>VFFE01007869.1:5030839-5143218 GCA_008921705.1 Burhinus oedicnemus | reverse complement strand
CAGGCACCACCTCAAACCCCGGCTGGGCGCCAGGCCTAACTGCCGTTAAATGAGGTAACGCAGTCGCTGCAACGTGTCACTGAGGCATTAACACCTCTTCTTACTTCAATTTAGGGATCTAAGTTTTGATCTCCCTTTCTGAGACTGCAGAGAAGGTTTTAAGGAAACGTTAAATGTTGGTCTCCGTCATTACCTACGGGGTGATCGCCCTGTCGGTGTACCACATGGGTACTCCTAGCGTTTCTTTTCAAAATAGAATATATATATTTAAATAGCTACCAGTTCTCGGTCTGCTGGCCGATCACTGCTGTATGTGGTATACTTTGTCCAAGTTCTCTGGAGTGTTAAATTAAACCTTTTAAATTAGATAAAATTATTCACCAAATTATTACTCTTTCAATAGTTAAGTAATGTTCTTTTTGTTTCCTTGAATACCATTGTGCAGCTATAAATACTTCTTCAGTCTCATTTCTTTACATATTCTTTTGCCTTTTCTTCTTTGTTGGTACGATTTACATTCCTTTAAAAATTACTAGCATTCAGATCTCTGAAACACAATGTTACACACTGATTTTCAAAGTTCTTTCAGGTAAAGGACTGCCTCTTTCAAAGGAAACCATTCTCTTTTTTCTCTGCCTACCGTTTACCTACACTTAGTCCAACACCTCCCAGCAGTTGGCTACGTAAAGAAGAACAAACCAGGTCCTCGAGTTAAAGATCTGTATTTTCTTTTTTCCTTTTCCCCCACAGAATGCTTTCTGCACCCAAGGAGCCAGTCGCCGTGCTGCTAGGCTTATCCTTTCCCACGCTTAAGGAAATGCTCATTTCCCTGGCCTTAAGACACGCAAACAAAACGGCATTGCCTTGCCGCGGCACGCATCCGTGGCCTTTCCCTCGGCCACCTCAGGTGGTGGACCTGAACGACAAGGCAGCCCCTGGAGCTCCTACTAGTGACCACGGCAGTGGGTGGCAGATGGCCGACGGGGCCTGTTCCTCCAAGGACAAAACTGCAGCGTGCTGGGGACCAGACCCACGGCACGCTGCGGTGTCCCGTACGGATCTACCTGCTCACCCAGAGCTGATCTGTAGGTCTGCAAACCGGCACAGCGTCACGCCATGGTCTTGCGCAGGAGGGCTTGTGCAAGAAACATCACGGGGTCCTTGTTTAGCTACACCCAGTTTCAGGTACGAGGAAATCTCAGCGAAGCTCGGATTTTAATTTGAACAAAAAGGCAAGTAAGGAATAGAGAGCAAGGTCTCTGAGTCATCAGCACAGCGAGCAGCTGAACTTTGGGTGAGGTTACCCAGAGAAAAGAGGGAAAAGGAGGGGACCAAGAACAGAGCGTACAAGGACTGGAAGATCCTGAGGACGATCATCTGAAAGGCAAATTACAGGAAGGAGCGTGGGAGAGAAATGAGAAAGCTAGGAGGAAATATACTTCTTACTTCTCCTCTTCTCATCCTGCATCTGCGGCTTAAGGGGGTCTAGGGAAGCACGCTCCGTGGCTTCTTGCATTCATCCTCCTACGTAAACTAACAGTCATTTCACAGCATTCTTCAAGCCTCACAGCGGCAACCAACTAGGCAATACAAAAGAGCCAAAGAAAATTAGCAAAAAATAAGTAATTCCGTAATCTAAGAAATGTTAAAAGATCCCCTGATTAAATATGTCACCGGCATACCTATACAGGCCAAGCAAGGGAGAATGGCACAAGTCCCTCCAAAAGGACAGACGAGGTAGGATACCAGATGGGAAAACACATCCTGCTGCTCAAGTATGAACTTTCACATCAGTGGCACGACATTACCCACGCACAGAGGAGCTTGCCTTCCGGGCCTTCTTCAGCCTGTGGGTGGATATAAATTGGGACAATTATTGTCTCCGGTTCTGTTATTTCGATATACCAGGACAGGAGACGTGCCTGATGCTAATCTGAAACTAGTGAAGCCTGGAATGAAAGGGCCCCTGGCGACCACGCGTGACACGTGCCACCAGCCCGGGCACATATCCCGCCAGCACTGTGCCCGGCCACGCTCTCAGACACCGCTTGACGGAGACACTCCGCTGCATCTCCTGTTAGGTTCTGCATGCCTAAGCAAGCTGTCAGAAAGCTGGTTTTGTCTGTTGTAGCTCCTTAAAATTATTGAAGAAAAGTGTTCTAGAGTCACCTTGAATCACTTGGGTGACTGATCAGATTTATTGTTTGACCCAGTATCTGTCCACGATCGTGTATTTGGACACCTAAGCTGTGCACACATTTGAAATAAATGGGATTTTAGTGCAAGAGGAAATTTCCATATGCATGCATGTAGCTGCTGCGTTTCAACCACCTCTCTTTAACACTGCAAAAAACTCCACACGTTCTAAAGAAAACATTACAAATTCAAATATTTTTAGTAGATTTGTAGATTTAGATGTTAGAAAGATACTAAATGTGCATCTATTTGTGTATAGATCATTCTCTAATATGTATGACAATATATTTCTTGAAATTATCTCAGTGGTCTGCATATTACTGGCCTTTTCAACTCCTTTTAACCACTGCTCACATCCACTTCAGTAGCACACTATCATGACGTCAAGTAATGCATCTGCACATAAGGGTCTCTACGCAGCAGCCTGCTCTCGAAGAGGACAGAAGCCAGGGTTCTCCTTTCAGTACTTCCAAGTGAGATTCCTTGAAGTCAAATTCCTGCGGAGGAAACACGAAACCTGGCAGGCAAACACTGAGAAGGGGCAGACACAGTAAAAGAGGATCCCACGTTACAGCTCTCAATGCCGTGAGAAAACGCTGCTGCTGCGCACTCGCAGCACCGCCGTCAGAGGGACTGTCTATGAGTGAAGAGTATCTGCGCAAGGACCGAAGGTCTTTACAATCAGTTTGTTTTACAAAACGCAGAGTGTACAACATACAGCAGTATACAAATATGGGTACTGTAATTCTTCTAGGAGCTGTTGCTTGAGTCCAGAAAAGCAGAATTTATTCTGCTCTGAGACACCTAAATCTGCAAAATTCTTTAAGGGAGAGGAACGTAACACTCAAACCCTCATCTTGGAAATCATTACAGTGACACATACTGGGAAGTGAAATCATGTTCCAGAAGCTATGCATCAACCCCCAATCTATAAAGGTAAAATAATATACAAGTAACATTTATTGTCTTTTTATGAAATTACTGTTATTTTGAAACAGTATGATGCTGTAAGATATATTTTCTATCAAGATTAGTATAGAAAATTTACATTTCAGTACCTGCTTCTGTCTTTTATTTCAAGAAGCACAATCCTTTGAGGCATTTGGGATTCTTGGGCCTGACCCTGCTTATCACAAATTGATTTTTCTCTTAACTCTGTTAATGAAATGTTATTCTCAGTGTACATGAGTGCCACTGAAAGGAAACTCTGACCCACTGGATATACTGCTTACCAAAGATCATCTCAAAAATTGTTTCCCAGTTTCTTGTTTTCTATCCTTTGCATTACTCAACAACCCGTGTCCTAAGAGCAAGGGAAGTCCAGGCGCTGATTCAGGTCACATTTTCCAAGGGATTTTTTTCGGCCAGTCGCTGTGGTGTCTGAACAGAGATGACGTCTCTTTCAAGTCACCTTCAAATGGTCATTGACAAACACTTTGCTCTCAAATGTCAAGCTGTCACTGGAATACATTTAAAGGTCAGACAGGAGAAAAACAACAGGACAAAGAAAGACTTTTTCCTTAAAAACTATTATAAAAGAATTGTTTTAAAAATTAAGTCCAAATACATTTCATGAAATGATAAATGAAGACACCTTAACACTTGTGTGAATAAACAAACCAGGAGCAAATTTTCTCAAGCAGCAAGTTTTCTGCTGCTTTGTGCAAGGAGCTGTTATCTACGCAATAATTACAACTTGGGTTTTCAAACACTTCAAATTGTTTAATGATGTAAGTCATTTAGAGCAAAAAATAAATTAATCAGACACTTGTACATTATCAAATTTACAGATTCATTAAAGAAAATGTTATGTTTTATTACAGCAGCAAGACAACACTCTACAATTGGGTCGAGCTCTGGGTGGCAGCTACATGGAATTTTAATGCCTCCGAATTTTAACCCTTTGAAAATATATCCATCAGAGATTAACACATCAGCATGTAATCTTGTTAACATAGTCCGAATCACTTTCAGGGAAAACAGAACACCTGAGCAAACTAAAGCTGTGACGGACTGCTTCCTCCATCACAACTGGGCTACCTTTATCTGATCGAGTGTGTCTGTTGCCATAAGGACACCTTCTGTGTTCCTTCTACAGAACACGAAGCAAAGCAACACATTCAGAGACAGCAGAATGTGCCCTCTGCTCTATGTGTATGGATATAGATTTATTCAATAGACTTACCACTGACTGTTCCTCCTACCGTAGCTTCTTGTTAGATCTGAAATATAACACAGCGTCTTAGTGGAACTAAGAGCCTTGAAGCAATCTTACAAGAAAAAAACCTCGTTTTCACCTTGGAAAGGCAGCACACAGAAAGCACAACGTGCAGAGTGATCCATCTTTATCACAGCGACCTGCAGTCTTCGACCCTCATTTTCTTCAGTGCTACATCACTGTCACACCAGCACAGTCCCACTGATCGCGGCGGCAGGCCTGATTTATGCTGGTGAAGAGGAAGGGAAGTCGCCTGCTTGTTCTCATGCCTCCATATCGAATGCTGAGTGCAAACGGACACAGGATTTGGCCCTTTTGCTCTGTCTGTTTATAACACATAAAGGAACCCTGAATAGGGTCGTGCTTATTTTCCCCTGCATGTTCCCACTGAGTGGAAAACTGCAGACATCTAAACTATTATGTCGTCACGCATACCACTGGAAATTAAAACTATTCATTAAAGAAGCAGTATAATTTTTAACCAAACTGCTGAAAGTCCCGTGAGTGCATTTACCTCTGTTTAACTGAAATGAATGACGAACCCTCAGAAAAAAGAGCTCTCCGTCAAAATGCACTAGCATTTCAAGCATGTTTAATGTACGACTTGAGGACTCCATTCACTGTTTCTGCCTTCACTTGTCTGAATTTGACACAAAATAGACTATTCACTGGTTTAAGGCTGGTTTTAGACTTAGTTCTATGGTCCTTCTAAGTCAGTAGGAAGATGGGCTCCTCCTGAGGGTGACACAGGGCAGGAACCTGATGTAGGTAACCAGACTCACTCTCTTGAGGTTGACGTCTAAGTTCAGTCTGTAAGTTTGGCCACCTTGAATAGCTCCGTCCCTCTCTCCTGAGGAGTCGCAAATCAGCCAAAACCACCAGCTCCTGACTCAGATCTAAAGCATGAGGGTCCATCCAAAGAAGAGTGACAGGTTTACCAACAGAATCTATATGGCAGAAAGAAACATTAGTGTTTTTGCTGTGAGCCACTGGGCCTCCTGCAACAATCTGCAAGGTACACCCGCTCTCCTGGTTGTGCTGAGAGAAGCACTAACCTCACATGGGCCCTGAGGAGGGAGATGACATTGTAAAACTACTCCCTGCTTAAGGACAACTCAGACATGAAGAATTATTCAAATTACTTTTGACATCCTAGCTCTTCAAACATTTCAAATGCTGCCTTTATTGGATTGAGTGCAAACACTCTGTAAGGTTGGGAAACTTCTTAACTTGGTAAGAGATCATGGAGGCAAACAAGGGGACTCTTCAGAGTACTGGCATAAAATTAACCAATCTGTCTTATTTGATCAAAGAAATGTCAAGCCATGAGAACACTCTTAAGTTTCACAATGCCATATTTACAAAATGTGCATGCTTACATTTCAGCCGCCCATATTCAAAGGTCTATACAATGGCCACTTACATAAGTATTACATATGAATCACATATAGAGCAGTAGAAAATTAAACGATTTCCATATCTCTTAATCCTCTACTTAGTCAAATAAATGAGCTAGTCTTAGGTTTGGGCTACATTTTTTCAGATAAATGTTTCAAACCTGGCACATCAGTGAAAGCAGAATTGCAAGTCAGCCAAAACTGTTGTAACTTCACACCCGTGGAGCCGCTCTCTCATTTTCTGCAGGTTCCCACAGACAGACCACCCAGTGCCAACAAGCAACCAAAGCTGGTTTTTAAGACTTTATTTAGGATTCCTTTTAGACACAAGCGTTCCTCAAATAAACATATATAAATAACTTGAAATTCACTATGCAAAGCTGTAAAGCACTGAAGTATTTGTCATCCCATCCATATATCATTAGAAGTTTTAATCTATTTAACAGTGTACCCAAATAAAATTAATTTATACGTTAGGAAAAAACAGATGACATTGTATTTGGTAGGGTAACTTGAGTCAAGAGGGGCAATGTCTGTCAAATCAGTTTAAATGTCTAGATTAAATGCCTTTTAATTGCTGTTGCCATCTTCTTCCCGTTTTCTGTATGCTTTATTCAACATTTGTATTTCTTCCTGATAACCACCTCTTTCCATATGCTGCTTCTTACTATTCTGCCGATGAGCTTCGACAGTGTCTGGAATTGATATGTTAATATCGCTGTCAGGATTGTTTGATGGTATGAAGAGGGAGTAGGAGGCAGTTTCCCCTAAATCACATGAGACAAACCTGTTTTCTTTCCGTGAATAACGTAAGGACGGAGACCGTACCTGCGTGGAGGACTGGCTGATATTACTGATGATTGACACAGTGTCCAGGGCCTCTTCATTGTCACAAATTTCAAGAACCTCTAAATGAATTTTAACGCTTGTGTCAGCAAATGTATTAGGAGACTCCTCTGGGTTTGGCTCGTGACCAACACTTTTAGATCGATACACTTCAATTTTCTTTGACGTGGGTGTTATTTTTTGCCCTTCAGTGCTTACCTCATATGTAGATAAAGAGAGTGTTTTTCCCGTAGGTGCCTGAAGAGATACAGTTCCTTGAAATGCACACAGAGGGATAGCTAAGGCCCCACCTGACCGCTGAAAAGAGAAAGAATGACCATTATCTAATGTTAATTTTTGAAGTTAGAATCCATTACAAATAAGCCAATTATGCTTAGTTTGTTAATTTACTGTACTGTTGTATACTTTTCCTTGCAGTATTTTAGAAACCTGGTATTTAAATTAACATTATGATTTTTAAAAGAGTAGAAAGAAGTGTTTTAGAGTCATACACTTCAAGTCCCAAGTGACTGTGACTCAGCTACAGCTTATGGACACAGAGACTTTATTATAGTAGTCTACAGACTTCCCATTTCATTGCAGCCAGTCCACGACGAGACAGCCAGCACTAGCAGGCTCCTCTGAAAGTTTTTTCACGCTGCTTAATTCAGATCAAGACACTGATCTCCTAAGGTTTCTCATACTGTGACAGAAAGGAAAGAAATTACACCAGAGGATTCTTCAAAACCAAGACCCAACACTGACAGCATCCGTCTCCCTTAGGCACCCTAACTAAATTAGGTGCCCAAGTTAGATGGCTTGGCTACCAAGCCAAACTTTGCAAAACAACCTGTCAGATATTATTCAAGAAACTTTTTGTGCATTTTTGTTTATTTTTTCTGATATAAATAATGCACATTCAACAGTTATCAGTTGGAATTTTATAATAAGGATTTACAGGGCCACTACCCTGATGACCAGAGGCCCCATCCAGAACCTCACTCTCAACCACATTTCACAGTGGTTCTAGAAGCCACTATGGGATTTTTTCCAGAACAAAATTGAATTTATCAGTAAAGAAATTTTCACAAACTTGAAGGCAGAGAAGGAAAATTCAGTTACAATTCTGTACTACTGAAGGTCATGCTCAAACCAAGAATTTTTAGCAGCTGCAATGAAAATAGAGTTTCAGCAGCTGTAAATAAATAAAGGCATTACACAAAGAATTCCCTGTGAGCGCCTGCAAGGAGAACAGAAGACATGGTTTGCTCCTATGTGGACTGTGGTATCTAACTCAGTGGTAGGTTGTTACACGTTCCCTTCTGTAGTGCTGCAGGACAGATCCTGACTCTTTTTCTCATACTATAAAGACTTTCATTTTTAACTGTGCCGTCCGTTCCGTGACTCATCTTGGACAGAACCATAGTGATGGCAGTAGTAGACACACACAGCAAAGAAACATTGGACTCAGGTTCTGGAGAATCTCACCGAGGGCTCATCTATGGCTCCATCCTCATCTGCTTTGCTACAGTTGGGCTTTGACAGCTTACTGAGAAAGGCAAGGATTAGCATTTGAAAACTTGCTCTTATTCACTAAAAAATACCACTAAAATGAAGCACAGCCTTGCCGAAAGCAGATGCCTTAGCAGGCAGTGAAGTGCTGACCTTGGGACAGGGCAGTTCATGAGGAAGGGCTGCACTGGTTTAGAGGGAAATGCACAACAGAGAAGACTACTGCAACGAGGGGAAGCTGCGCAATCCAGCTCTGCACCCACACAGACACCAGGCAGAAGAGCGCACTGAGGGCACTGAAAAGCTGCCAGGTGAATCACCCTGTACAGTCTCATGTGTTGCTGTTGCCATGCTGCTTTTGGGACCCCTTGAGGATCTTTTAAATTTACTTTGATTATCCCCAGACCACACTGTTATGTGAACTCCAACCTTACCCCTATTGCGCTGCAGCTCTATCTCCAGCCAAGGTGCTTCTCTACTTCCTGCTGCTGCTGCCTGGCAGGGCAAACCACCAGCCCAAACCTCACCCTCCCCTGTCCCAGCTCTATACACACGCGCACAGAGACCCTCCTCAGTAGCCTGTAATTCTCTGGATGATTTGGGAATAAGAAACAATATTACAGCAATCAATGCATGAGTTGAAAAAATGACAAAGCATGATATAGGTAGAGTAACCAGGGGAAGACAGACAGTTGGTTTATCAGGATGTGTAAGTCTGAGGCATTTAAGGAGTCTGGATAGCACTCACATTTCTTCCTGTCCATGCAAGGGAGGGCTACAATGAGAGGGGGACACAGCTGCCTAGGAGAGTAGGATATGCCCCTTTGATTGGGTGTTATGTGATTAATCTACCTGCAGCCAAGAGACAAACGGCAGAATACCTGAGCTTCAGAAATGACTGGTCTTTCCCAGGCAAGTCACAGGGGGATGCCCTGAGCTCACCCTCAGAAGCAGAAGCTCCAGTACTGTCCTCCTGGGTGCTGATTTGTCTTGTGCAAACTGTGTGAATAGATAGGAAGAAGGAGGTGGAAAGACCAGGTCTAATAATTGGCAGTATGGAGAAGTGCTGGCATTATTTCAGCACGGAAAGGACCCCTTCCACTTGGACCAGTTCTGTTGAGCACTTCCTTTCTAGTAAAACTGAGACAGTGAGTAAAAACAGAGGTTTAGGATACCAATTGGAAAGGAGAAATTGTTCATAGGGAGTTGGGAAGGGCACTTACTTGCCGATTATTAAAGGAAGCTGTTGTGATGAGACTTCTATTGAATTAGGCACAACTTTACACCACAGCGATAAATCAAGTACCACATTACCTCACCTTCACTAAAGAGCATGAAAAGGAAATTAGGTTTCATTGCGTAGAAAAATCTTGCCAGACAGTGACTTAAGGTGGTCTTTCGACAAAGGAATTTGGCTGGCAAAACCCAAGGAGCTGGCTTGCCCTCCTGGAACGAAATCAAAGTTGTATTAGTCTCCTTAATAGATTTGTCAGAGAAAAATGGTCCTCAAGTGCTCTTCCAATGTGCAGTTACAGAGGCAGCTACCGTGCTGTGTCATCGAGCTGGCAAAGGTCCTAGACCGATGAGTGTCAGACAAGAGCAGCTCACTGCCAGCTCCTGGCCGCTGCTCGAATACGGAGCCATGGTGGGTACGGGGGTAAGTGCAGCTCTCCTACGGGCAAGCACCAGCAGCCGTTGTTTCAAAGCAATGACCAGGGAGCCTTTTTTTAAAGCACAGTTGGGTGTTGGCACTTACATTCTCTGTAGTAATTAGCAATTAGGATCACTCCTCCAGGAAAGGAGAGATGTGAGAATATCTATTTTCTCAGCTTGAGGAACCTCTTGTCCACTTGTCTTCCATCCCAGGTGCTTACTAAGGCCACCAGAGGACAGAGCAACAAATCCAGCTCTGGGGAAGATCAAGTGGGCAAAGGCTACTGGTTCTAAGCAATGCAGATGCAGGCATAAGGTTAGTGGCTTGGATATTGCAATAGATAGAGCCTGGATACCAAACAATTCTGGTAACACGCATTTAGAATGGTGTTTCTGTTGGACACAAGCCCTGTAGCTCTGCTTCCAGCCCCCTGTCTAGTTTCTGCAATCAGCACTGAAAGTCCTTTGCAGGGTCCGTTAAGAGCGTCTGCATTTCTGGCTGTTAATCAAGCTCAGGGTCTGACAAAGTCTAAAACAGCACTTAGATTATACAGAAAGACATCTAAAGAGTATGAAAAAATAAGTAAGAACCAATTACTTCAGTGCAAGGTTACGTTCTATTTAATAGAACACTGCAGATTTGTCCGACGGAATGTCAAGAAGATGAAGGATATGTCTGAAGCACCTGGAGGCAGAACGAGTAACCCTCACTCAGTGCTGGAATGAGTATTCCAGTTCTGGAGAATGAGAAATTTTCGAAAGACCACAGATTTCACAGCTCTTTCTGAAAGCTTGTTTTCCGTTGAGAAATCAGTATTTACTTTTAGGAGTGAAAGGGACATACCAAGTCTTCTACGCCACTTCTCAGTCACCACCAGGAAGCCAGTAAGCTACGTCATTTTCTACTAGAACAACTCCAGTAGAAATATTGTTCAACTACAGATGCCTTCACCTGTTCCTACAAGTAGAGAATCCATGTGGCTCTTTGCAAACCGTGCACCATAATGCCACGGTCTCATGACTGTGACGGGCGCCTGCCTAGTGCCCACTGCCCTTGCAGGGAGCAGCTCTCAGATCACGGCTTAAACTCCCTCAGTGCAGCAATCGAGTAGCAAGGAAACTGGACTATTAACTGCGAGCTTTGACCACGAAAATGTGTGTGAAACAAGCCCATTCGTCACCAATGCAAAATGTTCTAAGTTTAAAAAAATCCAACTCATTACTAAAAACAAGTAAGCAGTATTTGCATGATATTATAGAACTGCCTAAGCAGAGCTTACTACAAATTAAATCAGACCCTGGAATTACATGATAGGGGAAGGCAGGAATAAAGCCCGAGCAGAGATCTGAGCTACTGAACTGAAAATTTACTGCTAAGCGCTGAGGGGAACTAGCACTACCTAGGCTAGCCCAAAAGTGCCGCAGCCCCAGGAATACTTCTGTGCTCCATGCCGGAGTGGAGCCGCTGCGGCCACAGACGGTGACTGTCCCCCAGCAGCCAGAGCACCTGAGAGGACTCTGCAGCAGAGCTGGGAAGGGGCCAGTGACCGAGAACTGATCCGGCCCCTCGGCTCATCAGGGATGCGCAGGGCACTGACCACCACAGCCAGGCTCCCTGCGGGGTTCGGAGCGTCACCCGTCCTGCGTGTGCTTTGCAAGCTCCGCTCTAGAGCCAAGCAGCCCAACAGAAAAATGCCGTGAATAAAACCACTGTTAGTCCGAAAGAGGGAAGAATGCACTTCTGGTTTTATGTACAGCCATACTAGAATTACGTTCAGTATAAATTACTGTTAATGAGAACAGAATGTGACCCTTATTTTGTCCTTCATAACATTATTAAATATCCATTTTTGCTTCTTATGACACATCTGTGGCAATAAATAGGAACCTACTACTGTACTATACTGGTACAACCTGTGAAGAAGCATTTTATCTTTCACTCCCATCATTACCTACAGTTCAGCTTTCTGATTTTAAGCCTTACAATGCAATTTAATTCTAAAGTCACAGGAACAGGAAGCAATTTGAGTAACGCTTAACAGTGGCCTTCAGTTCATCTGTCCAGGTTCCTGCATCTCATCTCTGCATTATTTTAGCGTGAACAAGAGCATCCACAGTTGCAGAAGGGTTATGATTCATTTCTACTTCGGTGAAAATAGAAAGAGATGCACTGTGCTGTTTCTGAACATCTGCCATCTCACTCTCCACAGCCCGGGCCCATAGTGTTCTTTGAAGGGGTACCCCTCCACTGGGCTCCTTCCGTGCTCTTTTGCCCACATGCTTTGTATTCCCGTATTTAAGAGAAAACCTAGATTCTAAAATGCACATAACTCCTCCCACACACTTTATGCTATGTGTCCTCTTTTTAAAGCACTTCCACAAAGGTGTTTTTAAGAAGGTACAGAAAACTTACAGCCACTTGTTTCTTGGATCATCCTCAGAAAGACAACGTTTTGATGCTGTCTTGACAAGGCATGCAGGAATCAGGCACTAGCATAAAGGTAAAGAGCTTTGTGAAATAAAATAAAATAAAATAAAATCCTCTCTTTTCAACCAATGCGCGGTTTTGCAGCTTTTGTGTCTCAGCAGTTTTGCAGAGTATTAGATATACATATATAATTAACATTATTCCTCAATAAAATGTAGACATTTTTCTACAACTCCAGTATTGTGGTTGTTCTATTGGAATTAGTCATACCAGGATTTGCAGTACTATCACAAAGACACGCCAGAGCTGAAGTGCATTTTTCTCTCTCTCATGCATCCCATACCAGTTTGGCATCCATGGTAACTACGCAGGACAAGGAAGCCTTGCTATCAACCATTCTGATCCTGTGAAGTGAAGACTTGCCTTTCTGAGACCTTACTCACTCTCATTTAGGAGAGGCGAAGGAAGGATCAGACACATATTTGCTTGAACACAGCAGATGTAAAATTAAGTCTCTTCTGGTTCTTATATCCACTTATAGATACTTTTTCTCTGTGTGCACACATGCATAGATACATACAAGTATTGATTTATTCACTGTACACACGCGTATAAGTATATAAAATATTTACCTCTTTACAATTAATTTCTTAATTTCTGGTAGGACTCAAATAAAGGTTTCAATTTGGTAATGCTCAAATATTTCAATTAAAAAAATCACAGCATTCCCCAATCAAACATTCTGTAAGCCAAAATTACTACCTTTACGTTGAGGCCAGCTTTAACTGAATCCCACAAAATATCTGCCAGGTTTCATAAAAGTTGCAGACTAGCACTAAATCTGAGCTCTCCATCTGTGGGACTGCTTCCTGCAGGTTTGCATCACAGAAACAGCAAGTTGGTAATTTTCAAAGTTGCTTAATGTATACCCACATGCATTTCATCACTCGGGAATGCTGCAGGATCTCTAATGCTGTGACGTTTGCCACGAGCTCCTGCCAACAGGAGCTGGCCCTTCCCGTGCCTACTTTTCCTTTTTGTGGAGAGCGTTTGTTTCCATCACGTCCCACCGCAGGACATACCCTCCGTGCAGCTCCTGCCCGAGGTGGCTGGAGGCGATTCTGTCTGTTAGAATCTGGGACAGGGATGTCACTGGAGGACTACATGTACCAGCGCATGCATTTTTAACAAGCAAAGACAAAAAATTACAATGAAATAAATCACAAATGTACTTGTTCCTTAAGGAGTGCTGATGCATACTGAACAGAGAAATCTCTGCATAATTGATAAAGCAACTCCTTTCATTACTAAATTAAATCATCCACCTTCCAGATTTCACAGAAGACAGAAAGCAGTTGTTGCTGTGAGGCAAACCTTCCTTATAATCAGTGTGGTTTAAGACTGGGCTCCCCTGTCCTGTTCCGGCAGCCTGAGCAGAGTTTGAGCTGGATTCCCTGGGGGAGGATATGGCCACGCAGGGGAGGCTTCAGCCTCTGCAGAGGACGTGACGGAGCCCCACAGCGGCTCGGCAACAGGTCCTGGCAGAAAGGTTTCAATTTGGAAATGTTCAAAGCAGTGAGAAAGGGCCCACCAAAACCCATCTGACTTACAGTTTTTGCATGATCCTACTAAGGCCATTTATGGAGCCTACAGACTCCACAGCCTTCCCTGAATAGGAAATAAGTTTTTGATCCCTATGGCTTTTTTGAGGGGGAAGGGAAGGAAAGGGGAAGGCAACTTTTACAGAATCTGTTATTGTATTTGTCCTCGCAAACTGGCAGAAACCAAGGCAAAACACTCTTTTCTAGCAGGTTTGCCATGACATAGTTATACTTATGTGAAATATTATACAGGGGTATTAAGCTGCAAGTACACTTGAAGAAAATTTTCATTTCATGACTTGCCAAAGCAGACCCTCGTTCTGCATGCTGGTAAGTGCCTCCCAAGGGTGCGTGGCATTCCTCTGCTCCCCTTCGGTGTCCGCAGGCGTTGATCAGCAATTTGCAGAGCTGGGCATTTATAGAACAGTCAGGAATGTACAACTGCAATCGACTTTGAATACTATTTCTGATGTATTTACATGTGATGTTTAAAATAACTTAAAACTCTAGTTTACAAATGATCAAGAGTTTATTCTGCTAGAGGAAGTCTAGAAAATTCTTTAAGGCCAACATATTAATAATTCAAGTACCAAACATTTCTACGTCCTTTTTGCATTTTATATGAAGTGTAACTGGATTCATCCTGTTGCAAAGATCTTAAATTCAGTGGCCCAGTTCTCCTGTGCTTAGCACCTGCAGAGACCGTCATCCAGTCTGGATAAGCATACACTTCCCAGGATTTCCTGGGAATTTTTTGTTTTAGGGAGCAGATGACTGCACAGCAGGGAAAGGAAAGTGAAAGAAATGAACAGCTCCATTCTCCAAACATGGTTATCAATTAATACTTCATCTCCTGAGAACAAAGCTGACTCTATTCCAGAAGTGGATCCTTAGCTAGGTAACGCTTGTTAGCAACCAAAATCAAAGATAAACTGTTCAGAACTGCATGAGCTGAATGGTGGCTCGGGTGGCTCACAGCTTAGTTTGATTTTTAAGACAATAAATTGCTGTTGCAGTATGGTAAAGGCCATAGAGAAAAAAAAGGTTAACTGGGGGAAGAAAGGAAATGCCTAAGAGCCTGGAATTCCTACATGATCAAGAGGAAGAAGAAAATTTGTTTGGAGGATACTCTAGTGCACCTAAGTTAGGAGCTACCCTCCCTGACTATGCAAGAAGGCTGCATACTCAGACATTTGAAGTTTGAACTAGTTGCCCTGCCATGGTTGCCCAGCGCCATCAGAAATGCCATAGAGGATTTGAGATATCCTCAAAAAACTTTCAAATATAACAGAGGACTAATGGGAGACGTACAGCATCCTGAAGCCGCAGCTGGAGGCCAAGTGGGGCACTCTAAGGCATCTCAACTGGTTCTACACACCCGTGTCTGGGCAACGGATTCAAGCACAAGGTAGTTTGTAGACTCTCCCTCACAATTCCTAATTTTCAAATGCCACGAAGCACAGGCCCTAGAATAATCAGATACGTGTTACATTAGTGTTACAGCAAAGCAGAGATGATATTAGAGTGTGCATCTCGTCCCTGGAGAAGGTAGGAGAGCTTTGATGCGAGGTCTCAGAATGGAGAGAGACTCTCCCAAGCCTGCAGAATGGCACAGTGGTAGAGCCGAGAATAGACAGCAGGTTTTCCTGCGTCCCAGTCCAATGTCACTCCCATTGGGCCATGCTGCCTTCCCAAATAGAAATATCAGCAACTTAAATAAAGCTCTAATGAGTTTGCATTCCTAATTACTTTGGTGGAATACAGCTCTATCTGAAAAGTTTTATTTTTAGAATGTTTCCAGTAAGGATCCCGATGTTTCTTTCCAGAGACAATGTGTTTTCTGTTTATTTTAAAATAGAGGCTTAGTCTTCCATTTCCCTAAAAATAAAAATTAGCTGCAGTAAAATTAATTACTGCAATGACTTGCCCTTTGGGAGGCTGAATGCATTAAATTTAGAGCTAATAGGGTATGACAAGAATAGACAAGCTCACCTCAGATGACCTGAAAACCACTATTTGTCATTGGCCTGCCCGATGCGGACAGACCCTTATTTGAACCAAATTAGTAACAGAGGCATCCAAGGTAAGACTACTTGCAGCTACACACCAGAACTTCTGTACTCAGTTGTCTGGGGCTGAAGTAAATGAGCTCACACAGAAAGCCCTTTAACACTCCACAAATAATGCATATGGCACCGTTAGTGGCCCCCTGCAGCACGGGTGCAGCACGGACAGAAGCTCATGAGGCGCCCGGTTTTGAGGCCATTCAGATGAGTCCATGGCTCTCCTTACTGCTGGGCTTCATGGGAGTCATCTGCCGTGAGCTTCAGGTTCACTGTCGTCTGTAATCGTTGATGTCCTACAGAAGTCTAGATGCTCTGCACCTACTTACACTACTATTATTACAAAAAATCTGTATTTTCACATAAAGATTTGCTGTTTCAAATCTATTGCATTCAAATAGTCTTCTTCACAGACAGAATAGCTGAATTGACAAGAAATAACTCTCTTCAATATGGAAACAGGCTTGCCTGATGGGCTTGGCTGGTATGTCTGCCTTTCACCAAACTTCTTGCCTTCAGGACACCTGTCTCGCATCCTACACTGATCTTTCAAAAATAACTGGGAAAACGAGTGTGTCTGTTTTGATTTGTATGTTTGTTATTTTTATTAAGATTTTTAGAACAAGTACAGACTTGGTCCTTATGTAATTCTGTGCATTTGTTCTCACAACACAGTGTGAGATATTTATGACAATTTCTAATATTTTATTTGCACTTTCAGGTAAAAAAGTGCACAGAATTAAAAATTCAGTGTTAGTTTTCATTATTTGCATGAAGATAAATATTTGGAGTGTACGCAGGAAACAGAGAAACATTTAAATTGTAAAGTCATGCATCTGAAAATATAAAAATGCCAGCACTGTGGCTACCTGCACAAAGTAATTCTGGCTCTTGTATTTCTATCTTGTGTGGTTTCGTCATGTGGTACAGTAAAAGTGGGCAACAACTGACCATGCCATTGAAGGCGAAGGTCATGGTCTATGCGTACACCTGTGTTCATACAGAAAGGCAGGCGGAGAAGCTACCTGATATTTAAAAAGCAGAACAATGAGGTGAGCACTGCACTGAGGCAACCACCTCGCTCCTAGCTGTAGAGAGCTCCACCCCTGCATCTCCGCTGCACAGTATCAATGAGTCTCAAGTAATAAGGGTTTTGTCAACCGGACCACAATTAAAACAGCGTTAGTCTCCACAGAACTGACGTTTCCTGCTTTAGAAAGGTGCAACTCTGCACCCTTCACAGCACACTCTAAAGAACATGGCTTTTACATAGTTATATATATCTGCCGAAACTTTCCAGCCATGAATATTTGAAAATGACTTCTTATGGTCCTGACTGGGCTAATTGCATTATTAACTGTCTGAAGAAGGTTAGTATTGCAGAAGAGAGAAGAGGTCTATTGGGCAACACGTGGAGGGCACAGAAATCAGAGCCTGGAATCTCTGGTCCAACTCTCTCCATCACGTTGCTACCAGGAAGTGTTCACTCTTTGCACGGGAGATGATCTGCTGACATTAATTTTCTTTTTTGTACTAGCTGCAAAACTGGGCCTTACCCTTTTCACCAGACTTGATAAAGTCTATTTGACATGTGTACTGCCAGTCCTGGAAAAAAGTTCTGAGTTCATTTGCAAGCATCATACTAATAGGCTTTCTGCTGAGCTGCACACACTGTAAAGTTGAGCTGAAATGGTGTTTCTACTTACGAGGAAAATACAATGATGAAAAATATGTTGAAGAACAGCACAAGCCTTTAAAAATGGAGAACATATCAGCCTAGAATGTAATGGCTTTATTGGAAGGTGTCTAAATTGCACTGCTTTTGTAACTGCTATTCCATTAAGTGGCATTAGGGCCAATGTACAAGGATCCCTTGGTCAGTGTGATATTGATTTTGTTTGTAGCATTGTCTGTTCTCTCAGAGAAAGAACACTGATATCAGTCAGTGCCAGCTTTTTGCAGGATTAATTCCTGCAAGTCTTGCATACAGTGTCATTGGTCAGCTCCACAAGGCTTATTTATCCTCATTACTTCTCCACAGCCCAGTTTTTTATTTCTTTTCTCTAGTTCCATGCATGCCACGTATATTTGTATCTAGCATTCATAAAAACCTGTTTAAGCAACAGATCTGAACCAGACAGAACAAATGGCAGCCATAGGAAGCTAGCTGCTTCACACTGGGGTACCAGCACGAGGGAAGCGCTATAGGAGGTTGCCTATATTCAGCCTTGCCCTCCTAGACAGATGTTTCTACTCTCACTATTTCTCCTGTTCATGCAATCCAACCGAGTGCCAATAGCAGTTTAACTGCAAGCAGAGTCAGCAAGCATCGCAAGGACCACACCACTTTGTCCCACTTGGAGCAAAGTTAGAAGATGATGGTGAAATGTTACACTGATTCTCCAACCAAGGGAACACCACCTGCAGGCAGAGACCAGAGGAGAACATCACAGCAGATTAGCATGGGTATAGCTGTACGGGCCAGTGGAAAGCACATATAATCTTCAAGTCCGTTCATAACTCAACCTCTATGCTGTGCCTGGTGTTTACTGGAATGTTTACAACTTTCCTGGAGTGAGAAAGATCCTGTTTATTTATCACTGCTAAAAAAACTTCAAATGGCAGACATACAGAGATACAGCGCTGACTCCTCCTAAGTGAAATAATTTACACAGCCTCCCCCTCTCTCTCTTTGCAGGGCACATAAATAGGTTCTGTACAGAGAGTCTCTTGAAAGAGCTTGCTTGAGGCAACCCACAGATGAGGTATCAAGTCAAAGAAAAAAAATAATCAGAAAGCCTATAACATACTGCAAGCCTGGGATACTTCTGTTGCCTGAAGGCACTTAACTGTAGGCAAAAATGTACATGATATATTTACACCCAATCTCTTTAGGAAAGGGAGATACACCAGTATTTTATGAGATGTTAAAGGTATCTTTCAAAAACACAGCTGAGCAAGAGTTAGAAATGACAAGTACCATTTTTCCTCCCTCTCAATTACAGCTAGCCTACATAGGTATTAAATAAACTCCACTACTTCATTCTCCTTTCATGCCACTTTTATTCCAGAGAAATCACTTTGATGGAGTAACTCTTTACTCACAGCACAGACGATGAGGAGACAACCAGCTACAGCATCATTACTATCACTCCAAGGCAGTGCCATCTTCCAAGTAGCACATAGCTTCAACAGAAAATCAAAGGCATCACATATATTGTCTGGCACCCTGCTCTGCAAAAAGCTAAATCAAAGTAATTGACACCTTTCTCACTGCTTATTCAAGGTCTGAAAATAACAGAATAAAAATACTGCTTTCACAATACAAATTAAAATGGACAGCCTTCTGCAAGTATCACTTGTTGCTCAGAGGGCGAAAAAGAAGTAATGTAAGGAGAGACTTCTCTTCCCTTGTTGCCCTGACTCGCTTCAGGCACGTGGGCAGTGGAGGCCAGCTGGCACGGCGACCCCTCCTCTCCGCAGACAGCGCTGCGGAACGCGCAGTGCTGCTTTGAGTTACCTTCCCAAAGTACTGGAGTGATTGCTGGCGTCAGACATACGAAATACCAGCAGTTTTTTAAATGACAGCTTTATGCAGACTGTGACAAAGCGCCACTAAATATAATGCAATATTTCCTTGACTAAAAGCTGGGATGTTTGGACTTGGGGTGCTTTGGATCAGAGCCACTGTTGTCTAACCCTGCTATTTACAAACTTTAACAAAACACGGTTGGATTTCTTTCCCCATTTTGATCAAGTTTGCGTTGCTACAGGTAATCTACCCGCATCTGCTTCTGACCTTCCAGCTTCCAAAGCCAACCCCAGTTTATTACCTGAGGTAAGAGGTTAGTTTATTGGGGAGAGCTGTACTTTTTAACACTATTTCCAGTATCGGGGCTCTGCTTGCTGACATGCAGTCGGCAGGTCAGCCTGCAACTCCCACCCCTCGCACGGCGCGGGAAGAGGCTGTCGATGGGGACCACCTCTGCAGTTACTGCAGCCTTGTGTGTTTAACCATGAAATCCTGATGCCTTTACCTCACTGTGCCAATCAGGTAACTTTAAAATCAGCAAAGACAAAGTCATATTCACAAGGATCAAGCTGCATGTGTTATTGGCAGGGTTTAAATTGCAAACCACAGAGTCCTCAAGGCTGCCCAATTTCCATTCAGCTGAAACTAATTGTCTTTTGTCAAGGTGGCTGACCAGGTTTTAGCCAAGCACACAGGTTTTCATATTTTAATTCTTAATCACCGTGCAGATGAGTGGTTTGGTCATACCAGAACACAAGACACTATTTCCAGCGGTACCTGACCGAAGATTGAGAGGAGACTAGCAGCCCTAGTTCCTCATTCTGTTAATTCTGCATCAGAGATGTAAAGCCTTTCCCTGGATCCTTACCCTTTCCAAGCAGAGCAAACCACCTTCAAGTCAGACGGAAATAATCACACAAAATTCAGTAAGATTTCAGCCAAGTCCTTTGCCTCAGAGGTGTTTTTTTTTTTACTATTAAGAAGTGGTATGCACACCGGGCCAATCTGTCCAACATATGCCGCAAGCTTGAGGGTAGCAAAATAGGAAATTTAACATTCCTTTGTAACTGAGAGAACAGCAGATATGACCACCAGCATGATGACTATAACCATTTAACACCTCTGAACACCTCCTGCTACAGAAGCCGAACTGGAAAGAAATGTACAAGACAGCTTTGTAGGACAGAAACGTAAGGGGCACATTTCCAGGGCATGGCGTGTGGTTCAGCCTCTTGACTTCCATTAGTGTTAATGGGAAAAACACAGCTATGTCCCCATCCTCAGGATGCAGCCCAAGAGGATATTTTTGCCTGTAAACACTGTGATTTAGTACACAGCACTGCACACAGTATTCCCACCTCTGCCTTCACTTCATCAGCACGGCCACTGCCACGTGCTAGCTTTGCAGCAAGACAAGCTTTATTTTTGTGCTCATTTTCCCTGGGTTGAAACAGAGGCAAACCCACAGCATTTAGGTGAAAGGGCTGTGTAAATTTACTGGAAAGTGCTAAAGGAAGAAAGAAAAAAGTGGACATGACATGGTAGGAAGGAGCTTGGGGGGAGGGGTGCAATAGGTGACATTTTTCACCTCTTCCTACACTGACATGCAGGAAGGTACGTCAATCCAAAGTCTTATAATGTGTAAACCAGTATTAAAGAACTGTATGTTCTCATTAATGTGCTTTACACTTATTATGCCATGCTGCTCCTTCCACTTGTTTCTCAGTCACAGGGAGGCACACTGTGACGTGGTCACAGCCACGCTGTGATGCCATCAGCTTTCCTCCTGCTGAAACGAACGCACTGCCACTTGCAGTACTTCTCCAGTGGAGCTATGTATCAGGCTCTGGCTAGGAAAATAAAACAAAACTAGAAGAAAGGCCAAACAAAAGCCAAGGAAATTGTTGCATTTCTTTAGAACTGTGACGTAGTACAGATAAAAGCTTTACAAAAGAGGTTCAAGGATGGATTTATTGCAGTAGCCTGGAGAGCAGTGGAGAGCAGTTGCATCTCCCCTTTCCTTCCTCCTGCTCTCCGTGTCCTCTGTCTTACTGCACAGAAAGGCTCTACCAGCCCCCTCCGCCCCTCATCCCATCCCCATCCCAGCTCCAGCTGCCCTTCCGCTGCCGCGCTGAAGTCCTGGCAGGGAAACTCTCAAAGTCTGCCTCGGGCTCAGCCTCATCTGATCAGACATTTCTTCCTACTCCACCCAATGGACTGCCAGCCCATACGACAAAAAAAGTAACATGCAAACATTGCATCTCTGCTGGCTTTTTGTGGCATTGGTGTTGGGCTCCTTCCAGAAAGCAGGGACAAAACTGTCTCTAGCCAGGCAAGTGGCAGGCGAAGGATCTGCTGTCCTTCAGAGCCATATCAAACTTGCTGTGACCGGAGACGGCAGCCAGCAGCAGCTCGCAGTACCGCTGGGCTGAACGTGTATTTTGTCCCAGCCTGACTTGTGGGACGCTCAGTAGAGTTTAGCCAGATGATGTGCGGGATAGAGCTAAATTCCACTTTCCCTCCATATTCTCAAGAGGATTCGGTACTGGCCAAGCAAGCAGACTCCCATCTCCAGTTCAGCTTGGGGTTCCTCCCCCTGGGTGCTCCCAGCATGGAGCCAGCAGATTAATGAGCAGAGAAGAGAACTGGGCACTGCAGAGTGCCTGCTACTTCGCACATCGTTTTCCTCACTGGCAGAGGGAATGTCTTAAGAGACACCACGGTTCCATGAGCCTAGATTTCCAGTTTTAGTATCTCACAGTGTTTGTATTACATGCATCTGGGTTTCAGAAGAAACCAGTAGATTCTCAGCAGCATAAAGTTGCAGGGAGAGGTACAGGAGCTGCCTGTACTCAACTCCTAAGGTTCTTTTTTAAGACCAGAATTAGGATCAACTCTGAGTGAGAGCAGCAGTTTCTATGATCAGGCAAGGGACCAACTAATTTCCATGAGACTAGGTCAATTCTTTTTGATGGCACACTGCAAAAAACTGCACAGAACTTTAAAGTACTGCCAGTAGAGGCAGAGCTTATAACAGATGTATTGCAACATAATCAGAGGTTTTGTTGGTAAGTAGGAGGGAAAACACAGTCTGCACATATGGATGTTTCTGGAAATGAAAAACAGAATGCTTCATCCCCTGCTCTTGCAGTAACTTTTTTGTGTGGTCTCTTAAAAGCTTGAAGAACAGGCACTGTACAGTCACTAGAACTGGCTAATAGCACAAGACTGGGTGAGGAACTGGAATAAATTAGTGAATGCTAATAAATAAATGAATAAATAATGGTATACGGTAAATTAGACACTCCACAAAAAAAGAAGGCTGAAAAAAGGAGACGGATCTTTCTTGAATTGCATTGCATTTGACCAGCACTATTTCAGTGGCTTTGGAGAGTGGTTTTTGTCGGAGCAGACGTACAGCCCTTTCACTCTAAACTACATTCACGCACGTGACTGAACCTTCTCTTTCCCATCCTACTTTTCGCTGTTTTTACCCCAGTTCTGAGTAAACAGAAGCACAAAACTAACAGCTGCAAGATTTCGCCACCAGTTCTCTGGTGACACAACTTGCAAGGCCACGGAGAGCTGGTGCAACCCCTGCTGCCCTCTCAGAAACAACATGCCGACCGAGCGCACGGCATGGAACGCAGCGGCACTGCATCTCCTCAGCAGCAGCATCATTTTAATGTTACCAGATTAATGTGTTTCTACCTGCAGATCATTACAGATACCTACAAAAATAGGATAATTAATTAACCAGCTTAATATAAGTCAACACGGGTGCGTACACACACAAAAACTTCTTTAAACAATGTCGATTTTATAAATCGGTGCCAGTAAAAATCTCACTCACTGCTATGAACTCTGGAATTCAACATGGCCTTAAGGTGATGTGCAGCAGAAGTATACATCCTAATTACATTTCCTTACATAAGCAACACTAAATAACAGGGTCTATAGAGAAAGCAGAATTTACTTCAAGTTAACAGTTTACCTTTTAATGATTTCATGGCTTTTTTAAATAGCATAGAGCGACATGTCTGTGTCTTTCAGACAGGTCCCTCAGACAGAACACGAGCTCTTTTGTGGGAGAAGCCCTCCTTGCCTTGCCTTTCCCCTCATGCCCATCCCTCTACTGAAAGGGCGACCGGACCACTCTGCCCAGCCCGCTCTCATTCCTGTCACTGCCACTTGTGCCAGCAGCCTCCCCAAGCCCGGCCGTGTCCCAGGGAACTTGTCCCATTTGAATGGCTGAAGTAGTAGGTCACCTTGTAAAGGACAGAACTGCTGCCACAGGTATCCCGAGCAGGACATGGGCTGCCTTTGTTTCTGGACCACAGCACGCTCAGACTGGACTGCTTTCCAGTACGAGCTGCTTCTCCCCGAGCTTTCTCAGAGAAACTTTGGGCAACTATTCCTTCATGAAACAATGCTTGTTCAAGCCTGCTTTTATTTGCACACTACATCCCATCTCCCTTTTCTCTCTCCTCTCCTGTTCAGTCTGCAAAGGGGCTATGAGGACGATTAACAGAACACATGACCGCAGGCCCTTAGAAAGGTGGTGACACCCAGCTCACTCCTGCGGACCTGCGCAGGACAGGAAAACGCCATGGCCAGCGCCAGGTGAAGACCAGCAGTTACTTGGTGCTTCATCTGCATAGCGAAATGAACGCTGACGCACTGGTGGAAGCAGCAGGGTTGTATCGTAAAGGGTTTACTTGTCCTGCTGGTAAGAAATATTTGTTCTCGGTGAAAAATCCGTGTGTTTGGCTAGCTGCTGTTTGGAGATCAGGATGAGACTATTGCACCTTTTTGGCCCTGACCACAATGTTCTGGTTTATTGCACTTGGCAAAGCAGGTTTTATTCCCAATGGGACACCCATCAGCTACAGCAATGCACACTGTTATCACTCGTTCAGCAGCAGCAACTCTCACAATGATTTCTTAAATACCTGGCTGAAGTTGACTGCAGTTCTCCCAACTGTAACTTCAGTTGGCATGTTTCTACATTTGATTACTGCAGTGCTCTCCATTTTGCTGCAGAACTGCAAATTGTTTGGTTGTGTGAGTATAAGATCCTCTCCGTGAACACAAAGGAGCACAGAGGCACAACAACAGGAGGGGGAACCCCAGTAACAGCATCAGAGAAATGGAGCACCCTCACCTGGCTGCTCTCAGGGCTATCATGGGAGCTCTTAATTTCAAAAGCTTTCAAACCAAGTAGTACAACAGAAATTATAAAAGAATTTTAATGTGAGAAAAGTGCATTCTAATTTTCTATAAGATAACTCATTGTCCATTTTTCAACAAGTATGTGCAGAAGGACTGAGATTATGTTTTTCTCAAGTTCTCATGCCGAGCATCTATGCCCTTTGCTACGTGGAAATTCAGAATGTAAGGATACATTTACCACATCACTTAACAGCTAAGCTGAAAATCCATGTGTAATTGCTATTCCTCCTCCTCCTGTAAGTTATTACAAGTTCTGCTTATTGAAAAGAAAGCTGGAAGTACTCTAATAAGAGCATCTATATTTATTTCTGTGATCAAGGATTTATAGCCTGAAAGTACAGAAGATGAGGAACTTCTACTCTATTAGGATAACCGTTCATTTCTTCGTAAGGTTTGGCACCTTCTTCCCAGTTGGCTAGCTTAATTGACAAATTAAGCAGGAGTACATGGCCAATAAATGCTAGGGAAAGACTCCTTTTTTAACAAAGGTAAGAAATGGAGAGTCATGAGGAGAAAGTGACTTTTCTTAGATACTTAGGGACTTCCAGACAGGATAAATAAAAGGAGTGGCTTTCAAGTTATTTAATGCTTGGCCCAAATTGATCTTTCATCCAACATACCTCTGAGAAATGCATTAAAGTTATTTTTACAATGCTTGCTGGAGTTCTATATTCTGCCCTTTTTCAGCAGCAAAGCAAATGTCAGTGCTCTGAAGCTCTGAAAGCTCATGCTGAATGTCAGAAACACTGAGATCTGTAACTTAGAAGCCTTGAACTTTTAGACCATAGGAGCCTTAATGCCTGGCAGCTGCACACTGAGTTATAAGTTGGAAAATGTCAGAAAAGAATGAATTGGGATTCCTTGTAATGCAAGTAGTGAAGAAGTATGTCCAAAAGTGACATATAAAGCCCCAGAGCAAATAAAGCCATCCACATGAAGTCGTTGCCAGCTGCTTCAAAAAGAGATGCTCGTACCTGCTGTAATGGAAGTCACAGGTCTAGCAATTTGAAACGGCAGCCACAGGAGATGGGAAAAGGAATTTTTTACAAGTTTTTTAAAACACCATCTGGAAACTACTGCAAGGAGAGCCACAGTTAATGATGAACCTAGTGATATACTGACTTTATTAACAAAACTATACATGGCACACAAGGGGTTAGCAAGAACTAGTAGATTAAAACCAGGTTGAGTCATCATTTACTTTTGCCCAGAAACACAGTAGTTCATCACTGCACACTGCAACAGAAGTGAATATTTGCTTCTTCATGAAAGGGATGATCAATCAAATCTGAAATATCAAACAAATTCCTACTTTGACTCAAATGATAAACTTGTGCTTATCAGAGGGAGAGGGGATTCCCTTATTTAGATACAAAACATATCTTACACATCTTTACCTATGTATGTGCCAAAGTTCCAGAACAAGTTGACCTAACTTTGAAGTCAGCCCTGCTCGGAGCAGGAGATTGGATCAGGTGACTTCCAGAGGTCCTTTCCAACTTAAAGCCTTCTGCAGCTCCTGTCTTGCGGACTTCACACAGGCTCCTACCCCACTCCCACCGAATGTAATAGCGAACACCTGCTGAATTCCACAGTGTCCACTCAAACCCTCAGAGTTTAGTTAACACACAGCCAGGCAGACTGGCTTTGGCTTCTGACCTCACTGCGCCCCAAACTCCTGCCTCCTGCATCTCCTTGGGTTTGTGCTGGGAGGAAGGATTGGGGTTTTAGGCATCGGCAGGTATCAGAATTCAAATGAACAAGGACTGTACCAACTGTGGAGTTCACTGAAGTGACACATTGGAAAGATTAACAGAATCCGTGGCTCTGCAGGAAATGCTACTAAAGCATGACAGTCTCACCTAGCCCAGTCAGCACCTCGTTCCAGAAAACAGGGTTCTCATAACCCAGGCAAGGTCAAGTCCTTCCCTCCCATTCGGACCTTAAAATTCAACTTCCTTAATGCAAGTTTCCCCTTCCAAACATTGGCGGGATAGCTTGGGAAAAACTAAGCTTTCCAGGAAAATTATTGACCATCTTCCATTGTTCTTGAATAGGGCATAAACATGCAACTACATCACCTGGAAATGTGTTTCTCAGATTTACAGAGACTCCTGCGTATTTTAATGGAGACACTTAAACCCCTTTTAGAGGCAACTGATAGTTTAGTTAGTGTGACCACTGAAGGACAGTGGGAAAATAACTGCTTCCACATGACACAAGAAACAGCTTTCCCCAAATATAAAATCATCCTCCTGAGCATTTAAGTTTTCAATTAAGTTTTTGTTCATTCCTCAGAAGACAGATACACAGTCTTGTTTTCTCTCAATGTCACAATCCTAGAGAAAAACTGAAGATACGCTGTTCCTATGGCCAGTATGAACTTCTCACTGTGCAAATATAGCAGGAGAAAAGCAGTAATTTTGCTACATACTACAAAAGCTCCTGAAATTTAATCACATAAAATGAAAACTCCAACTCAAATAGTATTACTATTTATTACTCAAATAACAATAAAATATTTTTTGGTTGCTCATGCATAATAAATCGAAAGCCGATACTGGCTCCTTTTGGATCCCACCAAGGGAAACTTCCAAAGGTGAGCAGGCAGAGTTGGCATTTTGTTTCAGGGTCAATTTACAGCAATAGGAACATGTGACTGTGTCACATATAAAACATGAAAACTGTACTTCTATGTACACAGAACTGCCCTGGTTTATCTTGAACATGGGTATATATCTATGCTGCCAGAAGACCATTATATACACTATTTATGCAGACCAAAATTGTGTGCTGAAGCATAAATGCCATAGCATGGGAAAGGTGCACAGAGAAGGAGCAGATAACTGCATGATACAGTATTACCTCTTTTCACTCCTTAGGCCACTCTGAGATGCTTTTGAGAGTCCAGTATGTGAAGAAAGCAGCACGTAAACTCCACAGGGATAAACAGCTATTGCTCATTTCTATTTCCACTACAGATGTCACACTGCACGCTCGCCTGGTGCCTCATGGCAGCGTTTGGCCTTTGGTTCATAATCATGAATTTTTAGGAGACAGAAAATCCTCATACTTATTGCCCGCTTAACAGGCAGTTGACAAGGAATGGCTAACAATCTTTCCCTTCTTTCATTAAAAGCATTCAACCTGCAGTAGTTGTGACATTTTGCCGCTTAAACAAACACTGATTATAGAAAATAAAAGTAAAGCTTGGCAGTTCTCCTTTAAGCCCTTGTTCTTACATGCAATAATAGCTGTCCTTTTGCTGAATCCAATTTCAGTCTGCCATTCTACAAATGGCAGTTTTGGGCAATTCTCTCTCACAGCTCTTTAGTGTTGAATCCAACTGTAGTCAGAAGTCAGTGCAGACCCTCCTAGTATGGGCACTAACTACAAGGTGTGTCATGGCAGAACCAAAACACCTCCAAGCTGAGGAAATCAGTGATCCTGCTGTTCTTGATATTCCACTATCAGCACAGCAAGGAGCAGGCAAATGAAAGCTCTGCATTTGGAATGGACCATAATCCTGCAATCTTGTAACTGAAAGCAAACCCCAACTTTTGCGGCAGTGGTGGTACATTCAACAGGACACACCTTCAGGTGAAAGAGTCACTTCGCAAGATTGGAGCTCTCTATTAAAATTTTAGAAAGCATGTCCTTAAAGGCTATGGGGCTTGATATTCCTCTTCTCCCAAGCTGTGAAAAGTTCTGTTGGATTCAGTACAGTGCACAGCAAACATGAGAGAGCAGAATCAGAACCTCTGTGCAAAGAACTACACAAGGTGAGGTTACAGACACCTTTAACAAGTCTTCCAATTTCAAGTGCTAATGTATTAAGACTCCACCTTCACTTTTCCCTCAGAGCTCCTGAAAAGTAATACATTTCTCAGAGTTTCTTCTTCCCAATAACTGTCCACAACCTAAAGGAAAGGGATGAACAATATAATATTTGGGATCTTTTTGTTTGAATCCAATAGGAGTCTTTGTGCCCAGACTGAAATCTGCATTTATCTGTGGACTTACTATTCATGTTTGGTTTTGCAGTTCTTTTTTCCCCTACCCAAAATGCATGACAAGAAAAGTCACCAGATGCTTGGAAACACTCCTGAAAATGTAACCTTTTGGAGTCTTTTGGAGAGATAATTCCTATTCATTAAGATGAACTAATATAATTCGTACTGAATTCTTACCATATACAGATCATGCTGGTGCACACAAAATAATAATAATAATTAAAACCTCATGATTAAGAAGACAAGTGAGAAATTATTGCAGGATCCGAATCTGCAAACAGGTGCGAGGCTACCAAAATACACAATGCTAAGTATGATTTTTACTAAAAGTAACTACACTAACAATAAGACTAATAGTAATTTCAATGTAAGTAAAAATTATTCTTAGCTTTCTGCAAGGTAATTCTTATTATCAGAAAAAAAAAAAAAGAGGGCAAATTCGTATGTTACCTGCCGAGGGGTCCTCTCTGATTTACTCCTGCACCATTCCCAATCTGTGAGTTCAGGTTTATGGCTTTCCTCATGAGACAACCTCCTTTCTGGTCCTTCAAAAAAAGTCGACTTCTCAAAATTTCTGACCTCGTCTCTGCTAAGGGCTCCCGCTTTGTCGGGGGGGGGGCGGGCGGTGCCGCCCTCCTGCCCCGGCTCCGGCCGCGGCTGGGGACCCGCCGGGGCGCCCCGGGAGCTGTCCGCCAGGGCCGTGGTGCTGAACGCCGCCTCCCCAGCGCGGGGCCCATCGCCGCTTCCTCGCCGAGGTTCTCTCGAGTTACTGCAGTCGTAGCTCACCAGGTTGTGATAGGACGTAGATTTATCATCGTCATCGTGGTGGTGGTGGTGGTGGTGGTGGTTTTCATGGGATATTTTGTAGATTCCATAGCCTTGCTGGAATGACAGGTTGAATTCGAAACCCCTACGTTTGGCTAAGCAGAAAGGAAAGAAATGTCATATTAAGAGAGTCAACACCAAGAAGAAAAACGAGATTACATACACAATGAAAATGACATTCTAAAACATGGAATAAATTATTTAACTACTGCTAGAAACAGGCAATTTGCTACCCACAAAAAGAATGAATTGTTGAGAAGAAAGACTTCTCAGATAGTATGTTATTATACTGCCTTCTTAATGAGTTCAGAAATTACACATTCCAAAGTTAATGGATTCCCAGAGACTGGTAGATTATCTGCCATTTTCAAAAACAGATGATATATCATGTTTTATGGGATATACACAAGAAGAAAATACTTAAATTTCTAATACTCTTTTTCAGAGCCTTTTTCAGCTATATTCCTAAAGGTGAAGAATTGTACAAAATGATAAAACATTTCTGAGAATTGATAAATAACCTTCAATATCAATAATCAAGAAAATCAAAATTTTATAATAAAAAATAAATATTTGAAGTATTTACACAATGAAATTTTTGTATATTCTCCATTCTAAAGTGCTCCGACTAATCTTGCACAGTAATTGAACAATTAAATAAAAATTCTCAATCATTATTTATACCTTTTCATTCTTCCTTCTTTCTAACACAAATCACCTGAGATTCTCCACCTTCTCCCTTTTCATCTTACCTTATGTAGTAACTACAGAAGTGCGTTTTATTTAACCAATGAAATCATCTTCCCACCAAACCTTTCATGCTAAATTCTAAAATAAAAGGCATGGGGATACATTTATACAACCTCTATTTCTACTCAACAGTTTGTGTGCTTACTAGGTCACATTTAATTGTAGGTGAAATTCTGACCTTAGCAGTCATTGCATTAAAACTTGAGAATAGTCTTTAGTACAAATATCTAATACCTTATAGCACCTTTCCAGTATCTGAAGGGCACCTACAAGAAAGCTGGAGAGGGACTTTTTACAAGGGCATGTAGTGATAGGACGAGGGGCAATGGCTTCAAACTGTAAGAGGGGAGATTTAGATTAGATCTCAGAAGAAATATTTCACCATGAGGGTGGTGAGACCCTGGCCCAGGTTGCCCAGGGAAGTTGTGGCTGCCCCATGCCTGGAGGTGTTCAAGGCCAGGTTGGACGGGGCTTGGAGCAACCTGGTCTGGTGGGAGGTGTCCCTGCCCATGGCAGGGGGGTTGCAACTAGATGATCTTTAAGGTCCCTTCCAACCCAAACCATTCTATGATTCCATGATTCTAATATAATTGCAGCATTATAAACAGGAAATAAAAATTATTTTTGTTAGTTATTGATAATAATTATGAATATAAATAAAAAAATCAGTTGTTGCTCTGTCTTCCCTCCTTGTAGGCTTCCATACTGATATTTTTACCAGAACGTATTTATTATACGTTAACAGAGATCTAACAGATACAGATGTATTTAATATCCTGTGGCAGATTTCTATCCTTCAAACTTTCCATAATTACCTACTGTTGAACAGCTGAATTTTTTTAAGTTCGTACATTTTTGTTTGTCCCAGAAATTAATCACTAATCAAGATACTGAGCTTATATTAATAAGTATAATAAGCTTCAATAAAAAAATTCAGTAAGACACGCTTCTCCTAGAATAATACTGGAAACATATTTTCATCTGTAACTCAAAACGCAACCCCTCTGTGCAGATACATGAACACTGGAGACTGAGGTATTTCATAAGTAACTGTGGCCAGGAAATTTACAGAAAAGCCTTATGCAGTCTTTTAGCCACAAATACGATGATGTTATTCATGGTCACAGAAGCCTAAATGTGTTTTTCACTAGAGATAAGTTCATGGAGTGATAGCTGTATTTCTTTGTCTTCTATTTCTCTGACTGAGTATAACCACATGATCAAGTTCTTTATGAAAACAAAAAAAGTCGTGTAACTGCAGGAGACGGGCTGTGGCAGTCAGCGTGTACAGGGATTCCTCATGGAGGCCCAGAGAAAAACAGGGCTTTAGAAGATTCCAAGAAGGTTACCAGTGAAGGTCTGGCATCATTGTTACACCAAGGTAAACTTTATAAACATGCAGGTAAATATTTTTAGGCAAGAACTGTGTAGGAGCTTCTCAGCTTTCAACAAGCAGCATAAACACACTGGGATACAGGCCCCTCCCATAAATCACGTCCTTTGCTATTTGCTTATTGGTGTTGCTGGGATTTCTGCTTAGCAGCTACAGCGCAGGTGTACAAACAATAGCTCCTCTTCTTCTTATAATTTGCTCGCGATTGGCGTGTTTTTTCCCCCCATGATATTAAACCTGTTTAGCATGTTCCATGTATTTGATTAGTAGAAGTCAGATTTGGCATATACATCTTTCCCAAGATAGGAGAGGAGAGCGAAACTAGGATTCAGAATCCATCAGACTCTGCTAAAAGATCTGACAGTGACCTGGGAAAATCAACCAAGCTTCTGTGCCTCAGCATCCACTATTTCCATCCAGCTGTCTCGCATTAATGTTGTGAGTCTCACGTACTGTTCTGAATATGTCTATGTAATTCAGGTAAATGACTTCAAGGAGTACAAAGTACAGTTACTGACACTAACTTCCTATCCTCTTTACCACAAGATGCATTCCAGCTGCATGTCACCCTTCCATACTTACTTTTGAGCTCTTCTGAAGACACTGCATATGAATTCCTCCTGCAATTAATGATGCAGCCACAGGGCAGGTGGATCCAATGTTCTGACAGGACAAATACTGGGGTGACTGTGGCAGCCAGCAAAGTCAGCAGGAAGCTAAGTATCTCAAACGAAAGGCTTTGAAAACCAGTGATGTGCTGGACAACCATTTGTATCTGAAAGGCAGAGCATTTTGAAATTTAAATCGCTTCAGGCACATGAGATACTTCCAGGAATAAACAGAACATCTCACTGTGACTATGACACGGCTAAAAGACACAGGTTGTCATTAATGTTTGCTGAGCCTAACAATTTTGTTTCTAACACAGAGTGGAGAAAACACACTGACAGAGAGGCTCTCCTCCTCATTCTGCATTTCTGAGAAAAACCCTTGCTTAAGCTAAATATAGATGCCTGAGCACTACTGAAACAAGCAACTCGCAATCCAAGCAACTCAGAAGAGACTGCGAGCTCGGTCTCTCCTGCACGGTACTGAGGAACCCCAACTCCAGATGGGGAACAGGAGAGAGAACTTAGCACCACACAGGGCTGCGCTGCAGATGCTCTGTAATGCTCTCTCTCCCTTGAGAGAAGCTCAGATGCTCAGCCTATACACACCCTGGGGACAGGGACAACACTGCCCTAGATCCACGTTCCCTGTTCTCAACCGACTCCTTTCTAATTATACATGAGTGTACCTCTTCCCAAATATACCAGCGCATGCACACGGACAGCACTCCCTCCCACCCACCCCACCACCCAATGCTACAGAGATTATAAAGATGCAAGCAAGCAAAACTCATTTTTCCAACAAACCCCTATTTTTTAACCAGTCTGGCAAAGGACGTGACTCCCAGCTGTGAGGAGGGGCAGGAGAGCTAGCATAGTACAATTCACAGACCCCATGAACCAATGCTTGTCAGAGAGCTGGCAATACAAAAGGGTGGACCTTATTCATCCCTGTATTCAGGTGATACAAAAGATGTCATGATAGAGTAACATACTGATGAATCAGGCTCTGCCAAACCTGCTGAAAGACAGTTAAACTCATGTAGTGACACAGACCTGCTGAAAAGGACTTTTGCCAGCACAAACTATACTATAAGGAACAATTGCAATGGCTACTGTTCATCTGTTTCAATACATGGCACACCAACTCACATCCCATTTAAATGTAAGTAAACATTAGAAAGTAAAGCAAACTGACAATTTACCATCATTGGAAGCCAGAGAATGACTTTTGTCAATGCAAGAATCAGCGAGAATCGTTTCTGGGCGAAGCCCACCGTGAAGCTCCTGCTCTGTACACTGTTCATGCACCGGGGCTCGACTGCACCGCTCTCAGCCACACCTTTCCTAAAAACTGCCTCTGAGCCTGGACACGTGTTTTGGAAATGCTTCAGGATTTTATCCACAGGGTCCACCGGTGACAGAGATGAGGTAGCAGTACTGCAGCCTGCAGGTGTCCCAGGGGTGATGTAGCCTCGAGAGATTTCCTGGTAGTCAATGTGGAATAGCTGTTGCTCATCTGAGCACAACAGCTGGTAAGTTAGAGGAACAGAGAGCACCGTGAGGAGGCAAAAGCACAGCGAGTAGACAACAAATAAAAATAAGATGTAGGAACTGGCACAGTCCGTGAAGCAACCCCAGGAGGTGGGGATGTACTTGCCCCAACCACAGAGAGGCAAAACGCAGATCAGCAAACTGAAAATCCAAATGGTAAAAATGGCCCGTACCATGCTCACGCGTCGCTTGGAAGTGCTGCAGCTCATTGCCTCAGTTTTGTTGATGGTGTAGAAGTTGTAAGAAACTATAAGAGACCCTTTCAAGTTGCTAGAAATGCCCTGGAATAAATATATAAGTGCTGAGGTGGTGCACAGAGGCTGGGGGAGGACATAACTTGACCACTGGGTGAGCATGAAAATAATCACTGGCACGATGCTGATCAAATCATCTATTGACAAAGAGGTCACAATCACTGAAACCGTGGTTTTGTTTTGCATTTTCAGCAGGGAAACTAGTGAATAAATGCTGCCCAGAAGTGCTGTGAACGCGAGGATAAAAGTCAAGCAGAACAGAAAGACATTCAAAGTTCTCTGCTCGCTAGGCTTATCCATAATGCTATGATTTTCAGCGACGAAGCTCGTCCCATTGAGTGACAAATTACTAGGCGTTACCGACATTGTCCTTGGCAAATTTTTTTCTTTGCCTTCTTACTGACTCGGCAAGTTTTCACTAGCTGAAACCAGAACTGTTAGCTCCACATCACAAGTTTCTTTGTTCTCCTAGACTTTTGTGGCATCTGGTGAAGTCATATTCAGGTGAAAGCACCCTTGATAACCAGAACAACTCATGTTCTCGAAAAATCAGGCAACAATGAAGTATCAAAGGTGCTGAAAAAAATGCAATTCTTCATAATCCTTTCAGTGCTGGAAGATGGTTAATTTAGGTTCTTCAGGTAATAACATGCCATTCACTTCTGACAGATATCAGGCAATGTGCCTTACTCACGAGTTCAGTTGAAACGAAGGCAGAATATCAGGTATGTTCAAGCTCTAGTAGCTCAGGGAGAAACATAGTAGAAAGGAGAGGCTGTTGGATTCACCCTGCGCTGTTCTGAGCTGCAGGAGGGAGGAGTCAGATGCAAGCAGGATAGCAGAGACGAGGGGAGCGAGTATCTTCTCAGACGGAGCTGCCTCTTAGCTGGATCAGAAGACTGAAACTGTCCCTGCTAAGCCACACCTCCGATGCCGATGCTGAAATCCAATGCAAATACTCAGATCTGATGTCAGCCGTAAATGTCATTCCCGTAAAGCCCATGGCTGCTCCAGGGCTGTGCATCACGAGCTAGCGTGCCGCTTTTATTCTTTCTCACTTCTGCACTCCAAGCTTAGCAAGGGGAAAAGCCGCAAGAGCCCTTTATGAAGATGAAACAGAAGGGGTGTGTCTGCTCTGCCTTTTTGTATTCCTACTCCCACTGCAAGTGTACATGCGTACACACACACGCTGCACACAGATGCTAACCCTACAGTTACTGAGTGACAGCCTTTCATTAACGACAGGTCACTGCCACGCATGTCAGCCAGGAGTTGCCTGCCTGTGCGGCATCTCAACTCAGTCTGGGGTGTATAAAACTTTCATTCCCCGCATGATTCAAATATGAGCCGCATCAAATGCCGACTGTCTGCTCTAGCCGAGTACATGGATAGAATCACAGCCAAGCACATTTTGGCACATTATGAATGTTTTCTCTTGAGAAAGTGCAATACTGGTGAAACTTGTAAGCTGACAGAATTGCCAACGCTCAGATGTTAAGTGGACAGATAGGTTCACTGCAATCTTCTTGGAGGATTCTGCCTCCCTCTTCTTTTTGGCACCACTTTGAGTTCAAATACGCGATGGGGATGCAGGACAAGTATTTTCTGATGAAAGGTCATATTGTAAGGCTGCTGCAGTTACGCGCTAGTCTGGGTAACATTACAAATTCACTCAGTTAGAAATGTGTGTTATTAACAACCTGATCCTTGCTCAGTTCTACCCACTTTGAAACACATTAGCTGTGTCAAGCCAACAGCTGGATTGCTCGGGTGTTTTCCCTCCTGCCAGGGCAGGGCAGGGTTGGAGGCAGCGATGCTCGGAGCCCCAGACGGGACAGGCAGTGGAGGGGAATCCACAGCCACAGATATATTGTGTGACCAGAGCCCACAACGCAAGGATCAGAGCTAAGGGCAATGACAACTTATCTGAGTAACTCCTCCTTCATTTCTGATTTCCAAGCTGCCCTGCCATGGCGCTGGGAAGGCTTGTGCCCCAAAACAGGCTAGGTCTTCCAGTCAACTCCATGTGCCCCATAAAGCCACAGAACTGTCCTCAGTGCAGGACCTGTCATAAAGCCACACTCCTCCTATGCAGCCTGACTGGGAGCCTTTGCCTCTCCATTCTCCCTTTCACATTGCGGCTCCCTCTTGAGGACTCTGCGTTATTTATCAGGACCAACTGTCAACCCTCATGTCAGAAATTTGCAAAAGAGAGGAGCATCCATCCTGCCTTCCACACAAAGCACAGTCCTGGATCTGGACCATCCATCTGGCCTTTAACTGTACAGGATTTGACTTGGCTTTCGTGATTTATCTGTCCTGGTAGACTATTGATTGTTAATCTGTGCTGTGCCAGCTAAAGGCCAGGGCTCATTTCCTTCTATTTACAAATCACAGTCACCTCTGCCCCCGCAAGTCTACTTTAAATTAAGGACAGTGTCCTAAATCTTAAGATTAACAGTGTGAACCTGGTCAGAAGTACAGTCAAGAGATAAGAAGAGAATGAAGCATCATTCACCCTTGTTTGGACCTTTATTTTTTATCCTGGCGTCCTCAGGGAGCACATGACCATGCCTGAGTGTGTATATATGCCTGCGCATGTCTCTCTTCCACTCCCCGTCCCTCAATTCCTTTTGACAAAATGATTGTTCTTATCTCAATTTGACGGTGTCAAAGCTATTAAGTTCCCACAAGTTTTATGAAAATGAGGAGCTGATCTGCTGCCGGCTGCAGCAGAGTTCCCTCTTCACTAGAAACTAGTGAAGACAAAGCAGAGGCTTTATAAATACTTCGACCATAAAGAAGCCTTCAGCTGAAACTTCAATTAACCTGGATGCTAAGCTGTGGGAAACCAGCTTCATTCACTCTGGCACATCTTAGTGCTTCCTGAAATGGGATCAGTTACTTTCATTCTTAAATTCCCTGTTTCCATTGCCCGTGTCATCTTCATCTGCTCTTGCCACATTACTGCCAGGTCTTTAGAAACAAATTTAAGGATGCTTGGGCAGTTTATTTTCCCTACTTCGGAAAATTTTTCTCCTGTATCCTGAGTCAACTACACTGGATATCCAACAGCCCTGACGGCACCGATCAACCACAATTTTTCTGAAAGTTCCCTCAGTACAATCCTCTTCACGCACTTTACTGCCCTTGCTTTATTGGCTGTGCATATACAGCCTCTATGCCTCCCTGAGCTTTTTGGACACTTTGGTAAGAGCAGCGCGTTCTGTGCCTTCCATTTGTACTTGGAATTAAATGCTCATCAACATTTTCAAGAAGAAAGCCACTTTTATTTATCACCGTACCTATTCAAGGCAGGTGACGTATTACTCACTTCAGTTTCTCTTCCCACAGAATGTATTTTGTTATATGAACTGCACCTTGCCATTCTGTGTGGCAGCTTTTACCATAATTCACAATATGGTGAAATGTTCTTTCCTCTGGTCATTTCATAGTTATAAACCAAAAGTCTCAGGAGTGATGAACTCAAGCTGCTTCCCTTCATATTTCTCTTTCTTTAACATGACTGATAAATTCCAATAAAACATGTACAGAAAGATCAGTTTCGTCTTAAAACTAAAGAGAGAATTTGGTTGTAGCAAGAAACAAGCAACTCTACAAAGAGAAGCAGGATCTTCCACACAGCTGTGCCTCCAGGCAGCTGACGTGCATGCCCAGTAAGGTCTAAGCTCGGAAACTTCTCTTCTGACTGGAGCAAATGAATCCGAATGAGACTCTCCGATCTCTTCTAAAGGAGGAGCTCATATTGCAGTCTTTCAAAACTTACAGGAACAATATCTTTGCAATTGTAATTTCACTCTCAAATTTCCCTGAAATTTGTGAACAGGCTCAACTAGGTCTGGGGTTGGCGAGGACAGGTAAGCCAGCAGAGAGGCAGTGTCACCACAACTCCCCTTCTCCCAAATTTTCTGAAGAAACAGTGCGAGAATGGAATAATGCAGCACTGCCAAAAGGCCACGAGTAATGATCTTGCAGAAACCAAGAGACAGAAAAAGACACCTTTGTCTGCTGCGGTGTCCTTGGTTTGGACTGTGTCAAGGCAGGTGTGAATTTGTAGCTTAAGATCCTTACGACCTATTCCCTTTCTTCTCCCCATTTTGCTTCCTGAATTACGGGAGGTTCCTAATACAAATACTGTTCTTTGCAATACAGGTATATATTCTTCATCCTGGTGTGAATTCTCTTTGCTAAGGAATGATCACAAAGAGAAAATACATTAGGCATGGAAATCTCCTCTCTGGCCCCATTTCAAACAGCACCGCACAACGATGCCTCTTTAAAGGAAGAGTCAGCACTACTCCACACTCTGTGAAAGGATTTCTGAGACACGCTGCATGTAACAATTCAGAAATGCTTGCAAAGAGAATCAAATATTCACCATTCATAAAACACTACCAACAAACAGGGTATTAAAAATTTATCCTATTTAGTGTATGAGTCACATTTTATATTCATACCTTGCACTACGCTAAGCTTTGACTTACGGTTTTGCTTCTTTTTGTCACTCAAGAGAGACAAGGTTTTTACAGCAGTTGTACAAGTATTTCATTTCAGAAGGTGATATAACCTCTGTGCCACGCATAAATGTTTCCATAAATGTCTTTGTAATTTATTCCTCAATAATATGCGAAAGAAAATATCTTATTTTTTCTAGATTTTTTTTAACAGACTTTTAAAAAGATGTCAAACTAAATGATCATTTTTGGTCTATCGGACTCAGACATCACTTTCAGATACAAGATGGTTAAACTGCAGCTAATTATTTCACCTGGTTATTTGCCTCAGATGAATTAAATCAATGGTGGCTTCTAAAAAAAGGCAGATACTCTTATTCTTAATCCATTTCCGCTGCAGCTGTATTGTTGTGGTGCAGGAAAAGGGTGCTTACTGATTTGGAGCAATTAGAGCAATGTAAATCAGGAGTAATTCCATTAAACCTAAAAATATGATTTAACTTACGTGCTCATTATGGGCTAGACTGCACCGGCTCTGACTCCGGTGAAACAGAACCTTGCTGTGCAGATGCTCCTTTTGAATCCAAGGGGTTATGGTCACTCGCAGCAGCAGGTCACAGCCCGTCCCTCCGTGCGGCAGCACCTCTCTGAGCAGATGGGTCAGTACGAAGCAGCGCCCATTGTCGGAGCTCCCTCACTTTAGGTTTTTGCTTCCGTGCTGTAAATACAGACAGCAAATTGAGACTGCAATGAACTGAAGGTTTTTGGAGAACTACAGAGTTAGTAAGAGACAACTGGAGGTAAAAGCGAGTAAGCCCCAAAGTGTCCACTGGGTGAGGCACAGTCACGGTGTGCATCTTTCCCCAAGACTTTCAGAAGCCGATAATGAGCCGATGGGAAACGAAAATAGTGCCAGCCCTTCAGCGAGGCTGGCAATAAACAAGATGGCAGAGAGATGAGAATGAATCCATCCGGGTTGCACTGTACGCACGCTACCAGAGATGATTATGTGCTGTTATCTGGGAAATGTCCAAAGCGGGACCAACTAGAGGAGAAACAAGCAATCGTAACATGATAATTCCAGGATGGCAATGCCGAGAGGGAAGAGGTATTAAGTATGCAGTGTATACAAGGAGGAGAAAGGGACGGCTCTAGTCAGGAAGGTGTTATTTCTTTAGTGGATGGCAAGGCAGAGAGACGGTCGCAAAATCTGCAGCTACCTAAGTGGAGAGAAGCTCAATTCTGGATAGCATGGAGCGTAAGCCATGCTGCTAGGTGTGGCGTAATGGCTCTCTTGACACAAGACACTCCACAATGTCACTTTTACTGAGCAGCCACCGGCTCACCAAATTGACAGGAGGAGACAGAGAGCTAGCAGGGAGGCAATTCTTCGGTACACCTCCTCACAGTAACTGTTTGCTTTCTAATAGAGAGCACAGCAGGCTATGAATATAATTCATGGAACAGCGTGATATGAATGCTTTTAATTTTGCTGTGCAGCGCTGCTAGCAGTGGAACACCCCTAATGCAGCTGTATTAGCGCGCTCATACCTCATCACTGAACAAATCCAGTAAATGTGGCATTGTGCTTGGTAATCACTCCTGTTTTAGACGCCGCAAAATGTATGTAGCATATTGGAGAAAAAGCGAATGCTGTGCAACCTAGCAGGAGCTGGGCAGCAGTAAGACCACACTACTGTGGAAAACTGCACTGAGAGAGTTAACTGGAGAATCCAAACAGCTGGGAAGAAACAATTATCCCTTTCTGAAGGGAGGAAAAAAAAAAAAGGAAGAAGGCATACGCTTTTGAGTGACCCAGCTATGACCCCATCTGGAAGCGGCAGGAAAATCAGCTGTATATGTAGAACTTTCTCCAACAGTAATAAAATTAATGACCGCAAGAGCCATTTGTAATACTGCGTGCACATTTCACTGCCTGCTGTATAGTCTCAACAGCTCTGCGGTGGGTTGTCTTAGCCCTTCATTTCTCTTTCCGTCGTTACTTCCTCATCATCTTCTTTCCCACTCACCTCCGAGGAAGGGTGAATGAGCAGATTCAACCCCAGGAGTTAGGATGAAATCGAGTTTTAACGAGTGAAGATTGAAAGCTCTGGAACCAAATTCTGCCTCTAGAGGACTAAGAACTTGTATTTGCTGGTTATCGCTGCTTTTACATATACCAACAAAACTATTATCTTTCTAGCACCGACCTGCTTCTTGAAAAGATACTGTTATTCACCAAATATTTTTGCAAGGAAGCCTGTGTTTTAAGCGTTGCTTTACCCTGAAACCTCAAATATAAATGCTGTCATAAATGATACCCAAAGAATGTGGACAAAGCACGGGACACAGCTTAGGCATGTAAGAACAACGAAAACATCTTTTTTTCATAAAAAATTGGGAATCCTTTCTATTCTGCACATACGTTACAGAGACTTTAAAGGGCTTTACTTTAAGGGAAGGGATGATTTTTGTGCAGCAGACCAGTACTCCTTCTCCAAATAAGCAGAGCAGCAGAAACGCGCTGCTCTTTCCCAGGAGGAGCCCCAGGGAGAGGAGCAGCTCTGCAGGAAGATGGCAGCCTTTCGCCAGCCTGAATGGGAAAGGAGAGACTACAGGAAAATTTCTTAAGCTCACCCATTAGGGAAGGCTGCTATGGCTTACTGTGTAGCGATTTTCCTGGGACTTCCTTAGGAAGACTTCTACTCTGACTTGAACCGTGGGAGAAGTTTGGAAAAATAGGAAAAAAAGGCTGGGGTACAGCTGAAAAAACCCACAACTGATATTGTAAAAGAAATACAGGCGATAAAGCAAATTGGATAGATTTCAGATATTCAATAAGACTGCTGAAAAAAACAATAAACGTTTCTTTTCCATAGCTTTAATAAATTTGAAAAGATAAAAAAAGTCATGTGGGCTGAGAATGCATGCGCTGGCTCCAGCCACTGCTTTCTGCCACGGCTGTGCTCCGGAGTCCCTCAAAATCACACTTCATAACAGAGCCATATCCTGTAACTTCTTCCCCAGAGGGTAACCAAATGTGCATGTGTTTTTGAAGTGTTTTTAGACTACTGAATAAAGAAAGGGCTGCTAATTAATTCTGAGTGACAGTAAAAAGGTCCATTAGCTTTGCTGATGTAACGGATGACTGACTTGGTACTGGAAAGGGTGAAAAAGGTAGTAAAAGAGGACACTGGAATACAAAACGAAATCTTTCTTCTCATGGAAAAAAATTTATTTTTTTAATGGAAAGGTTTAATTGCAGTATGAGCTCATCAAAAGGACTGTTTTCATCAGACCTGAAGAATGGCAAAGGAGTACTGCAGATTACAAAAGAAATCAGTTGCACTTTCCAAATATCTCTCCCTAGGAGGTACGTCTTTGAGAAAGAAAATGTTCACTTCAGATTATGATGCTTTGTAGTTTCAGGTTCTTCTACACAAACTTCACTTTTCAGTAATTGGGTTTTTGTTTGTAAAATACCTATAAAAACCCCTGTGCAAGGCCAAAGGTCACCAGACCATGAGGCAATGCAACACAAAGAGACGTTTGGGCTTTCTCTCTGTCGGCTCCCTTGGGTACACGGAGCAAGGCAGCTGCGCTATTTTGCACTCTGCCAAGGCAGTTACATCGTGCTCTGCTGGTTACCCGTCCCTAGCTCTGGTGGTTCTGCACAGCAGTAATATTCTGGGTAATGGACGCTATCCTTCTTCCCCCATGAGTTCCACAAAACCTTTGCTAAAACACAAACCGTTAAATCCCAAAGCTATCCTGTGTTATTTTCGCTTCTCAGGAATATTCCCCTAAGCCTATCAAAACTACCACCAATTCTAGTATTCCACCTTTGGGCTGATCCTACCCCCAGAGCAGCAACAGAATCAACAGTTTGCTGTGGGGATGCTGGGAATTGCCTGAGTGCCTTTATCTGTAACCATCAGCTCAAAATTCAGGTCACATAGAAGACCTTCCCTTTTAAACTGTGCAGTATAATCTGATGTTTGGTATTTGCACAAACTAAGTAAACCAAGATGGGCACTGATAACAAACGTTTACTAGTTGAGCTTAGGAAAATGCAGTATTTAAGAAAAAATGCCTCCCAAACCCCCCTTCCCTCACCAGTCAGTTCAATATCATTTGTGAGCGTTTACCTAACATGGACCTAGTGGTTCTCAGTAAGGTTATTTTTCACGCAAGTAAGGGCTGAATTAGGAGCGTAACAGCCTGTGTTACAATGACAAGAAGCGAAACAAACACATTAGCGTCCTGTAAATACATTCATCATTACTCAGTCTTCATAGCAAATTCTTACCTTTGTCAACTGCTCACCAGGTTCTGAGGCTGTTTCTAACTACAGGACGAGTTTCCAATGCAGGGGCACAAAGCTTCTGTATTGTGACCTAAAAGATCTGACACTTGTTGTTTTGTAAAATCTATGAAGAATATATTTTGGCATTGAGGAGAAATCAGAGAAAAAGAAATGTACAGAAAAGTACGAGACACCCAATTTTGAGATAGCGGGGCATTTTCCCACCAACTTCAGAGATGCCTTCTGAATAGAGACAATGAAAAGAGGAAGGTCATTCAGAACTGTTTCACCCTATGCATGATGATTAGTGAACCTCAAAATTTTCAAAGAGTTTGTCTGGATTCAGCCAGAAATTTCATTAGGTATTTAAAGTCAGACCATGGGAGCTGAAAAATAATGCCAGAGTTACCATAAAATCCATCTCTCTTGTGAGATGTCTGATGTTTTCTGTGTTCAGTCTTGGAACACAGTAAGAAAAATGTTCTTTTTTTACTCCTGATATGAATATTGCATTTTACAAGAGGGGGGGGGGGAAATCAAACCTTCATGAACCTCGAAATAATTTCAGAGAAGATTATGACAAATTTAGCACAATACTGACATAGGATGGATATAGACTCATGTGCTTTATAAAGTCAGCTTTCTGCAGGCTTGTAAGGCAAAATCTAGGAACTACAACTGACTTCAAAGACTCTTGATCGCATGGCTTTGATGGGTAACCTTAAACCCCACTGTGGGAGCTGCTGAACAGTACCAAGAATTACTACTGATTGGTGCTGCAAAGGCCTTGTGTTACAGAGCCGACTTCACGCCTGCTGTCAAAAAGGGCTGCCAAGGTGTCTCACCAAGGATGTCCAGCAAATGCACTGTTGATTCCGTAAGATAAGCTAGACGGGTGCTATGGAGCAGGAGTTCCTGAAGCAATGCTTCCTGTCACTATCACCTGGGGAGGGCAGGTAGCTGTAAGAAAAGCAAGTACACAGAGCACAAGAAGAGGAGATGTAAAACAGGTACTAGGACCCTTGCACAAGCAGTGTCTCTCCTTATAATGTGCCTTATGGACCGTAGATTAAGAATGTTCTTGCAAACTGAGCAAACCCTGGCAGTCAAGTCTTCTCAGAGGCAAAGTGCTGCTCATCCGCTGATTGCCTTGTCCCTGTGAAGCATATGTACAGTCATGTAATACAGAGTTATATTTTCACTTGCATTAACAAAACCTAAAAGGACTTGAGTTGTATTTCAACAATAACCCCCCTAGGAATTATTTTATCCTCTTTAAACAATGTCACGCTACGTCCTCCATCCTCCCAACATGAAGTGCTGCTCAGTGTAAACTCTCTTGACACGTGGTGAGAGAAAAGTGCGCCTACGAAAAGTGATGACCTGAGACGGCACAGAATGACACAGTTAAAAGAATTTGAATTTATTATTTCTTCCAATTCTGGATGTAAACTAACAGGGTATCTCTGTCTTTCCATTCTTGCCTCAAGAGAAAAAGCTGTTTTACTGTGCAGGTGGACAGTCAGTGGCACAGGTGCCCAGAAGTATCACCACCCTTGGAGATACACACCTCCCGACCAGACACGGCCCTGGGCAGCCTGTTGTCACCAACCCTGCCTGCGCAGGGGTGGGATGGGGAGCTCCGGGGCTGCCTGCCAGCCTCAGCTCTCCTGGGATTCGGTGCCTTGGTGAAACACCCTGGCATGGTCAGTGTCACCACCCTCCACAGTGAAGTCCAACATGTCGTCTGAGGAAGGGATGCTCCCGGTATGAAAAAATGCACTAGGCCGTTTGCTGGCTTTCTGATTTGCAAGCACCTACAAGCGTAAGACAAAACTCTGTCCTGGTGTGTTGTACCCCACTAAGCTGAACTTGAAGTGACCTAAACTGTATGCTCAACCTTTTAAAAAAACGTTGTGACTGAGGCTGTGATTTTGGCAGAAGCAGTCCCAGAGTACTTCCATACTTTTTTTGACACAGAAATTCATCTCTCATTTTTAAAGCAGTAATACTGAATAATTTAAATAAACTGATCACCAGCAAAGAAACTAAATATATTATGCAAACCAGATGCAACTCTCAAAAGAAGAGAGTTGTCAGTGCGGATTCCCAGATGATCCGTGCGGCTTCCAGTGACACGTACCAGTTCCAGCAGAGTGAGTCAGCAGCAGACCTGCGCTCATGCAAACATTTAATCAGTCTGACAGAAGTTTTAAGTGACAAGCAGAGACGGGCTCAAAGCTTGTTCCTTGCCCCACTGGAGCCAGTGCAAGCTGTGCATGTCCTTGTATTCTCCTCAGTGAGAAGTTATCACGAGTTCCACCTAAAGCTATCCGCATTGCTATGGATATAACTTGTATTTCCTCCTCCTGACTCTTTTGGGTTTTAATATTTTGTGATGTTATTTATGTACCGTGATTTAAAAAAAAACTAGCTCAATATATCACAAGTATTTCCCCTTCTTTTCTTTCTTGCAAGGAATAGCTTGCAAAATGTTTTAACTGACAACACTAAAATAGAGACTTCAATATTTACCTATGATAGCTCCAGTCAAATTTATAAAGTCAAGTCAGAAATTAATTTGGATTTGTGTACCAATTCGTATCAAAGTGAGAATGTGGCCAAAGCCTGTGAGATTCCCATTGCTTTCAGTCAGCTTTGGATGAAGGCCTACCAGACATCTTCCTGCAGCCAGTTTGTAGGAAGAGAGAGAACTTTCTCTCATACCACATTTTCCAAAGCAATTATATTGCTTTTCATAACCTATTTGAAAACTATTCTACCAGCTTTAACAATGGTGTCCAGTCTGCAAGCCAGCCTTTCCCACAAAATTTTCAACAACGGATCTGCTTATGAAAAAATAAGTTTACAGGGATGTCTAAAAAAGCAAAATATCCCAACGGAGAAAACTCTATATAAGAGTGATCGTCAGTGAGCTCTCTTGCTTTGGAGAGCTACCTAGAGGTGAGAGTATTCACAATGGATGAATGCAGCCTCTGTTAAAGTATCTGTGGATGCAAGGAATTGAAAGTTTTTCAATTTTCTATTGACATCATCAGCAAAGGAGTTCAGGGTTAGTCTTTTGAACCTCTCAGCTGATAACGAATTTCTCTTGATATTGGGAAAACACTGAGTCATTAGATTACTAACCTTTTCAATTTGTCAGCCTTACTCTCTCAGCTGTATGACAGACACTTTAAAAGGGCCAATGTTTCCCTGAGAATTAAATCCTCCACAAAACCACATCACCCCAGATTTTCTCCTGCATCACCACCTTCACCTCTTAATTTAACAACACAGTTTAAGTCCTTTCAGCTCGCATAAACTTGTTAATGTATGTTTTTCTTTAAGGAGAGATGTAAGGAAGAGAGACCACGGATAAGAAGTTTCATTATCTTTACTTAGCTAGGTAAAATGCCGTGATTAATCAAAGACTTAAATACTCATCTGTCGTTTCCACCTGGACAGGCTATATCAAGTTGTTGGCAAATTCATAGTGGAGGTTCCGAACAGTGTTCTGGGAAAGTTACTTTCACTTTAATTGTACTAATTGAGTGGTGTCTAAATGGCAAGTCACTTGCCGTTAACATGTACAAAGCAATCCAAGCCAGTGAAACAGCCCTTAACACAGGCCACAATATCTCACTGAAATTAGTGAGATCATTTCGCATTTTATGTACAAAACTATTCAAATGTTGAACTGCAGAATTAGAATGGGGTAAGCCTCTAACCTTCCAAACTCAGCTGAACTGAATTAACACCAGACACAGCCACGAATGTTTTCAAGTAAAAGTTAAAGTAAAATCTAAAGTCCTTGTTTGTGTATTAAATAAATATGGACTAATTTTCAAAATTTTTCACACACCTGCAAAGTCCTATTTACAGTTTACACATTTAGTCATTAACTTTTATGATTAGGTAAGTAACAAGGAAGATGTGGTATCTAGCATGTTATGATAAAAGCAGGAAGTTAAGGTATTTTTCACATACATACAAAACACCTTTCTCTAGTAACAAAGATTAAACTTATTTATGTCTATATTATTACCAAAGTATTCACTGGATACCTGTTAATATCTATATCGCAAGTTGCTTTATATACTGTTTTGTGACATAATAATAAAATGCATGAATAAAGCAGAATCTGGGCTACCCACCTCTCAGAAAAGGGCTCTAACGACGTCCTTCTGGACTGGCCTGGAACACTCCCTGTTCCACCCCTGCCTTTGCTGCCCTCTTTGCCTCCTCCTTCCTCCTCCGTTTCTGACAATTATTTAAGGTAAAATTTTGAACCACAACAAAGTCATAGCACATGGAGCCACGATGTCACAGATTTCTTCTTTTTACTAATTTGAATTACGGTAGCTGCTAGGGCGAGGGCCCAGTTTCGCTAGACGCTGCCCATCGTACACAAAGTGACTATTCCCTACCTCAGTCAGCACGGAAGGCAAGGTCCAGCTTACCGCATGTATTTGTTCAGAGAGTTTTAAGAAAGACCGGCATTAACTATTGGCTCAGGCTCATATGTTCTAACACAAAATGCTATATATATACATTAAACTAACAGGGTAGGTGACAAATACCTATGCTTGCTGCTTGTTGCAACATATTATTTGCCAGACTGTCACATTTTACCACATTATAATATATAATTTTCTCTAACAGTCAGTAAAAGTAAGGTATTGCTAGGTAGTAGTTTTCTCTCTTTTACTTTTTTTTCCCTCCCTTTGTTAATAAAACATGGGGGAAGAGCTCTTAGGACCTGTTTGTACAGCAAGGGAAGGCACAAAACCCACAAGGTACAGATGAACGTTAACGAACACGACAGGATTCTTAGAGACACAGCGTGAACACAAAACTGTAAGGCAAAAACAGTTCTAGCTGCTCATCTAAGTAATTCCAAGTACTTCCACTAGGTTACTTGTGAGGAGTGAAGACAGGCTCCCCAGCTCCCTAAAGCAGAACAAAATCCAAACTCCTTGTGACGCCTGGGTTCCTAAAAATCCCTATCCAAGAGAGCATACAGAAGCTCTTGTTTTGATATTTCTTGTTTTTACAGGGATTTTAGAAGCCTGCCAACTCCCACAGGGCTCGGGAGACTCTCTGTGGAATGCAGCAGGGCAATTAATAGCTACGACAAGTACTTCAGTGCACTGGGTAATGTTTTAAGAAGATGTTTAAGTAAGCCATGCACAGGAACCCTGCAGCAAGGAGGGACAAGACAGCTACCTGCTCTGACACTTCCAACCCTCCTTTGGCCCGGCTCTCAGGAGCTGCTCCCGCTGCAAGACTTGACACATTGGTGTCAGCATGGGGCTCTACTCACAGAGCTCATTTCTAGGTAGCAAGCACGGCTACGTCCCATTGGAAATGAAATACAGAATACAAGGCAAGCAGTCAGCATCCTGGCTTCCCTGGAAGCTCATAATCCCAGTGAAACAGGAAATTAAGGCCACCAGTGTATTCACCAAGTCAATTTATATCATATATAAAGCATCCTAAAAATGTAGAATGACAGAATATGCTAAATGCCATTCCAGAATCCTAGTAAAAATTCACTACAGCAAAGAAGGATATAAAATCACAACAGATCCTTCTTCTTTTGCGAAAGACGCTGACAGTAGCCATCACCAGTCAGATCTCGTTAGTCTTGTTGCTCACAGAACTTGCAATGAACGAGGCACGGAGAACCGCCTCACAGTTCAGAGTAGTTTTCAAATCTGCAAAAAAATCACATTCGTACCACTGAGGAACAAATACATCTGTATTTCTTGACATCCCCTTCATTTGTAAGGACACAAGCAACTTGTTCACTTTAGCACAGCAATCCTGCTGTCTTCATCAGACTGCACGACCTGAAACCATATAAACACGTGAATGAAGCACAGCTACTCAGCCAGCTTCAGTGACACAATTAACAAACTTAACAGGAGATGACACTGAAGAACTGACTTTATTATGTAGTTTTTATATCTGATGTGGTATTTTAAAAGGTGTCTGAGTGACTTTAAAACAAAGTTCTATAAATATACAGGAACAAAAAGGTAACAGGATCCTACATCCCTTACATACTTTTGAAAACTGTACACCTTGTATTAGAATTCAGAACACAGCAATAAACCCAAATAATGAATGATAGTACTGTAAACAAACTACAAAGTTCTGGATATAACTACTGAGTAATGAGTACAAGATAAAGAACACTAAAGGAGCTTCGGAGGCTTTAAAATAGTCTGACTAAACTAACAGGATAATTTTACCACCAAAACTACAGGTTACATGGATGTTTTAATTCAGCCTTGAAATCTGTTTTAGTATTTCAAATTTTGAGTAACTGAAGTAAATTTTAACAGTCTATGTAAAATTCAGTTTGGCAAGAACAATGACAAGACATCATATAGGCAACAAAACTACACCCTAAATCCATATACTTACTAAACAAACTCTTGCATTGTAAAAGGAGGAGTGGGTATTTCCAGATGCATGTTCCAAAGTTATACGCTGATTCTGCAAACTGTTTTTCTAAGAGCAAACTGGAAGTAATTAAAGAAGTTCTCTTAGAAATGCTTCAGTACTGTACTAAGCTCAGCCCGTTACAATAAGCCCTAAGGACATGTTACATCTCAAATATAAGATATCCTACACACTTCCAGTTCTGTTCCATGCAGCACAGTATCTGCACACAAACCTCAGAAGCTTCATCATGAAGAGCTTCAGCGCGGGTCTCAGGCAAGAAATCACCTCCTCACTTGAATGTTGCAACTTACTTGTGTAGCTAAAACACAACACCTCGAATACAAAACAGCGTACAAAAAATGTCTCCGACCCTGGAGACATTCCAAACCCGCCTGGACGCCGTCCTGTGCAACCTGCTCTGGGTGACCCTGCTCTGGCAGGGGGGTTAGACGAGATGATCTCCAGAGATCCCTGCCAACCCCCGTGATTCTGTGATTCTGTACTTCTAAGGTGCCCTCCAGAAGATGGCGTTAGTGAGGAGTGGCTTTTATTCCTCTGCCTTGCTCAAAGCAATAGACTTTTGTTTATACAAGTTAGCAAGCTAATAAAAGAAAAGAAATTAAATTTTAGGTTTGGAAATTCCACTCTCTTTGCCATAATTCCTTTTTTGGCTCAATTCTGCACATGCTGAAGCAGGGAGGTTTTGTTTATCAACTTTGGTGAAATCTGAGCCAGGAGAGCCCAGCAGGCTTTAAAACTCCATGTTTATTACCAAATTACAGATATCACAATTCCAAGAAAAACAAGCAAAAAAGGTATAAATATTTCCTAGAATTTTCAGCACACTTAGAATGAAGCCTTCTTCTTTGATTTTGCAGTTTGATCTTTCCCAGTGATGGCATTTAAAACTGCTAATTTACAGAAGTAAAAACATTATGAGATTAGGAATATGTGGAATAATAAAAGATGCAGCAAGAAGGGAAGTGCAGAGCTACATCACTGGGCATCATGCATTTTCTTGTATTATTCTAGTCAAGAGAAAGAACTCATTTTAGTAAGACTGTAAGGAAAACCTACCAAACAAGATAAAATCACACTTGGAAAACAGCCTTTCAGAAGTAGTGACAGGTCCAGCCTCTCTGATCTGCAATTTCTGAGACTCAAATTGTGATAAAGAGACTGCAGAATCCAGGCTTAGCGCCAACATAAACTGGATGTAGTGTGTCAGCAACATACTAAGACACTACAGAAAGTCTTGCCATAAAAATCTTCCTTTATGAGGCTAGATGGAAACCATGCATCACTCCTATCAGAGATTAAGGTTTCACAGAAAGAGAAAAGAAAAAACGCTTGAGAAGAACGTTAGGCTATTTTCAAACACTGAATCTTTTCAATTCATATGTTTATCTTACCCCCTGGGACTGATGAAAAGCTTAACTACGTGCTCACAGGGCAAGGCTGAGTTGTCATGACTGTTGCTGTTGGTATAACAACCATACCGGGGAACACGACGCTCCCGCTGTGCTGCCTGGAGGTCAGTACAGTGTATTTCCGTGCAGCCGATCTGGCAACAGGAGGCAAAACGCTGCAGCAGGCTGAGCCGATGCCAGCCCCATTCCTCCCAACTACGCACAGAGGCGCTGGAGAGGAGAGACATAAACCAAGCCCAGAGGTCCCAGCTGGGCCGTCCTGAACTGTGGCAGAAGTCTGAAATACCTGCCGCTAAGTTCCTGCAAACACTGGGCACTGTGTGCTGCTGCTGCCCTGGCTCACTGGGGAAGCCCCAGGCGCAAAGGGCTGAAAAATCCAAAGTCTGCACTTATACACCAAAAGTGACCAAATTCTCACAACGCCTTTGCAGCTCCTCATGTAACTGGCCACCACAGGAATTGAAATGCAGGCCTCTCATTTTGATGCTCCAAGTCCCGATCGCTTTGCCACGGTGCCTGCGCGCAGGAGTACGTAAACCGCATTTGGAGCTTTAAGCTATCGGCAATACTTTTTCTACCGTGTGACACTCAAAAGAGCCAGGAAACACATACTAAAAATGCACATAACCCGTGTTTCTTTCTAGTGAACAGACACTTGTGATTAGCTTGGAGAAGTCCAATCTCGCTGTAAATGAGTCAGGCTCTCCTAGCGCAGACACCCGCGGCTGAACAGGCACCCTCAGGCACAGTGCATGGCACGCTCAGCAGGTGTCACGTCAGCACATTTCTTGGGGACTTACTTAATAACAACATAGGAGTAAATCGTCTCAATTCCCTCCACACTCAATCTCACATTCTCAGCGGTTTTAAAACTATCAGTTGGTAATTTTAATGGAAAAATTAAACACATTCATGATGGCAATCACAAGCTAAACGTACTTCTCTCTGCTATGCTCTCCACTCCTGTCGGTGTTTCAGATTTACACGTGAACACGAATGGTGTATGTCTCAGTGAAACACGAGGGATTTGCTCACTGAAGTCCATAAAATAACTCATGTTATTTATCAGCATCTAGTAAAAAATGTATCACAGAAAGCACGGATTAGGCTCTTTGGTTCTGCTAACTCCATCAAATTCAGTTTCTGCAGGAATGTTTAGCTATGTTCTGAGGAGAAAAAGCACTACAACCCTTCCCGTTAATGTGAAGGAAAATGGGAAATTAATAGGAAAGCGAAACGCTTCAAGGTGTGCAACAGATCTTTTTCTGGTGAGTACTACTTTTCATTTCAGAAGCGCTCAATGATTTGGGTTCATTCCTGGCATCTTACAGAAAACCATATCCTCCTGAGGCACTAGCGAAGCTGGCGCTTTGCCACGTAAGCATCTACGCGTTGCTGAGGGTATGCGAGCAGAATCATTAACGTAAGACTGCTAATTCAAGACTACAGGAATGCAGCAGGCCAGCAACTGTCATTTACAGTCCAGCTGCTACTATGCTCCACCCGTCCAAAGTACTGGAACCCAAGTTAAACAGGCGCTGTGACCCCAAGGACACCGGACCGGCTCTTCGGACCGTAGGCTCATTCTGCGTGCATCGAAGAGTGGTGGTAGCCTGCAATAACAGCACGCGATTCTCTGTAGCTCACGACTCAGACAATTAGCGTGCTATGGAAACCATCACAGTTTGCTATTCTGCCAATGGCAGAAGAAACCTTGACTTTCAACTTTTACTTTCCTGACCCTACGCAGTGATGGAAGAGCTAATTTCTGATGAGATAAGGAGAGGGGACTGTTGGAGGGTCAGCACCTAAGAGCAGGTGGAGAAGCAGTTGTCATTAGCATTTATTTATATCTTTGTTTTTTCTCCTGAAGCCACCATCAGTACTGACGGTGCTTTTCATAATAGCAGTATCAAGGTATCTACCAGGTATTAAACTAGGTCTTTCATTTCCTACTAAATTTTATAGAGGTAATAAAAATCCATGCACCAGAAGATAACAGTGTGACCATCTGTATCATCAGGACTCATCAGTGTCACTTTCAACCTAAAAGACCCTTGAACCATTTAGACTCACAAGACTGATTTTCACTCAATCATGCCGTAAACACTTACATTACCTGATAATACAGAAATAGCTTTTTTTTATACATTCAGCGACCTAAGATGTTGTAGTCTCTCATTTCTTCCCTTGTGTTAAACGATCATCAAGAGTTTCTGGATGCCAAATCTAATCCCTGGAGAATTGCTCATTTCTTTTTAAAGTGTTCTTCATCCCTTGCTCACTCATGTCCTCTGATTCATGTAATGAATTCTCAGATTAACATCCCAATTTATGGCAGATGTCTCAACTTCGGTATGTTTCTGGAATGTATGTAGTATGTATGTACCTGAAGATTCCGCTGCTTCTTTGCCTGACACAAAATGCAGTAAGGTTCTTGTATATTATCTCCAGGTATGAGAGAGAGAACACCGATTCCTCCAAGTGAGCTCAATGCCCAGTGTGGTCTCATGCGAGCGTTACCTGGTTGCCAAAGACGGACCCAAGTGCTTATGCTCTGCCAATACCAGAAAGGCGTCGACCAACAGTCATTCCGGGAATGGAATGATTCTTTATTTCTCACCACTGGATATTTGCTACTCTTTTCCCTGAAGGTATTAAGACAAAAATCCCAGACAAGACAATCAGAAAACCTCCATGTAGTATAGTGTGCTAACTAGTCATTTTAAAAACTGTTTCAGCCACCATGGAAACAGTAGCTGATTAAACACCAATCCATAAATCTGTAATTTTTAATTATTTGACTACTACATTTTGCTCAGAAGGAAGCATAATTTTGATTACAGATTTTTTCAGTCTGTAGGCAGAAAGATTATTCTTTTCCACACCAACAGGCACTTAGTTGATACTACTGAAAATCCAGTATCATTCACCAAGCTCTAAGCAGTCAAGTTCTTATGGCTGTGTAGCCTGTGGCTTTGTAGCAATTAGCCTACTTTATAAGATAACTCAAATTTTTGAGATGAAAGAAATCAGAGTGTATTTTTTTGTACTGGTTTGTAAATATACAGCATGGTATCATACCATCATAGATTCAGCAAAGCATTATCATAGCACTCCAGTGCTTAATGAATACCAAATTATTTTGAAGAGTTATTTTACATAAACCATATTTGGCAAAATCATTTACCAAAAGCCTGTGAATTAGATCAGTACAAATATTTGGAAACAGTAATCAGTACAAATATTTAGAAACAGTAATAATAGGGGGGGAAAAATCTATTTGCTCGAAACCATAGTCACTTCTATGCAATCATTTTTCAGAATGCATTAAATTTAGGTTACCCTAATTAATTTAAGTAAGAAAGCATTCAAGATAAAGTCATAATATTGACTGTGAGGCAGTAGCAACCTGGGAAAACCCTCCTGCAAATACATGGGCTTTAAAAGGGATATATCCATCTAAAAAGTCCCTTGGGGCATGCAGTTCCCCACAGACTGATCTTCAGTCAATTATGCCTTAAATGTTGAGGTTTGCTTGATATAATAAAAATACCCCACTCTGAGGGTTAGTGTTATGCAAGAAATTACTTAAAGGCTCCTCATATATTGACAGTAGTTTGCTTTTCTCATACGCATTTTACTGTTAATTTCATTTTGCTAAAATAATTCTGAAGGAATATTAAAAAATTTCTCTAATTCAGTTATCTATGTGCAAACACTCATTCAGATCCAATGAGGAAAAACAATGACTTTCACTGTCTGCTCATGGCACGTCTCTTCAGTAAGTACAACAACAGGGTTTTCTGGATTGAAACAGAAACAGAATACACTGTAATTAACATGAGAACTGACTCAAGGCCAGGCTCATCATCTGTTTCTTAAGTTTTAATGATCAGTAAAACATTTAACACCAATTACTTAATGCCACAGCAGATGACATACTCATGCCTAGGAATCACAGACTGGTTGAGGTTGGAAGGGACCTCTGAAGTCCATCTGGTCCGAGCACCCTGCTCAAGCAGGGTCACCCAGAGCCGCTGCCCAGGACCATGTCCTGTTGGCTTCTGAGTATCTCCAGGATGGAGACTCCACCACCTCCCTGGGCAACCTGTGCCACTGTTTTCCTTTCAAGCCTCAAAACTAGAGCAGTCTCACAATTTCCTCAGGTCTTTCCCTAAGTCAGATAGCTCATTCCCTACTTTCACATAATTCTTCTGGTCTGGAAGGCATTAGACCAGATCTCACTGCTGAAGTCTCATTTAGAATGTCATATAGGTCATCAGTGGGATTCGTAAGAGCTTAATGCAAGCACTACATTTCCCAAGGAAACAGACCAGGCAGCATCGATTCCTCTTACATGTATCTTCAATTAAAATCTTTTCTGTTTTAAATTGAAGTTGGCAACATAAAGAGTAAAATACGCATTAATATTTTTTTCTGGTGGAAAGACTGAGGATTCTATTTCTTCATGATTTGACTGACAGACAATGATAGCTTTTTCTATTTCTGATATGAATATGAACAGTCTTCGAACTGGAATAAAAAAGGTTTAAAAATCAGCTGATTTCCCAACTCAGCTGTGCAGTGAAAAAGCTGCTGGCAGCTATCTGCCTTGATCAAACACAGCTTTGAGTGTTCTTAGACAACAGTATATAAGGAGGATACAGAAAAAAGAAACAGAAGACATCACAACATAGTGAGAGGAACCTTTAGAAGACAGGGATGATAACAGGAAAGGAAACAGGAAGAAGAAAAAATCTTATTCTCAGCCTTATATACTAACAGATCTTTTCTCCTTCCGCTTTCTTACTTTCATCTTTTTACAGTGGTTTTCTCATAGATTGTCCTTTACTCGCTTCTGAATAACTTTTGGTGTCACACCTCCATTTCATTTTCCACACATCTAGTTCTCTTTTGGTTTTTGTTTTCTGTTACCTTTTTACCTTTTCACCTTTTTTTTACTCTTTTTCTGCCTCGCTGCTTTCCTCTTCTTCTCTTTCCCTGTTTTCCATATTCCAGTTCACCACAACCTATATTTTATGGCACCGAACAACGTTTTTATAATTTAAACACACTCATCTGCACAAAGAGACCCTGCAGTTACCTTTGGTCAGCAACTGGTAACATTCCTCTTCAATTAGATCAACTTACAACAAAATACTACAGTACTACAATCCAACATCATGCACCATATGCAATTCTAGACAAAGAGATTGGGTAGAATGATTTATAGCCTTATTCTGCAACCCTGGATTCAGGGACCATGCTTCCATCCCTACTGATGAATGCATTGGGGTTTTTTTAAACAAACTAAGTTACTAATTTCAGTACAGATTGCAGGGTCAAGTCTATCTTTCATGTATGTGCATCAGGGAGGAGGAATACAGTTCACTCCTACTGATGAAATTAAACCATATGACAACCGTAAAAAAATTAACTATTCCACAAAAAGTAAGCAGCTTTTCCTAATCCTCATACTTGTTTAAAGAAACTGTAAGAAAAGTTACAGTATTTGTATTAGTAAACATGATTTTCTAATGTGGATAAACAAGAAAAATATTCAAGATAGTCAGGTTTCATAAAAGCATGATTGAGTTAAGAAGATAAAACCAGACAAATTCACGCTTATTGCAGTGCCTCATGACTGTGGGTTTGAAGGTTACTTAGACATTTCTCTGATTTAGAGTGTTAGTATGATGCCAAATTGGCAAAAGGACATGAACACAACATTAGTTAAATGCAAGAATTTTTTTGTAGTCTTATTTAATCACAATGCTTTAATGCAGAACTTGAAACAAAATCACAGGAGTTGTCTTTAAAAGCCCAGGAATAACTGGAGAGTCCTGCTGTGTAATGCAGCGAACCCCCAAACCTAAGTGCCTGTTCTGAGTTCATCTTCCCACTGTGCAATGGCTGGAGCCGTACACAGTTCCCAGCCTCAGGCAGCCGCACTGTGCTTCACACGAGGAGGTAGGTGTACCAATAGCAAGCTTTGAAATATTACTCCTCTCATCTACATCAGTCAGTAATTTTTTTGTGAGAAAGATAAATTAATGAGGGGGAAATCCTCTTTAATCACAGTCAACAGGACATCACAAGAAAATCAAGGTAATGTGAAGCAACAACAAAAGTGTTAGCTGTAATTCAGATCTTTCCCTTTTTTATCAAACCAAAAATATTTTTTCATCCATGAAGTGTCTAAAGAGGAAAAAAATCTGTCTGTAGTGTGGGTGACAACTGGAAAAATACTTTCAAGGAAAACCATTTGAGGGCAGATGAGAGAAACACAATTGCAATCACCCATTCACTGCTGAAGCAAGAACCAAGGCTGGAGGCTTTGAACAAGCAGAGAAAGATGAAAGACCCCGCAGTGAATATCTGCTTTCTGAGACAGGTACGGCATATTCCAGGTACCTGACATGTTGTTCTGTAAGCGGGTACCCTTCACTGGTATGTCACGCCCTATGTCTGAAAATTCTTTTTTCATGCGGCAATAGGGTGATGTCTTAGTCTGTTTTAAGACTGAAACAGCACCTTGCCTACAAGTAAAGAAAGTCAGTAAAGAAAGTTTTGGACAAATCTATTCACATAACAAAGACAAGAACCTCAGCAAGACAGCAACACAAGACAAGAGCAAAGAAACATACAACTGCATTACAATAAGGAAAAACAGTTAATTACTATAACTTCTTCTGGTTTGACTTTAGTGTTTTGGTCAGAGCCTTTTTATTTTTTTTATTTATTATAATACAACCTAATGAGACTTAAGAGATTGAGAAAGCACTAGATCGTCTCCCTAATGTAAGACTCTGCAGCATGCTAACACAGTTTAATGAATTTCTCAGAGCACAGTATTTCACATTCCAAACCATACCCAGCCTTTCAGTAACTCTAAAATACGTTAGTTTCAGAGCTTTCAATTTCAAGGACCGACCTCCTAAAAGTTTTTTGGGTTTTTTGTTTTGGGGCTTTTTTTCTGAGCAGGTAGCAGAATGATATTAAAGTAATTTAATTTGTTGCAGTCAAAATGCAAAGTCAGGTATTCTGAGGGCTAGTCAATGCCAGCACAAGGCTTTGGCTGATGTGTGATTGCCAGCCACACACTTCAGTACTGCTTATTTCTATCTCATCTTCTCTGTTCAGCAATAAAAATAGTAGACAAAGCTCCTTCTAGCAGCTTGGTAGAAAACCAAGGTCTTCTCTAGTCTAATAAATTGTGGGATTTGGCCTTGTGTCAGTTCAATTACGGAAGGTATTTGATTTGCCCCATTTCAAGTTGCCCTTATTCATGACATACTATTTCAAACTCCATAGTATATAGAAGGCTGATCAATTTAACAGCCACTTATTAAAAACCACTAAACTAAGGTAGGAAAGAGTCACTAAGTGCAAGATTATTATTTACTCTGTTTTGTAGTCCACTAAACTAGTCTTTTTAAGTGGTTGGGAAATGGTCATCTTCTTGTCTCTGATAGCTAATTTAGAAAGAAATCATGTTCCAACGTAATTGAACTTATAACTGCAAATTTCAGGACACCAAGAAGAGTATACTGTGCTGCCTTTCACATGCAAAGAAATATTATCAGACATGCAGTGAAAAAGAAATAGAGTTTTTAAAATAACTTACTTGGGAAAATTACAAATAAATCAGAATCCGCTCAGATTTTTCAGCTACTCTGAATTCGTTTGACAAAGTTTTCCCCTATACTTAATTTAAAGCATAAAGTCTGGCTGCACAGGGTAGCATGGGGTTTGTTCTTTTACGAGATAACATTTGTTATACCAAAGGGGATTTGGGTAAATGAATATTGACTTTCTACATGTATCATTAATAACCCTACTTCCCTTTTCCATTTTTAAGTCCACATATAACTCTTTCAGTACTCATGCGATAGTCCAGTATCTTCCAGGAGTCCAGCCAGTAAAGCCCCAGCACAGATTATAACGGCAGACGACAGATTCTCCCAAAGCTGATTTTACAAGCGTCCTTATCCTCAAATACTGATAGGTGTTTTAGGGAGTAATGGAACACAGGTGCCCACTTTCCCAGGTGAATGTCCGAATCACCGGGCTGTAAAGCCATCCTTTTTCTTCACCTCAGTTTCTATCTGTGCCACACAAAGTAGAACCGCTCCAACGAGACGGCCGGGGAGGCCACTCACAGCTGAAGGCTCACCCAGCAGCAGTCCCCAGCTGTGGGAGACGGTGATGCAGGGTCACGTCCATCCTCCGGCTGGCTGAGCTGGAGAGGCTCGGAGTTGCCTGCAGACTCGGATGCTCCACAGCCCAGCGCTGAAAGCTGTGGCCTCGGATCCTCAGAAGAGTACGCCAACACCCTCTGCCACCTGCACAGTGCTCCAACTGCCAGCTGCTGGGGAATCGCATCCCACCTTTCCAACAACTTCGCTACTCTTTAACTCCCATTTCCTAGCTTGCCAATTATTTGTATCTAAACTGCCTAGTGAATCCGACCTGACTTCACTTGTCTGAAAGGGCCCACCCTCATTTTTAGGAACTTTAGTCTATATACTGTCTCTCCTCACGATCTCCTCAGTTTCTTGAAATGTTTTAGTAGCCCTGTATCTGGTGTGTTCTGGTCCAGCAACAAAATACACAGCTGAAAAATGTCTTCTTTCTCTTCTTTTAAATACTAAATAAGCACCTACTCATAGCAAACTTTTAAAGAAGTCTTCAGGCAGAAACAAATACTGATGGCTAAGTTTCAGCTGGAAAGAGCAGACAAACGACAGAAATGTTAAGAGACTGGAGCAAGAGCATCCATTCCTTAGCACTGCTAAGAAAACTGGTTGCTGCTCTTTGCCTGGAAGATGTTATTTGGAAGTAAAATCACCCGAGGTGTGTTTCTGTCAAACAAGCCTACGCATGAGGAGAACTCCGGATGTTCTCAAAGTCATAGCTTAAAAACAGGCATTACAGCCTATTCCCGTTTCTTTTTAGGACGGAAGGAAAATTTGAAAGAACGGATATCAAGACTGATACCCCACTTCAGAAAGATCAGAAGCTGTAGGAGGTGATGTATGGCCTATCTGCACTTGGTCAGCACACAGTGTGAGGCAGGACAGACTGTATTCCATAGTTTGAATGCATCTACTGGCTGGGCTTTTCCAGAGTTTTTTAGAGTGTCTCTGACGATCTCCCTTTTCTGCCTTTTTAAAGTTTCCCACTACAGCATGTCAAACGTTAGCTTTAGATCAGTCCTGCCCTCAACACACACACAGCTACTATGTAGTTCAATGGAGAGTCTACGTCGAAGCAAGACTTGTCTTCCCTAATTATTCTGTGTAACGAAAGAAATACAGAGCTTTGTTTTCTCTCATTTCTCTTTTTATCTGTCACATAGTGCTGTCTCATCCTGAGACATCAGCGTGTTTTTAGTAACTAAAGGTACAAACAAGAACTTGCGTCAAAGGCACACCGCTGAACTGAACAGAAAAGAATTGTTGTATCTGTTGAAAAATTACGAGGGAAAACAATACGAAAATTGCAAAATTTCTTATTTTACTAGACTATTTTCCACCTAAATTAAAATATATGGATCACATTTTTATGCAGCGACAGTCTAGTTTGTGATGAACAAGCTAAGGAGATCAGAAAATGTGTAACAGCGATCCCTTATACGGTATTTGCTTTGCAGAAAAGGTACTTATGAAATATACATGTGCTGAGATGTCATTAGGATGCAGTTCTTCATTTTGATTAAAATGCTGCTTCCTTTATGTTTACCGAGCTTCAAAAAACAGCCTGATTTGTATGCTTATATAGTATTTTCTGTCTCTTTTTTTTAAAGCAGGACTAAATTTAACTTCACTGCTATGTATGCAAAAATGAATGCAAATATGAAACTTTCTTTAGCTTACAATTATTAACCTGAGAGATAAACTAGAAAACTATTAACTCAAAGCCCAAGATGATGACTACTTCTAATACCAGTAACTCCAGAAGCCTGAAATGAGGTCTGGGATCCACTGCAGCGAGCACTGAACAAACACACCACGAGAGATGTGCCACTTCCCCAGAGAGCACGGAGCCAACTAGGCCAGACGAAGAATGAGAGAAACTAAGGCATGGAGCGGTGTTAAGATCATGCCTGAAGAGCTCCACTTGTCTGTCAGCTGAAAAGCATTTTTTCTCTTATATTTACTTATTTGTGAGATTTGTTTAGCGCCTTTTCCTCATTTAACCCCTACGCTGTGGGCAGTTTTCACCATGATATTAAAAATGTATATTCAAAATGTGTACATTGTTCTTTATCATCCAAGGTTCTCAGTCTTGACCAGTCACCAACTATGCGCTGCGCAATGCTACTTCAATTCTCATACCAAGTGAGTGCAGCTCCATGAATCAATGACACTGATTCTCTACTGTGGAAACAGGACTTGACTTTTTTGGGTGGTGTTGGTATTATTTTTAACCACTTGGCACCTTTTTGGCCCAGAATTACATGCACAGATGCTGCCAGATACATCAGTGCTGGAAAATTAGGTTACTGTCAGACCTACTGGCTGGATGCAAAGTCTTAATTTTAGGGAATTCTGTGGGTGTGTGGCACCTTTCCTTCTAAAAAAACCTCTCCTCTGATGTGAAACTATTGCACCAAGACCAAGGATGGAAATGTAAAAAATATTTCAGAATGTACCCAAATTACATTCAGAAAAAAAATAAGTAGATGACCTACTAAAATACTGCTCCCTTTCCATTAAAACCTCATTCCATTCCAAACGCTTAGCTTTGATTAGAGATTTTTAAAAAAGCATTTCGATGGCTCATACGTACTTGGTAAGAACTACTTAGCTGAATGATATAACGCACTCCAAAATAATGAACTGATCAATAAATCTGTTTAACCATAATTAGTGAGGAGCTCCTTTAGGATTTAATACTAACTGCATCATTAGCTTAATGCAATGTTTTTAGGAAGCTTAAGTAATGTGTAAAGCCAATGAGTTCTGCTGCATTCTGCTCGGTTAAGTGAAAGTAAACATCAGTGCAAGACATAAACTCAAGAGTTGTGTTTCTCGGATACGCAGCAAGCCTAGCTATAACGGAACACTGGAACACCACCAGACTGGCACCTGGAGGGGGACAGGATTCTTTAAAACATAAGGAAACTGGATGCATAAATCCAAACAATGCTTTAGAAAAAATTGTTTTCCACCTCAGAATGTCAGGGAGACCCACCAGACTACAGGCAGCAGTTCTGCCTGTACAGCACTCCAAGGGGGTCTCCAGGGCACCTCCAGGGCACACCACAACTGCTTGACCACCGCCTGTCTGTGCGAGCACCTCCAGCACGCCAGCGAGGAGGTGGCCAGGAGGCCTCTGCGCCCCGGAGGGTGCCCAAGGTCCCAGTCGTCTCCATGCACATTGCAGCCCTCCAGACACGGTCCTGCAGGCAGCCTGAGCGCTGCTATTAGCAGACAGTACACACCCTGTGTATCCAGGATTCCCACCAGGGCGAGAGACAATATATCCTGGGAAATCCTTGGTAAATGCGATTTGGGGAAAAATCTCAACTAATCTGGATCTTTTCTACTAGAATAAATAACTAAAGCTTTTACTTAAATATAAGTTATTGTATGAACATAATTATTTAAAAATTGTGGCAGATGGATTCAAATCACAGAATCATAGACTGTTTTAGGTTGGAAAAGACCTGTAAGATCATCGAGTGCAACCCTAACACTGCCAAACCCACCACTAACCCATGTCCCTCAGCACCAAATCTACACGTTTTTTAAATACCTCCAGGGATGGTGACTCCACCACTTCCCTGAGCAGCCTGTTCTAATGCTTGATAACCCTTTCAGTGAAGAAATTTTTCATAATTCCATCCTAAACCTCCCCTGGCACAACTTGAGGCTACTTCTTCTTGTCCTATCACCAGTTCCTTGGGAGAAGGGTCTGACCCTCTCCTCGCTACAACCTCCTTTCAAGTAGTTGTAGAGAGGGATCATTCAAAAATCACAGTGTGCTTTGATTTTAGTGTGCTCTTCTTTTTTCTTTAAAAGATTATTAATGCACAAGCTTCATCACTGCTTGGACAATTCTGGAAAAAATTATCACCGTGGCTATTACATGGTCCTTCATTCACAGCATAAGTTAGATAACACCATATTCAGTATCCTGTCAAAAGCCTTTTCTATTAGAATTCCTGAAGTTGTTAATATCTGCAAAAAAATTTCATAGTCTAAATTAAAACTTATTTGGTGTAAGCTGCATTTCATGGCAAAATGGGCCTTTCTTTCTCATAAATGACACACAAACAAGCCTTAGAAGACACAAAAGAGGTTTTTTCTAAGAAAATGAGTGACGATTTTGTTGTACTGGCTGTTTTACCAGTACTTTTATTACAGATTTTGTATTTTTCACTCCTCTGACTGCACTCAACCAGGTAACTGACAAGCATTCAGTCAGCACGGTGTTCTTAAATTGAGCTGCCTTCTGAATCAGGTTCTGTTATTATTTTAATGTATCATATAGCAACACCTCTGAAAGACCAGCCACAAGCCTTTTTAATAGTGAAGACATTACTTTTCTTAGAGCTCCTAATGGTCTGCTCTCTGCTATCATAAGTATTTTGAGGAGACAGTATTCAAGTTGACACTACTCAGCTTCCCTTCAATCTTTTATTTTATTGAAACAGAATTAAAATCTTAAGGCTACAGTTTGGTATTGCTCACTGAGTATCTCTAGCCTTCAGCAGTAGGCAACTGAGAAAACCGGTAGCCAGCCAAATTTGGCATGTTTCCTTGTCCAATGAAGACACATCTTTTTAAAAAAGATCTGTTCTAACAGAAATGATCTAACCCTTTTCTACAAATGTCTGCCAATCTCAGGATCCATCCCCAAAAAACTTTTTCTCAATCAATTACATTTCACGGAGGTGTAAGCAGGGTGAACTAGAGGAAGGCCTTGTCCAGTCAGGTTTGGATGAACTTGTGCCCATTGCCTCTTGTCCTTTCGCTGGACACCACTGAGAAGGGCCAAGGTCCTTCTTTGCTCCTTCCCATCAAGTATTTATACATAGTGACAACCACAGAATCACCGGGGTTGGAAGGGACCTCTGGAGATCATCTAGTCCAACCCCCCTGCCAGAGCAGGTTCAAGATCAAGATCACCCCAAGCCTTTCTCACACCGAATAGTGCTTCATAGAATCACAGAATCATTTAGGTTGGAAAAGATCTTTAACATCATCTAGTCCAACTATTGACCCTACTCTACCAGGTCTGCCACTAAACCATGTCTCTAAGCAAAAAGCCCTTCTGTCTTTAGCTTTTCCTAACCTTTCTGCTATTTCTGTCAACAGTACAAAATTTTCACAAAAGAACACCAATAAAACTAGTGTACTCCTGTGCCTGTAGCTTAGAGGCAGTACTGCATGCCTGTGTTTGGAGATGAGGCCACTGGGTTTCCAGCTACCTGGTAACATAAAAAGCTCCTTCTAACTTTCTTAAATGAGTGCAAAGTCAGTTATTGTAGTCTTTTAAAATATTACAAGAATTCTGCTTTATTGCTAAATCTTGATCATGCAGATTGAGTGCGGCAAAGCTCTGCTGATGATTACTTTAAGTTTTGTTTCCACTGGGACCGGGCTTTCAATGCATCTCTCTAATTGTGCATATAAAGTAAAATGACTGCTGTTTCTACATTATTAAAATGGATTAGTGCAGTAATTTTTATGGCACAAGCAATGAAAAGATCAACACGTTCCTTTAAGAATCGTAATGGCTGGCACTTCCATTTTGCCTACTGATAAGAGTAACTATGTGTTTTCATTTCACCACTCTTCAGTGAAATATTTATGAGCTTTTTTTATTCTCCTCAGATTCTTAGAGTTGTTACACACTTTATCTACTGCTAGATTTGGGTAAGGAAGACAGCAAAGGGTCACCACGACAATGGTAACTGCAAACTGTTTAATCACAGAATGTATTTAGCATTGAGCATTGTCAAGTTCACTTACAGATGTAGTACGAATCCTAAATGTCTATCTCCCATTTAAAAAAATTGTGATGCTAAGTATAAATAATTTCTAAAATGTGGATTTTAATTAAAAAATCCTGCAGACCTCACTAGATCATACTTATCTTGCATGAACTGCTTTAAAATATTTGTACACAAACATGAAGTGGCTCCAGATGTCCTAAAAATATCCCAACAAACATACACATATAAACTGTATAGCTATACACACACAAACATACGCTGTGGGGCACGGTCAGGTAAGTCTTCTCGTGTTGGCACACCTCTGCTCCGTGTGATACGTGGGTAGCAATAAATGATTGTGTGGGCACTGAAGCTTTTCCCTCAGAAAGTTAGCTGTTTACCATCCAGCAGGTAAAAAATGTATTTGTGTACTAAGTACTCATAATATCAACACTAGGTCAGCCCGATGTACCACTTACACTGCTGTTCAGCACAGGAACATAACGCACATGGGTAGATGCAGCCCAGTTTAAATGATGATGGCACACAAGTGTCAGCATCTTTCAGTAAACCCATTCCTCATTTAAGCCACAGATGATCTGGAGTAACAGCTGCCACACCACAATCTAACGAAGACGTGCCGTTCTTGGTTTCATCTTGAGCTCTTCACAAACCATGATTATAAGTGTCAAAAACTTAAAACAAGATGCCAAGTTATTCCATGTGCAAGGAGAAATCTGAAGAGAGAACTGCAACATTTAAAAGGCTAATACTGAAGTACCCACAGGTTTGTTGTCTGTTTACAATACAGCATGCAAGCCAACAACCCCCCATCATTGCTCTCATGCAGTCATGGTTATTCCCTTACCCACTAGCTTCACAGCTGGATCCAAGGACCTCAGAATCAGGAATGCCGATAAGTGAAACAAAACCTGCAACACAAGCAGAGAACTATGTAAATAAACCTAAATGAAATTATAAGGTTTGCTTCAGGTTCATATGCGTGTCAGTTGAGGGGGAGCGGTACAAGATTTTTCCCATTCACCCTGATGGGAAAGGTTCAGAAGTGAACTGGGAATCATAGACAAGGTCTGACATGGGATATACTTGGCATATGGTTCTCTCACTTTCTCCCTGCATAGAGAAAATCAACTGACAGAAAATCCACAGAAGAAAATGAGAAGATGCTTTGTATCAAAAATAGTTCCATAGCTTTAATCTCAATATTAACTCCAATTGTTGCCCTTCAGCCTTGGGAATCTAGTGAGCTGGGTTTTTTCAAATTTGTTTTAAAACAGAGATCATGTCTTGGTAGATGGATTTCCCCAAATTCTCCTAGTCCATCTGAAAATAAATACTTCACTTTCAGCTCAATAAAACAGAGCTTCAGTTATAGTGTTTTGCAAAGCATTGAAGGATTGAAGCCAAATTTGCTGCTGGGAATTTAATTTGCAAGAAAAAGCATCAAAGAATAAATCAAGTGTCTTTCTTACGGGACAGCTGCAGTACAAAACATATTATAATATGTCCTGGAGGTAAACAAATTCCAGTTAAAATTTTCTACAATTTAACGTAAAGACAATCGCTTGTTTTATAGTCATCCCCCCTGTGAAGCGCCAATAACCACAAAACAATAATGAGTATCAACCATGTTTGTGCCACATGAATCTATCTGTCAATATGAAAGTCCTGTGATGTCTCCAATGAATGATGAGGACAAGACACTTCGCATGTCATTTATCTTAAGAAAATTAACATGTAATGTTAGCCTGTAATGTTAACATGTAGTGTAGCATGGTGTTGACATCACCATCAAAGTGGAAACCCCATCTGTTAAAATATAAATGCAAGAGGCAGATGTGTTGAACTTGGGCTGCATGTGTGTAGAAAGAACATCCATAAATTATAATTACCTTGGACATCTGACTGAACACGGAGCAAGCTCTTCCAAAGCAACTGATATTTAAGTGAATATTAAAGCAAGAGCTTTGCTTCAATGGCCAACATGATCCTTGGGGATGCACGGAGCTCATGACTATGCCAATGCAAAAACAACTAACAATAATTCATGAGTGGAAAAGCATATGAGTTGGCTCTTAGAGAGTTTGCAAGTGAATATGACCAGGTGGCTGTTTTGACAATTTGCTGTTTTAATCTGAGTAGCAAACGTTAGGAAAAAACCATACATTTACAGTTGACGTTTAAACCTGTGTCAGTCTACAGGTATGACACTAAACAGTAGAAAACCCCAACCTTTCCTTCGCTGTCTGTACCTCTCCCTGCTCCAATAATGCACTGTGCAGCTCCGGACGGTTATGACACCTGATTAGTGATTACAGTGGCAAGTTAGCTCATAGTCACAGATTACGTGTGTATGCGCACACATTCGCACTCACAGAGTGTGGAACTACAAATCCACCCCAGCACAACGTTATTTTCTGTGTAACGTTCAGCAACAAATAATGTTATCTGTGTCATTCACACATCTGTGTAAAACTGCATACGTACTTCGTGGCTCAGGGCCTCTGAGTTCACTTCAGGTAGGGGTAATGATTGTTGGAAGACAATCAGACCAAGAAATCATGCCAAGAAATCTTTATATTCCCAAATGAAAATGAACTCCATAAATAAAACCGAAGTGAAGCTCCTCGCAGCCTCTCGGCACACAAGGGCTCTCTCCAGCCCAGCCGCGCGACACTGGCTTAAGCTACAGCACGAGGGGAGCAGTGAGGACCCTCGGTGGCACGGGAGGGCGGCAGCAGTCGTCAGGCTAAGTGGTAAGACAACCTTCTCCACGTTACCCTGCTCTTTACAGCACAACCGTTAATGAAAGCAGCCTATATGCTAATAATTTACAGCTATACCTTTAAATTTTGGCAGGAATACACATGAGGACAGTGAGTTCTCAGCATAATTAGCTCTGCAAAGTCCCAAAGCTCCTTTGTTAGTCATACATCGAGGACGGTAATGTGGTCTGAACGCCTGTCAGAGTACACAAAGACTCATCTCTGGCAAAACACAGTCTCAATCCTTGTTTTCCCTTCTACTCGCAATGCCTTCCATTCGCTACGGAGGGTACTTCTTCCACGAAACCAGAGCAGAGGCACACATTACCAATTTTACCACACAGTATTTACAAACACCACTCTTGCAGAACCTCATTCCTTGTTGCAATAATCATAGTTAAATAACACAAGCAGCGTGCTAGCATGCAAACGGAGGAGCAGACAGGTATGAGGGAGGCGGAAAGGGGAAGACATTACTGACAGTTGTGAGACTTGCCTGCTCCAGCGCGCCATTACATATTCCGACCTAAGTACTCAGTGAAGGCCCATGGAGAAGGTTATGTATGAAGATCACTGTGGTGTAGAAACTAAATTTCCATTGACACTTTATTATTTATTTCCAGTACAATGCACTTCACCAGCAGGGAATCTGTCCATTATGAATTTATCAAATAAACCGCTTTATCAAAGTAGTTAATACTTTTGCTTAGAGAACTATTTATTGTGTTAATTCGCCTCATGAAATACTCTTTCTACAGAAATAGTGGGACCAGAAGAAGTCTTTCGTGATTCATATGCAGATCTTCACTATGAAACAAAAATGATAATTGATTCATTTCCATTACCGTCACCCTGCATTTTTTGTGCCAGGAAAATCAAATTGACATAAATATTCTGACATAAAATCACAAACTAATCATACTAATCATACATTTAATCTCACTTAAATATGCACAGACTAATAAAACAGTAGTAAGAACATGCTACTGAATAGTGTTTTTTAAAACCACTTTGTAATGCTGATTTCTCTAACTTCTGAGTTGCACAAAAATGTGGCATTAAAGAAAAAAACATTAAAAGCTGGACCTTGAGCTGATTATACTGGAGCCGCTGTGACACATCATTGCTGTGCATTACAAGCAATATTACACTGTTCATATTCAGTAGTAGGCAATATAATTTGATATACAATATTGTAATAGTTGCTATACTGATTTTAGCAAAGATTCAATCATTGCAGAATGTTAACTGCATAATAGAGAAGTTTTATTTTGTAAAGTCTGGGCTAAACAGAGATGAGCCTCAACAAGAACCCAAAGTGTCTTGGAAGGAATGAAATGGCCTTAGTGCTTTGGCATTAGGAGTATGTGCCAATGACATTGATGGACATGAGGAGGAGTCTGAAATTTCCCTTGTATCAGGCTTCAAAGAGGCATCTTCCATCCTGAATCTTAAAAACACTGCCATTTTCACGTAAGTTGCTGATAGAGCTTACCTCCTCTAACAAACAGGAAAACAAGGTATGGCTGACCAACTCCATCAGAGGCAGCAGCAAGTGGTAGCTGATTAGTGCTCAGTATTTGTAAATACATCTAAATTTCTGTTGAACTATCATATGATTGATGCTGGTAGTGATAGAGCAAATAATCCGTGGGTTGGTATGCTACATTATTCTTAAAGTTGATGGCACAAGTTCTGGACAAATCCTCTAGAATTAGATTTATAACAGATTATAGCCTACTATCCAAATCAATCTCCAGCACTGTGTTACTACATTTCATTCCTGTTCTACCATTGTTCTGTCCCTATATTCAACATCACTGAAAGCATCCAGTTAGTTATCTTCAGTATCTGCTGGGGCCATGGCCTCACTTCTTCCATTACGCTCTTCTCATTTACATGAGTATGGACTCTCATAGCAGTTGTTTTAATTTCCTTTCCCAGATCCAACTCAGTTTGGCTTCTGCAATTATCTTTATCTCTAAACTTCCTGAAGTCCAAGATCTAGTACTTTCTTGTAATTAATCTCTTTTTCCATTCCTCATAAACTCTTTGTTTACTTCCAACAACCTTTCATCTTGAAATTGCTCTGCTTGGCAAAAGTCATTGTCCATGAGTGGCTTGTAGCCTATCCTATGTTCAAGAACATGAGGTGATGCGGTACAACCACTGTAAAAGAACATCAAACCCATCTTTATGCTGAAAGTATCAGCATTCACACAAGGCAAAAGCACTTAGAAAAATTTGCCTTTAAGCACAAAAAGATAATGGATGATAATAGCCTTCTCATTCCCTTGGATCAAGTACTGCGCTGTCCAGAATTTCTGCCAAAAGTAAATGCATTTACTCTGTACTTTTACCTACTCACATTTTTAAGGATCCAATTATTTTTCTTGGAGTGTGTTGCCTGTATCTGAATATAAAATGTAGAGCAAGTTCAAAACATAGGGGCAAGAGCTGCTGTATCAGGCACAGAATTACCGTCTGTCTCATTTTCTGATATTAAAAAAGAAGCTTAATTATCCTGCAACCAGGATGAGAGCTGGGTTCCAAAGGAAAAAAAAAAAAAAAAAGATGTCCTATTTATTAATCTACAACGTCTTCAGAGACCTCAGGCATTTTGGTCCTCCTTGCACGTCTAGTACAATTTGCTACCAGTCTCTGAAGCTTTATAGTCATCTGTGGAATACTCTTCTCCGCCACCAAGGGATTTATTGACTCCCTTGTGAACATTAATGTCTTTTAGCTCTGCCTGTGGCAAGACACAGGGAGTCTTCAGTGAAATGGACACCTTAACTTCCCTTTCAGTATCAGGGTTAGGAATACAGGGATCCTGTAAACATCTTGAAACCACCACATCTCCAAATGCACCTTGACCAGCCCATTCATCCCGTGGAGTCTGCACACACATCCTATTTGAGTGTTCCTTCACAGGAGCAAGACACAGTGGTAGCAACTGTCTGATGGAGCCCAGGTGACAGGCAGTAGAAAACCTATGGTGGCTGTCCTCCAGTCTAATTCTCTACTAAAAGAGAAAAAAGTGGCATTTGTAGCATTCATGGCTACAAAAGAAATGGCCCAGCTCTTGAATATATAATCAAGATGCAGACCAGACAATACAGTAAAACGATTCAGCATCAAGAGAACAGCTGAGACAGCGGTCTTCAGCAGACACACTGTTTAGTGGCACCTCGTCCTGAAAGACCATCTGTGCCGCAGTTATACCAGGTCCTATTTTATCCCTGTAACTCTATTTATCTTCCACAGCTATCCTTTGCGTATTGCCTACACATGCTGCTTGGTCAGAGCCACAGCATTTGACCTGTTTGTGTCAACATCCAGCAACACAGAACTATGACCTCATCACTGAAAAACAAAACTGTCTGGAGTACTTAATTGCATGTACTGTCGGCAGAGTACTTGATAAACAGTTCCTTACACTCACTTATCTGATGCACTCACTTATCTGATGGACAATCCGCGATCTCAGATAGGGTAACTAAACAAAACCAAAATCCAAACAAATTCTCAGTTTTAGAAAAACAACTATGACAAACCCAGTGCACTGACCAGATGACCAACAGGGGAAAGAGAATTAAAAAAACATGTCATTCATTGGGATTCCACAATATGCTACTATAAGGCGGATCCTACTTCAGTCATTCGTTTTTAGTCCAGTCCAGTATACTATAAAATCAAGAAATAATTACCGTACCTACTTTGCAGGAACCAGCATCTGTTTCTATCTTGCTCAAAGTTATCACAGATTTAAAAATCAAAATGAAATCCCTCATTATGTTCACCAACAGAAAATTATACTAAGTTGAACGTATACAGAAACTCCATTAAGTAACCTGAAATGTTTTTAGTAATGTCTAACGGCAAACTCCTATAGAAGTATCTCTGAAAAATTGTATTTCAGCAGCAGCTGTGTTGCTTGTCCAGTTGCCAAGCAAAAATTGACCATATGCCCTGTGCATCGGTGAGTAGTTTGATTCTCCTTCCCTTTTTCCAGATGTGCGCTTAAAAAAACAAAAAAGAAAGAAGATAGGTTGTTCAGAGATACTATTACTTACTAAGCTTCATCTGAAACTGCAGTATGAACCTATAAAATCTATAAGCTGTGGAAAAGCAATAGATGATTCTATAAAATCAAAAGCTTTTGTATCTTGTCCCTCATACAAAAACCACCAACAAAAGAATAATAGTGAGTTATTTAATTCTGTCTAAAAATACACTAGGCCAATTTCAGTAGTCATTAAGGAGTAGTGGGGAAGGCCTGGCAAAAATCAGATTTTTAATGAAATAATGAATTTCACATTCCTTTTTATTTGCCTGCCTCTTTTATGTCCCGAGGGTAAATAACCAGAAAATCTAGAAAGTAAAAAAAAAAAAAAGGGGGAAACAAATCAAAATACTGCTTGAGACTTACTAAAAAATATGAGCTATTGCAGTGCTCCTGCAAGAAAAATGTTGTTTTCCAATGGTTTCTCTTATAGTGGGAGGGTACCACTCCCACAGCAGCGGGTGGCCAGCTTGATCTAGGCAGTGGAACGCTGCAGAGGACGGAATCCTCTTCCAGCCTAAAAATCACAGCTAGAGAAAGAGAAAGGCTAAGGAAGAAACCAGTATCTCAGATTCTTTCTTTTATCCTTTTCTTGAAAAAGCAAATGAAAAGACACGGATGAAGGGTGAGACCAGGGAATTGTCAGCAGTTCCCTTTTTAAACGCTTTTTTATATACAGGAAAGCTCCTAGGAAAAGAGAACGGTGGACACTACCCAGGACAGCCCTTGCATAATTTAGTTTTAAGAACTTTCTCTCTTTAAGATGTTCCAAAACAAATTTTTGGCAAGACAGATGGATTTATAAATTACTTATTTTTTATGGCATGCATTTTCTGCAAATATCTCTGCAAGAAAATTGTTCTGAATAAATAAAGACTATAGTTATAAAAACAGAAAAATGAGACATATTAAAACAAGATTTCCAGGAATCTAAGCCAGCTTTCAGAGACCAACTGGTTGTTTCAATACCACCTCACTACCCAATTCTAACAGTAGTTGCATGCATTGAATTTCTAAACATTTGTTACAGTTTTCAAAAAAACTAAGATATTGGAAATAGCATCCTAGACATTACACAGAATCACAGAATCACCAGGTTTGAAGGGACCTCTGGAGATCATCTTGTCCAACCCCCCTGCCAGAGCAGGGTCACCCAGAGCAGGTTGCACAGGACGGCGTCCAGGCGGGTTTGGAATGTCTCCAGAGTTGGAGACTCCATCACCTCTCTGGGCAGCCTCTTCCAGTGCTCTGCCACCCTCAAAGTCAAGAAGTTCCTCCTCATGTTTAGATGTTCATATGTTCAATTTTGTGCCCGTTACCTCTTGTCCTATCACTGGGCACCACTGAAAAAAACACTGGTCCCATCCTCCCGGCACCCTCCCTTTAAGTATTTGTAAGCATTCATGAGATCCCCCCTCAGTCTTCTCTTCTCCAGGCTAAAAAGACCCAAGTCCCTCAGCCTGTCCTCATCAGAAAGATGTTCCAGCCCCCTAATCATCTTTGTAGCCCTCTCCTGTCCCCTCTCCAGCAGTTCCCTGTCCTTCTTGAACCAGGGAGCCCAGAACCAGACATTAATTAATTTGAACATTAAAGTGAATATGAGCAATGATTGCTTTTGTTCCTGTCATACTGGAGAAGAGTCTAAGCCTTTTGATCTGAATGAAATGTTGCTTCTATAAGTAACTAATAAAATTCAATCACATAATTCAAGCTCCATTAGGATTTCATGGAGTGAAGACAGAATAGCTGGATTAATAACACAGCTTTCTCAGAGCTCTGCTATTCAAAACAATATATCATACTACATTTTCACTCATTTTGGTTTTGCTTTATGAATTTTTAATTTTTCCAAATCCCTTGAAAATGCAGAAAGAAAATGTTAAAATTCAACATTTAGCAATTAGTCTTCTTTGCAAATTGCTGCTTTTAAATATTTTAGATCATTTATATCTAACTATTTTTTGGAGAAAAAACCCCAACCACCCACCCCGAAATCTATCGACAGGAAATATCTATTAGGAATTTTTGTTGCTGTGTAGCACACAAAATTTTCCTTATCTTCAGGGAAGGCAATATTGAGTCTAGTCCCTCACCTCAATCCCTTGGATGCTGACAGATAAAGTCTTCATAAAAACCATTCTGAACCACACGAAGGACAAGAAGGTGACTGGGAGCAGGCACCATGCATTTACAAAGGGGAAATCATGCCTGACCAACCTGAGAGTCTTCTACAATGAGGTGACTGGCTTGGAGGATGCGGGGAGAGCCGTGGATGTCGCTTACCTCCACTTCCTGACACTGTCTCCCATAACATCCTCATGAGCAACCTGACGAAGTACAGGTTAGGTATGTGACCAGCAAGGTGGACTGAAAAGTGGCTGAACCACCGGACCAAGAGGGTTATGATCAGCGGCACAAAGTCCAGTTGGAGGCATGTCACTAATGGTGTACTCCAGGGGCCAATACTGGGGCAAACACTGTTCAACCTCTTCATTAATGACCTCGACCCTGGAACAGACGACACCCTCAGGAAGTTCACAGGCGATACAAAACTGGGAGGAGTGCTTGATACACCAGCTGGTTGTGCCGCCATTCAAACAGACCCTGACAGGCTGAAGTGCTGGGCAGAGAGCAACCTCATGAAGTTCAACAAGGGAAAACGCAACATCCTGCATCTGAGAAGGAACAAGCCCAGGCACAGGTACACACCTGGGGCTCACCAGCTGGAAAGCAGCTCTGCAGAGAAGGACCCTGGGGTCCTGGTGGATGACAAGCTGACCGAGAGCCAGCAATGCACCCTTCATGGCAAATGCGGCCTGGGCTGCATTACAAAAAGCATTGCCAGCAGGTCAAGAGAAGCGATCGTTCCCCTCCGCTCCAGCACTGGTGAGACACGTCTGGGCTCCCCAGTGCTGGGCTCCCCAGTCCAGGAGAGATACAGGCTTACTGGAGTGGGTGCAGCCCAGGGCCACAAAGACGATTAAGGGGCTGGAGCACCTGAGACAGCAGGAGGGACCGAGAGAGCTGGCAGTGTCCAGCTTCGAGAAAAAAGCGCTAATGCAATAGTCTGAGTGAGTCACACCATGGTTCTAAATGATATAATATAGCCCCACTGCAGATTAAAATGATCAGTGACTGCAAAACATCAGCAGCACAAATAATCATCTGAAAAAGGCAAATGATTTTCACTTTATTTTTTACAAGTTTTAAACCATGAAAATCCTCCAATAAAGGACTAAAATTAATCCTGTGTAACTTCAGAGGTTGGAATGCATTTATCCAAATAACTTGTTTTGTATTCTGTTCCCGTCTCTCTTTCCACTCAAAATATGAGAGAACACAAATCTTAATTTAGGCACTTAATTAGGTGCCCAGAGTTAAGTGGGCTGAATCCAGTCTTATGGATGAGATCTGGAACAATAATTTATGGGTTCTGGGGAAAAAAGTCTGGGCACTTTCATAGGGGGTGAAATCTAACACATCTTCACTATACAGATCATGCTATACAAAAGAAAGAACTAACAGTCATCAAGAAAAACTATTTACTATGTCTCCATTCTACTGAAATTGCCACAGAAGTTTTTAATACAGGTGAGGATTAAGGAAAGCGTCAGGGAAACATAACAAAGGACAGACACAGAAAAGAAGAGAACAAGGGGGAAAAGTGAGTCACTTGGAAATAATGACATGTTCTGAAGGTTACACAGTATTTTTCCATGCTACTCCCTACAGAAAAATGAGTTTTACGTCAATATTATAGAAGCAGGAAAACAAGGCTATATAGTAGTTTTCCACGCTGCTCTCTGCAAAAAGGTGAGTTTTGTAGCACTCTTATAGAAGCAGGAAAATGGATGGAGAGGCAGGTTTAAGGATGAGGGAGAAAGGAAGTTCTCCGGAATCAATGGTCTACAAAAATGTCTTATTAAGACATTAACTACACAAACCATCCTGCATGCAGAGTTTGCTTCTGTCTGCACTGTAACCCTTGCGAGGTGAGAAAAGGAGGAGAAGGGAGGGAGGGAGAGGAGAGGAGCAGGGAAAAAAAGAGAGACACATGGGAGACAAGCCTTCAGGGCTCCAGGACACCGGCTAGCAGGTACGGAATGGTGGTGGAGGCATTAGCGGGTGAATAGCTTGGTCAAGCGATATGAGGAGGAAGGTAAACCAGACAATAACAGGGCAAGAGATTGGAGCTGATGTGGGAGACAAGTGATCTAATGAAAGGATTTTAGGAGCAAATGAAAGTTAACAGTACCATCAGAAAAGGCAGATGATTTTTGAAGCAAAGAATATACAAATCTACAAGTCATTAAACAGCTGTTTGTGCCTGAAAATGCAAGAAATAAAGATAAAAACTCTATATTCTGCAAATGGTAAGAGGCTGAGACCAGCTACATCTGACCTACAGCGTGCCTTTTACAAATCTATGTTACGTCAAATTTTCAAAAGCTACATCTCTATTTGAATGTGCTAATTTCTGTGTGCTGATCACCTCTCCAACTAAGGAATGAAGAAACGAAATTAAGATAAGAAATTAAATGGTTTTAATACACACAAATTTGAGCCTTCCTCTTTAAGAACTAAAATGGTTTTGTGAAAAGTATTTTAGATACCTACCACAGTAAATCATACTGTTATTTAAAACACACTGATGTGTACTCAAGACAACTCTACTGATGGAAACAGTTTATCAATGAAAACCACCACTTTATTATACAGTTACTGACTTTCACAAGAGAATTTAAAGAAAAAAAAAACTTACGGCGGCTAAGTTCCCAAATGTTCTTCTTGGCAAAACCAGTCAAAAATAGGGTTCCTAAGATCTTAACGCTTCATGTATGATACAGTCTATCCGAGGAGTTCCACCTACAAAAGACAGTAACAACAGGACATGGCAAGGTGCAAGACCCGTGAGGAACACAGTAGTACTACCACTGACACTTTTGGGATTTACCTACCTTGTGTTCCCTTTTTAAATTTCTATTTGAAATTTAAAAGCAGAGTTGATTCTTACTATGGAAATCAGGTACTTCCTAAGAACAATTCACTTACTTAACAACAATTTCACATGGATAAACAGCTTACACTGAAAATACTTTCCTGTTTCATATCATTAAGAGCGTTGAACCCAATCCTGCCGACTGGGTGCGTACTTGGCACAATGAGGCAATTTGACAAGCAAAATGCAAAAATGTCGGTGAGTTTGCAGTAGAACAACAGCTATGAATTTTTAAATTCTTCACAAAACGGAGTGCCTGTTTTCTACTCAGGGAAACTTGGTGGTCTGCCCAGCATCAGCAAGACCCAAGCGCTAAGGAAATGCTAAATTTCAGTTCTTCATCAGCAGGCCAGACAGGACACTAACGGATGGGAGACATACCAGGAAATAACAAGTTTCAATGGAAGGGTGTCTGAACACAGGATTTCAGTGAAATCTTGTTGCATCCCAGTGGTATTTCACCAGAACTTACACAGTTCCATGAAATGTTTATATTTCAGTGAACTGTCAAATTGCAATTATAAAAAACGTGACTGAAGTTTTTCCAAACAGCTAACGCAAAGGAACTGCTTATTCCTGGGTATGCATGCAGTGCACGTGGGCTTGGAAAGTCTATAAACGAGACAGAGGGAAGGGGGTATACACATATATACACACAGACATAAAGCGATGCAAATTTTGGCAGTCCTTTCTACATAAAAGGTCTCTTCAGATAGCCAATCCAGCTGGCGGAGTGCCACATGAAGTATTGTAATAGGCAAGAGTAGGTAAGGAATGCAGCCAGCTCCCTCCACACAGCAGATACCGAGCAGAATTTACACAGCTGCCTCCGAGTTAGTCTGTAGAGCACGCTGTAAAGTCACTGAACACTCAAGAGGATGAGGAACTAAAGCCAACCCCCTGTACAACACCATCAACTGACACCAGCCAAAAAGAGAGCAAAACATCTACAAGAAAATCTGCAGCCTCATCCTGTTCTGTAGATAACAGTATTAGCGCCGTTGGGAGGTTTTCAAAGTATGGACAAGCTCCAGCTACAGCAATAATCACAATAATCCAGTTCACACTGATAACTTGTGTGAGATCACCTATGTTAGATGCTGAAATTGCGTACGATCACATCAGCAAGTGTAATTCATCTACGCTAAAGCATGATATGCACACAATTAAGAACACCAGTCACGATCTCTCTAAAATATCCACATTAGACAAACTTTTAGATACCGGTCTCTTGGGAGCAAAAAAGCAGCAAGAACTACGTAACACTTCTACTTGGTGGGGGGAGGTCAGCAAAAGTACACCTTTAAGCACTGCAATCATGCAAGCACTTCTCTGTTACCTCCACATCCAAGCAACCGAACGTGAGCCGATAACTGAGCCCGTAACTGAACAAGTTGCTTGTCAGAAGCTGGGAATTCTGCCCCATCCCACTCCTCAGCTCAGCACAAAGAAATCACAAACCCTTTCACATAGTGTAAACATAATTCCCCAAAGTGTTTCCAGTACAACAGAAGTAAACTTATATCCATCACCATTTGATTTAAAAACCAGAAGCAAGCAGAATGATATACAAGTATCATCCCTTATCAATGAGGCGATGTATCAGTCCGAAGTACTTTGGTACTCTGCGTACACATGAAATCATGAACGGAGTACTTGACAACTGAGAAGAAGCTTTCCTTTGTAAATGGAAATCAGGAAAACCTACTTTTATAGCATTTATTAGAAGCAATTCAATTGTATTTCCTTTAGTATTTTCTATTTTTTTTTTAGTTGCAGCATTATCACAATATCACTCGTTCTTAAAAAGGGATGGTACTTTAACTGTGGGGTTACAGGGTTACAGGGTTCTCTGTAATCTGCAGGAGTATTCTGGGATCTCACAAATGGCCTGAATTGTTCAGGCAAATATCACCCTTTCAATATGTTGGAACTGCAGAGAAACTATTTTAAAAATTGTTTTAACTTTATTCAAAGTTATTATTAATTTGATATTAAAAATAAACAAATAATAGTTTATGACTAGAATGAGCAGCAAGGTATCCTTTTAATCAGACTAAGAGATGTATAAGAATAGGGTTATTACTGACAAAAACGGACAGCTACTGATTTCGTAATCGTTGCACTGTGACACTGTATATTCACATTAACATGCCCTATTTGTCAGCATATTTGAATCTCATTAGGAAGAGAGCCTAATTAATGCTTCATAAATAAAACATACTCTGTCAGATGAGCAGAGATCATCTTGAGACAAGAACTCCTGAGAAGAAAAGGTCTGTCCCAGCTGTCATTGACTGAGTTCCTAAAACAAAACACATTCGGGCTCCGGTATTTCAAAAACTTTTATGTGCTGACTTTTCCTGGGGAACTGTCCCCCTTGCTGGCTCGGCTACTGCAGTTCAGCAGGTACTTCAGACACCGATGGAGACACCCCGTATGAGAAATCTAGCAACACCTTGCTGTAAAGACTCGATCCTGAACAAATGTGACTTTGAGACTAACGAGAATTCTGACCAAATGACAATTCTGTGAGTCAGCTCTGCGAATGTGCAAAAAAGATGACTGAACTCCTCTGTCAAGATGAATGCAAAAACATACGTAGCCAGGTACTCAATATCCATAGAGCATCAGCAATGACAAGGAAAATGCTAAGAAATGAGCAAATGAAAATTAGGTTTGTGGTCAGTTCTGAAACGAGTACTGCAGGGATAACAGAAACAGCAATAGAATTCAGCAAAGGCAGGGAGGGATGTGACTTCTTCAGAAGAGACAAAGACCGGTGAGGGGCGATAGGGTTACTCTCCATGTTAACGGTGCGAAATGACAAACGATTACCAGTCAGGTTAAATCAAAGTAACTTAGAGGATGGATGGGGAAAGAGGTTTTGCTGCAATATGGCAACTGTCTCTCTGCAGTGTTCTGATGACCCACATTCAAGAACAACTAACTCCCACGGGCACACACGCGGAAGGGCTAATCGGACGCTCAGGTGCATGGAAAGCCTACTTTATGAATGACAACCAGAGAAGCTTGGTGTACTAAGCCTACTAAGATTAAGGCTGAAAGGAGGTACGATTGCTAAAATGCACATTAGAGGAACACGGTGCTGAATACTTCTATATAAGGTAAAAAAGATGGAAGCACACAGAAAAACAAGTGAATTAAACTGTATAAATCTGTGTCAGAAGTTGGAAGGTTTGTAACTATTACAGCAATCAGACAGCCTCTGGTTCTTGGACACTCTACAACAATCTTGCATTCACTATGAGAGAATACAGGAATCAAAAAAGCTATGCAGATTTTGAGACAAGGCTAGGTAGTTTGTGAAGGTATGACAAGGTGCCTGTAAAAGCAGAGTACTGATGCACTTCTGAGCTCCTGTGAGGCATGCCGTGGAACCTGCAGAAGCCGCGTGCACACAGTTCATTACAATACCCATGAACTGCAAGGACTAGATGGCACTGCTTTCTTAATTCCACCAGAACCCTACAAAAAAGGCACTAAGAAAACATATTATACTCTGCACGTCAGCAGACAGTGGAAAAGTAGGACTGTGTTTTGTATGCTAAAGCCATCGGTTGGCATGATCTTGCATCTTTTATTCATCTAAGGGGCTTCAAGGCAGTTCCACTTCTCTTACCTGGCAGAATATCAAGTCCTCATTAGCTTTCCAATGTCCTAAAAAAAGTCTGTGATGGAAAAATCCTGATTCCATTCGGGAAAAGTGACTTTTCTTCTGTCTGATCACAAATCAGATTATTTTGAAAGTTTACTACTCAGCTACCACAACATTTAGTGTTCACTTTCTTACTGATTTCAGTGGCAGAATGACCAGGTGGATGTTTTTTGTCTTGTTTTTATTCACGTTTCACTATTAAATGTAATGATTTCTTTTATAAAAACATGAATTTTGTTACAACACAAAACAAATCACAGAAAATCTTACTCTCTCTTCTGCCTTATGGAACATAACAGCTTAGAAAGAATGCACATCTGCCTGAAAGTTCAGCAGGTAGTAGGTAAAGCAGGTACACCCGTATGAATAGCAGGTCCAGTAGGACAATATCAGATATAATTTTATAAGTTTATTAAAAATATAATCCTATTCACTGGGCAATTCTGATTAATCACATTTATTCATTAAAAACTCACATTAAATGTGTTCTGGAGCCACGTGTATTTGCAGACATAGCACTGAGTCTTGCTAAAAAAAGAAAAATCAGCTGTAATGGATGCTCTTACAGCTACGAACCAAACAGGTATTACACTAGATCTGTTCTAATTTCCAAATTACAGCCGTGTTTATTCTAATAAGCAAAAGCACATTAAAAACTTGCCACTGTATGAAAAGTGTGCAAACAGAAGATTATTTACTACAGCCAATATAATCATCAAGACAGACAAACAACCCTTCTTGATAGATCACTGTCGCAGTAACATCTACTTTCCCTCCCCGGAGACACCACATTAACGTGTGATGTCGGAGGAGATGGATTACCACAATGAAAGTCCACAGCATCCGAAGTCACCCAAGGTATGCTAGCAGAGACATTAAGAAATATCTTTGGGCTCAAGATGCCCCCCACATGAGTTCATCAATGATCAGAAATAAATGATTAATGGAGGACAGGAATAACTAGCATTAGACTTTCAATTCTGATGTACAAGGGGCAGAAAATTTTCTGTGTGGGTTTTTTGGAGGGAAAGCAAGGGAAATATTGATAGCTTGAACTGGTTTATATTCATTTTACAAGCAAACTATAAAAATAATCTGGTTACAAAAATAGGCTTGGCCTCCTTTTTTCCCCAGAGAAAGCTTTTTTAGAAACGCATTGTTTAATGAAAAAGATATACAATTTGAGAATTAATTTTGAGTCAAATGGAATATTATCTGAAAAACACTGACCCAGATTCAGTGCCAGCACGAAAACAAGACTTACAAATAAATTTTCAACCAGACAGCATTTTGGAAGTTATTCACCCGTCCACTAAAACGAGCTTGCTTCTGACCTTTCTCATACAGCCTAGCCTGGATGGAACCTGACTGTGAAAAAATGATGCCCTGAACTTTCAATTTAAAGATTAAAACAGCTGAAGCAAAAAGCAAAATAGTGTCATTATTTGGGGACGTAAATCATGATTAAATAAAAAATGAGAAAGTAAACTCAGTCCTGAAACATTCCTGGCTTAATTCAGCACTTCTGTTTCTCCAGCAATAACTTACAGGAGAAAAAGAATGGGCACTATCTGGGAATTACTATGTGCTCAGCATTTTGAAAGTCCAGTTACACACACGGTCTCGCTGGCCCTCCTAGGCAAAAAGACGTCTGGAAAAATGAGTCGTGTGAAAGTGATGGGGGTGGGGGTCAAAAAAACTAATGTCAAGAGAAGTAATCCCCAAATCTTCTCACAGTGTAGAGTAAAAAAAAGGAAGATTCAGTAGTGCTTTGAATCGGAGATTTGTTCACTGACATCAGCAATGGGCTAAGCGTGTCCGGTTAGAAAATGCCAGTCAATTATGGTGACATTTTCAGTGAAAACAGCCCAGCTGGGAATGACGACAGAAGGTGGCCCCCCCCGCATCCTTAGACCAGGCCAGAAGTCCCCTAGGTCTCTGTCAGACTAAGGCTACAGATGCAAACATTATGCCAGTGGATCACACCTCATCACTAATTTTGGGGTGAATTTATTCAAAGATGGTCAATATTGGTAGCTTTTAACAGGCAAAGCCAAATACTTTGCCCAGATCCACCATGTCTCTTGTGGTAAGTCCGCTGCTCTGGCTGTGACTTTCACTCTGAATTTCCTGCCTTCTCTCAAATGCAGACTCCCCTACTTTGTAACTTCATCTTACCCATGGCAGAGCTGAAAATGTACAGTAGGAAATGTTAGTAACGTGAATTCTAAGATAAAGCATGACTTCTCTTTTCATAACAGTTTTTCCTTAAACTCACCCTGCTCCTACGCATGAAAATTACAATCAATTTCCTCTTAAAAGAAAAGCCAGTTGAAACCTTACAACATAAATCTTCTTAAAGACAACATGAATCTTTTCTATCAGTTATAGTGGACTTTAGAAACAGGCTTTCTGAACTACTCTCCATTTTTTATGAACATCTTCCACATCATTTTTTCAGCCAACTTAAAAACTTCTGCGTAGCTTTTTAACGGAACTTCAGGAGGAGCTCTAACACAGAAACATACGCATTTTCAATCAAAGGGAAGAACTATGTTTCATTTAGCATAAAAAAAGCTAAGGAAATTCCTAGGTTACAGAAGTGTTGAACTAAGAATAGAACAGGCACTAGAGCAATGCTACTTAGCTCTTACATTAGTATAGGAAAAGCATACCAAGTGACACATTTTTACTTACAAGAAAGTGTGCTAGGTTTATTTAAACTAAAGTAAGAAACTGTCTGACCAATCTGCGGAGATCCACAGGAGTCAGCAGGACTGCAGTGATTAAAATCAGCAAAGGATCTGTCCCAGGGTGTATGCGTGGTTGGCCGCAGGCATTTGAACGTTTGCTCACATGCCTGACAAAAAGATTTTGTGCTCTTCGTTGCACACCAAGCAGTGTTTTAGCAAGGAAGTTATCTATGTGAAAAAGGAAGAGACGGAAACACAGAACGGTGGCTAAAATTGTTTTTAGGGTGTATCAGTATTATTTTCAAATCTACAAGCTAAGAAAGCTGCAGGACCCAAGAAGAATATAATATCGCACAATACACACAGGTATCCGCTTTGTTTCATCTACTACCTTTTTTCTTCACAAAAGCGATACTTTAATAAAAGAACACAGAGCACAGTTCACACACACTGTTGCAGCTCTGCAAGTTGGGACTAATTCTGGGGTCTTTAGTCACGCTGAAGACCTCAGAAGCACTCAGGATTAAATCAAATTTTCAGCAATGGCTCAATAACTTCTAGAGCCTTCTGAGAATAGCCCCTAAGAAGCCTTCTCAGAATCAAGCAGAAACACAGGGTTAGATTCTACCTTAAGCACATACCCAGAATAACTACAGAGAGTTATTTCAGAATTACACCATGGCAAGATACAACCACATTCTGGTCTATCTCCAGGACAATGGAGTATAAATTCAGCATTCGGGCAGCTATGTAAAATGTCTGGTTCTGCCCTTGGCAGAACAATCTGATGAAGTACACAATCAATGGATGACGGTAGCTCAAGTCCTGCCACTGGAGTTTATGCTGCCTACAGGTTACTCAACATAATTACATCTCTAAGAATCACATTTTTTTTTCTGATGTAAAAATTCACGGTAAACATATTCAGAAAAGAGTGAAGCGGTCCTAAAGTAGATGCTGATAGCATCTGATGGGGTGATGAAGGGCCTTTCCCAACCCAAATTAACTGGCATTGTTTTGTCTGTTACTTCCTTTTGATCTTAGTGCTGAGATGCTGTGCAGTATTCAAGCCTGAGCAAGGCACAGCTTAGTGCCCATGCACGCATTATTTTCCCACTCAAATTTCACTGAAATTATTCTGAGTCATTAAACACACTCCTGGTACCAAAATAATACACTGTGTTTTAACAGGTACTCCACTTTTATTATTTAATACTTGTATTTAGGTAGCAATTCAAGGTCAAACAGGTCAAAATAAAGTTGTGCTGTGTGCTGCACTAATACAGTCAGTCAAAGTGCTTGGCTGCAGTTTAGGCTTCAACATTCATTGCTAGAAAATACTTTACCACCAGCTATTAGTAACTCTAGCGATATCCCTGGGAATTAGCTATTTGCATACCAACCCTACAAAACAACAGACAACAGTGTATCCGAAGTGTGATTTGGCAGCAAAAGGGAAGTATGAAGAACTCCTTTGGAGAGTACTCTCCAGATATTCTGTCCCCTGCCACCCCCAAACACTTAGCGCTTTGCAGACACTCCTCAGTACCTTTCAGGTCTAACACTAAGCTAAGTGTTACTTGGTAATAAGAAGTCCTAAGAGCTTTACATACTTGAGCTGCTGAGAGATTTTCATATTCCTTTCAGTGAAGCTGGTGAAGAAATAACGAAGATGTGGGGTGGCACTGTGTGAGAGGTGAGGGGTTTAAACGCCACAATAAAGCCTTCAAAAATACAGGCCGTTCACACATAGTACTGGTACAAGTGATGTGATGCCTGAGTATACAGAAAAAGTGTATTAGGACGTGAAAGATATTAGGGTAAGATGGTGTATCTCTTACTACAGGAGAAGCAAGAGATAATTAGGGCTCATTCCGTGCCACCATATAAGACAGTCTGTCAATAATGCAATTCTTCAATATTTGTGATAGGAGTGTACTGTGCTGCAAAGTATCTGCTGGGAAACAGGCATCGGAGGCAATACTGCTCCAGTTCGTTTGTTCTTTTCATATGCGCAAAATAAATCCTAAAAAGTCACAGGCACATTTGAAGCTCTTCTCATATGATTTCCAAAGTCATTCTCTTCTTTTTTTGATCAATAGCTTTGAATATACCGACCACCCCAAAGCTCACACTAGCAAGTGTTTATACACACACAGAGAGCCCTTGGAAAGCAGTCCCCCCCCGGCAACAACAGCCGTACAGATCTTCGTGACTGCCTCTGCTGTCCTGCGTTCTGGAAAGAATAGGCAGGAAATTAGAGGAGAATTGTCTCACGGGGAGAGGTGAGGTACGGATGACATGCAGTCAATCCCATGGTAACTGTGTATTTATATAATCCTTAATGGTCTTACATCGTTTGAACGGAATTACTGTACAGTTTTAAGAAGGTCAAAGTGGCTTTTCTTTTAATACCATTCTTGAAAAGATGGGAATCAGTAATTATCCTTCTAGAAGAGACGAATAATAATTAGGAAGGTTATTATTTTCATTTGTATGGAATAAATGCTGTGCAGACAGAAAAAGACAGCCTAAAATAAGAGTAAGATTTAACAGGCATTTAGAATGAATGGGGTGCCAGGAAAGATGAGGCAGTTTCAGAGACACATTTTCATACAACCTACATGTACAGAGGTTCTGTCCAAACACACACGGAAATTCTCCCATTTTACATGCAATGAAAATGTGTCATCAAGAAAGCACGCAAAAGACTTGAACTTCTGGCTCTATGCATGTGTCTCGAAAATGGTTGATTCAATTGAATTTTTGTTATTTCAAAGACAGCAAATTAACTCCAAACCCAGAAACTTTCCCTGAGAGTAACTATTCGCCATTGTTTTGCAAAGAAAACAGGAGAGAATATGAAGGTCAGAAAAAATGTGTTGGAATGTGATCCTTTAAATTGTCCGATTACTGCAAGTTTTTCCCAGCTAGGCGTTTTGGGGTAAGATTATCCCACACCCTCCTTCTTTCCCTGCATACAATGGGAAGAAGTAGAATTCTCAGAGTCGCCAAAACAGATTTACCTATTGCCATTTCAGAAGCTTTATGGGTCAAAACCCCCTCATTTACTTCATTGATAATAAGCTTGTGTTACCCTAAAACAAGTCTGTCAATATGAAAAAAGGGCAAGTTTTACTGCAATATTGATGAAAGATTTGGCTTAACTGTATGATCAGAGCAGTAACTTACTGTGGTGTACGTCAGCCATTTAATACAAGTGCAGTAATGCAGTCACAAGCAGACAATAAACATTGGTCCACATAAATGTTATAAAGACATTTAAGAGAAACAAGACATTCAAGTGGCAAAAAAGAAATAAAAGAACTAAGACAAATTCCAGTACCAATTATATCATAATCCGAAAGAATAAAAGCTAGTGTCTTTTCAAAGTCAGAAAAAATGGCAGATGTTTCCCCAAAGAAACTGGAAGTTGCAAAACAAGTTACAATTAAAACAACAGAAGGAACATCTATAGTGAAAATGATTGAACGCTTGTCTTCAACCTCAGGGCTTAAAGAAAACTCTTCGACTGCTAGAAGAGTAATGATCCATTTTGTCTATTTAATGAAAGGCGTATGCGTCAGCATGATGTACATGCGTAAAGGACTGACATCAATGAGAAATTCGCACTATTCCCTTGATAGCAGCTGTCTTAAGATCAGCACATTGTGAGGAAACTGCTGCACAGTCATGCTTCCCATCCTTACAGCCTGTACCCGTCCTCTCACTACCCAGAAAAACATGAATTAGATTTTCCCCAACATACTAAGTAAATCTGACAGAAAGATGCTTTACTTACTTATTGTGTTCATAGAAAAAACTAACCAACTGCCTTTATAGAACTGCATTCTCCAAGCCAAGAATAAACTTACAATCCTTATATGGTGGATAGGAAACACTGAAATAATTATACTGGATATTTTTTCCTTTCCTTGTCTGTTCACAAGCTGTATGGAAGCAAATTGCATAGTCTCTCCCTAAATCACCACAAACACACTAAGCAGGGAAAAAGAAGAGCCAAATCTACACAACAAAAGATCTGAGATTTTGGACACAACTGGTTCCAATGCATGTGGTCAGTAATTTAAATCATATTAATATACCAAAACATATTCAAGACTATCACGAGACCTTACCTTTTCCTCTCCTTCGCATTTCACAGTTGCTCTGCACTTCAAGGTAGAACTTTAAGGTCCTTTGAAAGAAACAGGACTGCTATCTCCAGCTGCATGGTCTGGTTTGGAAACAACAATGTCTTAAAGTACAAGGTCTCCTGCTCTTATGCCTTATGCATTAGGTACAAGTCGCATGATACAGCTGGTTAACTGCATGCATACAGGTGACCAATGCAGCTTACTCTCCCATCAATGTATCTGGTCTAGGTATGCAGCTGCTAAATGCGGTTATTCCAATAGTGTTTCCTACAGGAAACCAAGTACTAGCTTCTCATCAGCATCATTGCAACATTATTTAATCCGATCTTTGACCCACTGATTTTATTAATAAGATAAATTAAAATTCTACTGTGCAGAATTCTGTCTCGTTTTAATCCAATTTTAGAAGTTGTGGATCATCCGGAGGAATAATCATGAATTCAGGTCCCTGAGTCTGAGACACACAATATGCCCTGTGTGTTCAACAGTGCAGTTAAAAAGAGGCAAGCAAGCAGTGTCCCCCAGTGTTCAGGAACACAAAAACAAGGTGCGGAACAGTCACAGCAGCTCAGGCAGCAGTCTCAAACGGAGGGTACACCATTCTTACTGTCTTGTAGCAGCACCGGCTTCAGAGGGAAAACAAGGCTTGGGATGGCAAGGACAGCGAATGGCATGTTCTAGTGCCACTCAGAATGAAGACAACAAATGGTAGAGCTGTTGTGCACATGTAGGCACTGCTACCAAGGAAAACATAGACACAGACAATATGGATAGTGGGTGACAAAAGCCACAGTTTCTGTAAAGAATCCCTTACAAAAGGAAACTGCAATCAAAAGGAACCATTTCAGGCTCAGTTCACTGAATGATAAGCATTGAACACTTGATCTCACCTCTGACAAGTCACACAACTTTCTGCTGAATTCAGAAGAGACCTCACAGCACCTTAACAAGCACAAAACTTTTCCCCAATTAATGACAAGGACATAGCAGATGAAAAGGTATTTGTGGTCTTCTCCTATGATGTAACTCATTCAGACAGCCTCAGAACTGACTAAAGTGCAAAACTAGTACTCAGAATACACTGACTACAAGAGGACAACATGAATGAATTTTCATTACTCATTCTCAGATCTGTTGAACATCTGTATTTTGTTGGGATTTCAAATGTGATTGTTCAGACAGAATTAGAGAAGAATTTACTGTGTGTGAGAGAGGTTCTGGTATGATAAAAGGAAGAAAATCAAAGCATTACCATGTCTCTTATGACACCATTTAAGAATTTTACCTTTTGCTCTACTCATATGTACCTTATTTGTTGCTTTTTATAACTGCTTCAGGGATGCACAGTTCATAGCTCTCTTCTCATTTCCACTTGTGTAAAATCTCACTGATTTCAAACAGCAAGGTTGATTTCATATTCTGAAAAGAAAGCCCAGTGCATACCTTCCTAAGCAAAGGAAGGAATCGGAGCAATCAAAGGAACAGAGCAATCAAAGGAACATTAATCCTCATCACATACAGTTACCTCTCTGCCAAAAAGCTGGAGATCATGTGAGGGTTAGTGAGATACGAACATATTTTACTTCTGCTTTGTTCAGTCATGATATATTGAGTTTAGTTTTTCTTGACAATACTGAGCAGTTTTGTTCTATTTTTATCTTCTCAAACATAGGATAATGTCCCTAAAAGCAGAGTGAGAACACCAAAACAACTTTTGTAGCCAAACCTCAGCCATTGGAATCAAGGAGCCCAATCTTTGTAAAAAGCTCCTCAGCACATGCACTAATGCCAGAAAACGGCTTTTAGCCTCGCTGTCTTGCAATACAAATGCACGAAGCAATCAATTAGAAACCTGTATCCTGTCAAGAGATATAATGCTCTTAAAAGATTTCAGGGAAGTAAAGCCGAGATGCCTGAAGCCACGGAAGGTTTCCTCTCAGGAAACAGTTTGAGATAGCCTTAAACTAATTATAACAGAATTTGGGAGAGGCAATAAGATTTTTCAAAATAGGGAAATCCTTACTCCTTAATTTAACCAAGTTTACTTAGGAAATAAAAAAGAGGCAAAAATTAAGGATGGAGGGAAGCATTTGGCAAGTTGTCATTGGGAATACCGAAGGATTTTCCTTTACCAAGTGTAACTTTGAACTACTCTGGATTTGCTATTAGGCTACTACTTGTCTACAGGCTTTGGCACTGCAGAGCTATCTCTTTTCCAGCACCGGGAGAAGGGATACAGGTGCACAGCAGACATTCAGGATAGTGGCTGAGGTGTGAGCAGAGGAACAACAGGCCATTCTTCAATTTGTTTGGATTTCTTTTCCTAGTTTGGTAGCTGGTGAGCATCACATTATTTCAATGTTTGCCCTTTCCCTTACGCATTGCCAGGACCCTGGCACAGAATATGGGCTCATTTTCCAATGTGCTTTTCTGGTTTTTTAATCTCTCTTAATTACCTGTAAATTTATACTGCCGATACAACTTTTCCACTCTAAATTCTCTGAGTTCTGACTTAGCGGCTTTGAGCAGAGTCTGGCAGCAGAAGTATGTTAGATAATTGCATGTACACAGAAAAATAAATAGGTATGACTCAAAACAAAACAGATCTTGCTCACATGCCCTGTGCTAAAAAAGCCAAGTTTTGCTCTTAATCACCCCTTTGCAGGGGTGACAGAAACCCCAACTAAGGTCTTATACCACCACTGGATAAAATGGACTTCACATTCATCTTCATGATTAAATGGTAAAATTGGGCTGAACAGATCTGGCTGAGTAAGTAAGGGAAGAGCGAGAGTTAGGTGCATTCCTTTGCTAGAGATAGCTTTTTCTTAAATGAAATCCTCCAGTCATGACGGAGGTCTGAAGCTGGTAACCACCTTGGAAAATAAACACCGCTAACAGTCATGTTAACAAAACATTTCTAATTGAGACACATAAATTTTCCAAGTGCAGACTTCCAATTGACCATGGACATCTGACATCCTGAATGCAGTTTAATCTCTCCAGTTAAAAAAATCCTTTCACATGATAGAGCCAAGAGAAATGGAACAACTGTCTGCGAAGTCATGTGAATGCCACAAAGCCTAGATGTATATTCAATAAAGAAGATTTACTTCAAAGGGCTGGAGGGTAGGAAGGACTTTGAAAGATGACAAGTAGCAGTCGAGCTAAAAAAGCTGCTCAGATCAACTGGTTGGCCTAAACACACTGGCATTTCCACACAAACAAACAAAGGGATATGGATAAAAGCAACTGTCACACTGCACTGTGGAAGTTGTTAATGGGAAAATATAGAAACCTCCTCTCCCAGCAGCAGTGTAAAAAGTAGCACATGCGATGGATTAGTAAAAGTTGGCTGGAAAAGTGGTGAAAGTGACGTCAGTGGAGCCATAAGCACGCTTCTCTCCAGTTTAGTTCAGTAACTACTTAACTAATACATTCATTAGATTGACATAGCAACTAGATTTTTCCTCTTATTGCTTAACAAACCATATTACTGTAATGAATCAGGTATACTCATTTTCAGACTAAACTAGACTCACTGTTAGTTTTCATCCTATTAAATTCAATGGAATTACTTAAGTGCTTCCTCTGTAATTAGTACTAGTTATCAGTATGGCTAATGTCAAGTGGTTTGAGTGATTTTACCACATTAATTCTTGTCTCACGTTTGGCTTTATATAATGAAATGAAAATGACAGTTTGACACAGTATGAGGTAAAATGCCTTCTTTCTCAGTGTCCACTCAATTTAAGTATTTCCTCTGTGTATTTTCCAGAGTGGGTGTTTGATCATGTTTTCCCTGTGGATTTTCCTGCTGTTTAACAGTGAATAATCAACTGGCACGCCACAAAAGTAGAGCAGCAACCACAGCAAAGACTAATGATGCTTTAAAGGACTGACTGCTAATAAATAGTGTGAAACATTACGAAAAAACTGCTTTGAATTGGAAGAAACTAGGCTAAATACTGATCAGTTCCTCTGGGTTTCAGACAGCCATTTTTTTCAGATATAATTCAGTATTCACGACAGGACACAGAGGAAAGGCCTGAGAGCAGAACATTTTTTCTCGTGTACCACCAGCAGCCATAGTTCTTGTTATGCTAGTGATAAAAACAACACAAAAAGTATCATCTTCATCATAGGGAAAGACTATACAAGTATTTCTCAGAAAATCATATCATCATTTAAATCTATGCATATGAAAGAGAAGAAATTTAAAATTTAACGTAGAGTGAATATAATTTCTATAAAAAAACAAGTTCATACTATGACTTAGAGCAGAAAACCATAAGCAAATAGAAAAAAAAGCTACAATAAAACCAGAAAGTTTCATGCAGAAACTTACATATTCCTTACGAGTAGTATTGACTTGAGCTTAAAATGTTCAAGGGTGAACCTTACTGTGCAAATTATTTTTTTGATCATTGTTTTCAGCATGAAGTCCTCAAAGGTTTTATGGTTCTCCTAAGAGCACAGATTAGGCTCTGTGCTCTGTGGAAAAAGTGGAATGGTAATTATAGGCAATTTTAACCTCAGCAGCACACTGAGTGAGCAAACTAGCAAAACTTTACTGGTTACTTCTGCAGTATGTGGAAGTAAAACTACGGAAGTGAGTTCATGAAAACACAAGAAAATAGAAAGTACAAAAAGCATTAAAGATTTTTGTCCTAATGTTAATACAATTAAGATTCCATTTTAAGTTATTTTTTAAATTCCATAAGCACTGTAGTACTGTACTAATTAAAACTGAAGAGTGTGAACTCTCGGGTTCCAGTTCAGCAAGTCATGTAAAAGCAAGCTCATGAAAGCAACTTACGTAAGTCAACATATCTTTGAGTGAGCTATACGTACATTGGTGGAATCAATGTGACAACTTCCAAGCCTTTTGTTAATCAACTGCATTTGCACTGGATAGACAGAAATTATGAATGTTTCTTATCACTAGAGGGAGCTACTTTCCCATATTAATACTCTAATAGCCAAATGCAAACACTTGATAGAAAAAACTGGATGATCTTTGCACAAATTGCAAGTCACGCTATCTGGTTCACACGGTCCACCAGAGCTGGGGTTAACTCACAGGTCCAAGGATAAAGTTTACATTCACTGACTTTGAAAAGAGGCTTTAGGAATGTAAAAGCTGTGGGTTTTTGGTTTTTTTTTTTTTTTACATCTCTCATGTTTTTCCTGTTTAGTTTAGTTTAACAGTGAGCAATGTACCGTGGCTGTCTGTCCTCACGTGTCACAGATTATTCTTACGTGTGCGGTGCCCCGATACCACAAGGGACAGCATATAATGACAAAACATAAAGAAACTGGCCAGTTATTTATTGCTAAACATATAAAACTACATCTTCCTAGTTAGTCTCATTTTGTGTAGCTCACCCTTTTGGGTCAGATTTCTCCCTTCCCTCTTGTACACAAAACCCATACTTAAACTCAGCTCCCTCTCCATCTCTATTGCAGCAAGAAGTCAAAGCAGCTTAGGGTGAATCATTGTTTTTCTATAGGCAATAATGAAACACACTGGTAGTTTCCATCATGGCACACAGGACAAGAAGCAAAACAAATACACAAGATAAATTCAGCAAGACTGTCAGCTGCTGCTGTATTAAAGATGCTTTAACAGGGCGTAGTTTCTTTGCCCAGTAAGATGCTTCTGTGACCTCCAAACACATAACTGAGTGGCAAAAGAAGGAATTTCTATACTTATTTCTCAACCTGTAGCCTAAGGCCTGGCTCCAGCTGTTGTGATGTGGGTTTCCCTGAGGTCAGAGTCAGTTTGTCATCACCATATGGGGCGTAGTCCACATTGTGTGCACGCAGTGTCTTCACCGATACACTAATGACATTAAGACAATCACTGAACTTTACCCCCAACTCTCACTCCTGTACTTGAATTTTCAAAGCAACAAAAATCAAGCTTATACAAGGTTGGTATAGGGTGACCAACTGATCTAATTCCTCAGAGCCTCATTATACAAAGTTAGGTAGTAGGAAAAATCACTCAATATGGAATGGGAAGATTAGGGACCACACATAATGCTTTTTTTGGATGCTGAGGAGTCTAACACTAGCCATTGCTTCATCTCATTATAACAAGGCTAAGTAACTGGAAGATGCAATGCCTATACCCTCCCTTCCAAATACTTTATTGGTAAAAATGTGACACTTAACATGTTTTTTGCATCCACAGATAAGTAGATCATTTTTTCAGGTACCAGCTCACCCAAATAAATCAAGAGGAAAGACGGAGTTACTTCCTATTCCCTAGGTCTCAGAGGTGATGATACACTTATTGTGACACATTTACTTAGATTACATGGTACCTTGAGTAATGGATCTCATGATGTTTTCTTTTACTTTATTTATGAAACAGACCAGTGGACTAGCTCTGCCTATGGTTGCGTGACATGGTGGTAAGTCGCTGGGCAACCTACTAACTCAGGTTTTGTTTGCGTCACAACACATAACTTCTACAAGTGTAGCAAGACTCAGTCTGGTGCTTGGCCCCTCTATGCTTAGATCAGTGAACCACCTTCTGTCTCCCTGATCTTGCCAACAGTACATATACTTCAGGAATCTGTGGAGTTAAAACATTTTTTCTTAGTTCTGCTGCTGCTGCTACTGAGTTGGCCTGAGTGGGTTTGCAAGGCTGTGAGAGGAGAATGTGGCTGAAGGCGTGTTTTCTGTTTCATTGTGGCATTCATACTGCTCAGCCCATAGCAAGAGCAAAACAAAACCAATTTGTGAAGGCAATTCTTAAAAAATCATCTCTGCCCGATCAGAGATGCCTGTATTGTCCAAATTCTGAAGGCAGTTGGGGGAGTTTAGCAATATAAAAAAGTATTTGTTTTAAATGCACTCCCCTTTGTTTCAAGAGAACAATGTCAATAAGGATCTCTCTTCCCTCCCCATCCCTAAAGGCTCCCACAAGGGAAAGCAGCTTCTCATCGCCTCTGGGGCTCAGCAGGAGATTAGAGATACCCAATGTCTCAAACCAAGGTGTCCCAGAGGTCTCTGTGAGACCTCTGAGGCCTTTCACTTCCTAAAGCAAAGTACAACTGTCAGAACCTGTAGATGGACTGCTACCTCTTGGGAACCCAGAACAGAGACTATTTTGTGGCAAAATCAAGTATAAACAAGAACCGAAATAAGCCTGGATAGTACAAGAAATTTGTTTAAAATAAACATTTTCTGTGTATTTTCTGTTTGTTTCTCTTGGTGTGTTTTCATTCTCCTGGATAAGCAGATGGGAAAGGTAATTTTCTGGGCCTTATTTCAGCAACACACTGATCTTCGTCTGACCGAGTCTCTTCTACCTTTTGGCATGATATCCACTATTCACTAGTATGTTTTTTCCTCATCTTTTTAGAGAAGCCTCACATGCTACAGGCATAAACCTTAAGCCTGAGCTGAACCTCTTGTGAGAATGGGAAGAACTATGGAGAATGATAGCTTTTAAACACGGATTTGCATAATTCCTGGCCTTAAGGCTCTCAGGCCTCTCACAGAGCTTCCTCAAGCTGCCTTTGTGCTCTTCTGAGTCCCAAGGAGAAACAAACACAACGCTCTGCACAACCCTGCTCCCACCTCCTGTCATGGTACTAAAGAAACCTCTTTGTGTGCTGGAGTTAACGATGGGATACATAAAATGCTTGGATCCAGGTTGGATCTGGGGTCACAATTCCTGCTCTTAGAAGCCTAAATTTTTTTAGGTTGGCGAGTTGTTGGTGGCCGGAGATAATAAGTATTAAGCATAAAATCATAATGTAAGGTTTTTGGCTTGGATGCCCTCAAGCTTTTATTCAGAGAGCGAGTCTTGTCTCACAGGTTAAATCTACTGACATGATTGCTATCAAAATATTTTTAACAGCTGTTTGCCTCATGCCACCTTTTCCTCACCAAAAGAGCACATACTGTCACATTAACATTCTTCCTAACTAAAACATCCGTCGCAAATTGCAGAAGCTAAAAGACACAACTGCAACATGAAAGTTAAAGGCAGATCAAATATCTTGTCTCTCAACACCCCCTTGAGTAGAGCAGGGCTTTTCCTGACTCTTCTGTGGTTACCCAGGTAATTACTGATAATCCTGCTTGTGTCTTTATGTTCGTTACTGAACATCAGCTGCAGTTAATGCTAAACATCATACAGAAGTCTGCTGAACCAGCTGGTGTCTTTGTACCTGAGGAGATTTCCATGTGACCACCAACACTGAGAAGATTTTTTGACACAGGTAAAAACAAATTAAATACTTTTTCATACGGGAAGAAATCTGTATATTCTTACACTTTATCAGCCACGCAGGTGAAGACTGATAACCTCTACGAGGCTGTACATTCCATAACATGTAATAGTTTCTTACTGCATGGAAGGAATCGAATGCTGTCAGAAAGGACTCGGCATAAGCAGCAATACAAAGACAATGGTCTTAATGAGGAGGAAAACCCACTCTTTTTAAAATATCCCACCTCTGGAGAGATAAAGTACTTGCCCCTGTGATTCAGTCACCATTCTTCTCGTCTAATCTCAACTCTATGAGCTTATGCTTTCTTAATGATCCAGTGTGTTTATTATTTTTAACAAGGAATCTTATGGTTTCCCATCTACTTTCAGGCCACCATGTTACTTTTTTTACACTTAATTATGGAAACAAGTAATTGTTTCCAATAAAACCTTGGAAATTTCTGCATGTGCTTTAACCTAGACATAAAAGAATGCTAAAGCACTGAAAAGGACTTGAAGAGATTGAAAGGGATGATAAAACACTCAAAAACTCTGCATCTTTGATCTCAAATGATATTCTAAGCCGTGTTATTAAACTAAATCTAACTTAAATGCCAAATATATGAAATCCTTTAATTGGATCAAGGTTAATATATATGAAAAACACCTCCTACAATTATTTTATAAACTGTGTGTTATCAGAAATAAACAAAATTCACCCAGACTCTTACTTAGTAATTTTTCCTCATCTGCACTAATCAGTAAACACTCAGTAAAGTTATCCAAATTCTTTGTAGGCCATCAGTGGTCCATATGCACTTGCAGGTGGTCTGTGGAGATGTTCTTGTCAAGTATTTGTCAGTCTTCTGTCAGCGTTTGCTGTAAAAAAGGCAATCTCTAAGAGCTTTCAGGAGTTTTTTGGAACACTTAAGATCCCCCTGCTTGTCTGCTCCAAGTCCTTCTCTCTTGTGTATTTCTCACCTGGCAATTTAATTACAGTAAAATTTGTTGTTGCAGGAGAAGTAGCCTTGCACAGAATAGTATCACTATGTACAGATGGGAGCAGCTGGAGCTGAAAACAGCAACAGGAGGACTCAGTGCTAATAAGCATAAATCCTGAAAGAAGAAATAAATAGTACAGACAGAATGTGTGGGAGAGAATGCTGCATGCCTATAATTTCAAGCGGGAGCCAGCTTATTTTACTCCTTCTTTTCAAGGTCATGATCCATTGCGACATAATACTATTGCCACCAGAAAGAGGGGAAAAGATAAAAAGCAGGGAAGTGCCACTTAAGGAGAGAAATATGTACCCAAACCCCTTTCCCATTCTCATCAGAATAGGAGGGACTGTAGTATAAAGGTTGCAGATAGCTTACGATCAGCATGATCATAGCATTGTAGTGAATTTTCCCTCGCTTTCATAGACATTTGCTGTACCAGCCAGGAAATAAGATTTAATTCTCTTTTTGACTTCTCCAAAGCCAGATTCTACCTGTCTTTCATCTGAGTTTCAAGCCCTAGTGTGTCAGGAATAAAAGTAATATAAGCTGAGTGGTCAGTATTCCCTGAAATACCTTCACATGGTTTCATAGTGTCTCATGAGTTACATGGACTTGCGCAGTCTGGCTTAAACAGAACACATCTTTAACCGTGGTGCATGCACACATTGTATCCTGAGTAATTTTTATGACAGATTATCACTTGTTTTTTCTCACCGAATTCTGTGGCGGTCTGACTGAATCAGACATGAATAAGGACTGAATCAAAGCCTCAAGACCTGGTTCACTGGAGACTTAAAATGCAGAAGTAGCATCCCTGAGTTCACTTCTGGAGGTCAAAACCATCTAAAATTAAACATTAATGTTTTCAGTGGAAGTTCGCGTGACAGACTCAGTCGAGTAGGTCTTCTCATCTTCCAGCATCCAAACTAGAAAAACTGCGGTGCCTGCAGCCTACATAGAGACTGTTCCCTGGACTCTGAAACAGTACTGTTAGCCCTTTGAGTACAGCATCTTCAAACTCAGTGTGAATTGCAAAATCAGCCGAGTTACTAGACAGTCTGCCCAGTTCACTGCAATTACCTCTAGTAGCCATACCAAGGTCTACACTGTATCCATGTCTGTTTAAATTAGTTGGAATCACAGGAATATTCTCAATTACATGAATTTTAATCTCATATGTGATAGCTCTGGAAAATCTATTTGAAAACAACAGCCCTGGTAGCACGCTACAAAGAATCTCTGGATTTCTAGAACTCTGTCTTTCAAGACTATGTAACACCAGCTCATCCGAGAAAATGTCTTCAGGTTCTAGTCACCTTTCATAGAAGTGAATTTACTGATTGCCACTTCCCTGTAACTCTAAAGGCATACCAATTAATATGTTACAAGTTGAAATATGCAACTTCCATTTGCAGCAACATTAATGAAGATCTATGGCTCTGTATCTTTCCCATCACCAGATACCAAAACTTAAGAGAAAGCTTTATAATCCTCATCAACAGATCAGGAAACTGCTTCTCAAAATGATGATGAGTTCAGCACAGCAGAGTGCAAACAGAAACTATAAGCTTGCAAGCAAGGACTGGAAGCAATACTTCTGAAGTACTGTAGCTATTCTTTAATAATGCCCCACTGCCATTACTATCCAAAATTTCTAAGGGGGTGTCCTGGTTTGACATAAATCAGAAGTAATTTTCTGTTTAGTAATTTTGCTTTGCAGTTATGCCTCTTCTGACTAACTGAATTATCTGAAATTAACGACATATTGTTCAGACACTGTTCAATCCCAAAGTGGTAAGACCTGACTGTTTCTAGATTATGCCATGGAATGCAGAGAGGCTCCTGCTTATCCTTATTGCTATAACCACCAAGGCCAGCCAACTTTGTTATTTGCCCCATTGGAGGGTTGGAAGTGGAAAAGCGTAGAGGGGTCACACCTGCGGGGAGGAGTGGACAGGACAAGTGACCCAAACCTGACCAACAGGGTATTCCATCCCATCTGCCTCATGCTCAGTATAAAAGCTGAGGGATCAAAGGGTCAGCCCTCTTTCCTCAACAGCCAGCATCTGAGGAGGACTCTGTCTGTTTGTCTGCCTTTGATCCCGATCACTGCATTCCCAATCCAGATCTGGAATCCAGTTCCCGTCCATCACTGAGTCCAGTCTGGGACTCTCCCAGTGCCTGCCAATGACATGATCGTCATCCTGGGAGGTTGGTAAGGCTTTATATATATTGTATCTATTTCATTATTTTCTTTTTCTTTTTATTATTAATATTTCATTAAAGTAGTTCAGTTTTTTCTAAATTCATAAGTCTCTCTCTCTCTCTCCCTCCTCTCCTTGGAGACAGAGGTGGGGGAGAGCACCTGTCTTTTGCCTCAGTGGCCAGTCGTGCCCAAACCATGACGGGGGCAGTAGTCCCATTTGGGACAGTTGGATGTGTATTTCTATACAGATGATAGGGAAGACAAGAAAGAATTGTTAGAAATCTCTTTTATCTTCACCCACCCTTGAATATTTTGGCTACATAAAGTTATTTTCCAATAGGGAGTAAGAGCAGAGCTAGTCAAGATTGCTGAATTTTGAGTTGTCAATTTACAAATATAGGAAAAACGCTGATGACAATTTCTGTTCTCTTGTATTCTGATCAGCTTCAAATGGGGACAGACATGAGCCTAGATGACCTTAGCTGCACCCTAGGCTACACTGCGCAGAGATCATGTCTCACAGCTATTTTTCGGTGGGATTCCAGCTAAGTACACCAAGGTCTACCCCACCTACAAATATATACAAACTTACACTCTTACATGCCCTTCTGACTACCTTCCTGTGCAGACAGTGACTTAAAAGGAAACCCTCTGGCTCACTGCTACATGGACAAGGTCAGAGTTACACCATGTACTTCTTTCTGCACCTGGCAGCTTTGCAGGAATGAGAGCCAAGGAACCAGTGCAGCCAGCTCTCGCAGCAGCTATCCATACCGTCAGTGTCTCGCACAAGGGTTGGAGTTAGGAGACGGCACCTCAAGCTGCAATTTGACCCATTTATGTGTGGCCTAAGTGAGTACTGTCTTTGATTAAATATTCCATGCTGCTGCAAACTATTTCTACTTCAAACAGAGATTTCTTCAAGAATGTGTACATATGTGGGAGCTGGAGTGTAGGAGAATGTACGCGGATTTGAAAACAGGACGACTTGACTTTACTTTTAATTCCAGCTCATCACAACTTGCCAGAAATCACTGCCCCTTAACAGCTGTTTCAGAGCCCAGATAAAAAAGAGATGGCAATTTCAAGCCAGCCAATGTTGACAGCGCTAACTGCCAATGTTACGGGCATGACCCTTGCTGACAGCCACAATGGATGTTCAAAAATCTTGTGTGTGGAAGTAGAGGCTACTGAATTTGTCACTCAAATATTAAACAAAGAATTTCAGCTGATTTTATCTTAGCCTGCTTGAGGAAGTTTTGAGTAAAAGCTAAATAGGGACTTAAGGGCTGTGAACAGAGATTCCATGCAGACTCACAATACAGACAGAGGCATGTTGACTGAATTGTGAGAGAAATACTCACCAAAGCTCTTCACTGTGTAAACAGAATTCTAGTCTCCAGTGCTGTGAAATCAGCTTTTGATTAGCATCCAATTCTCACCACTGTTTTCTAGAAGGGGGAAAAAAATTAAAAGTTTGGGAATGATAAATTTGCAGTGAGCTCTGCCAGTGCAAATGCTTCTCCATCAACCTTTCTTTTAAATGTTTCTAATAATGGGATGCATATACTCGTATCTGTTAAGTTGCAGAGGTAATTTGCACCCACTTAGAGCTCCATTTGCAGAGGTATAAAAATAGCCTGGTAACAGGAATCTGGCCCATTCCTTAAAACGATTACTACAAATATAACTAGAGAAATTATTTTAGTTTCACTAATAACATAAAAATCAGGCAGAAATGTGCCTTTGAACATTCTGTGACAATCTCTTTTGATATTAGAGATACGAACATGGTTCCTGCAAAACTGCTGTTCACTCTTTCATACTACTCCTGTCCTCTTCCACTGATCCTTTCAAAAGAATGGAATAATTGTGGAAGAAAGCAAAATCTCTCAAGATTGTTCCAAGATGTCTCAAGACTCAAGTTCATTGAACTGTCCATTTCAATTATGTGCTCGATGATAGAACCTGCATCTCTGCTATCATTAAGCAAGCCTAATTAGGTTACTAGATCACAGAAATAGTACTGATGGCTTTCACTTCCGTATTGCTTCCAAATAATGTCCCAGAATTTAAATTTCTGGAATAATCTAGTTTCTATTTAGGGAAAATTTACTTTACCTATAGTTTTTTTGTCATGTATATGCTAGCTATGTGGGTATTTTGCCTATAATTGTACACATATGAAATTTGTTGATATATACTTCATTTACAAGAGGAGCTACAGTCTGTTCTGTGATTTGTAGTATTTTCCGGAGGCAATGGGTTTTGACTGCCAGCATTTCAGCTCTTTGCAAACTTTCAGCTAAACTGATTTTTTCATACAATGTTCCAACTCCAGTGCAACATCTCAACCCATTACATTTTCCATACCTAATAGTTTCTTCCTGTTCAATACTTTTTGTGACAATACCTGCAAAATTGAACCAGGAACGTCTGCTTATGGCTACCAACAAAAGCATCGTGACATTTTTTGTGTAAATGCTTGCTTTATTTATGATACAAATGCTGCAGAAATATACATCATCATTAAAATCTTGTAAATGAACAACTTCAAACTTTTCATAAAGAAATGCCTAGGGGACAATAGGTGTTTTCTCCAGGGATTCCTCCACATCCCTTTTGCAATACTGTGGAACAACACTACAATATTCTGGCTGTGGGAATGTTGCTCCCTCTAAAATTCACTCCAAAATTTCTGTGAGAGCTAATTGTGGAAGGTAAGCAGAAAAGATGATCTGAGATTGTCTGAACAGATTCAAGTCAGCAGGAAAATGAAAGGGTTTGAAGCCAAACCATTCGGATCATCCCTCTCTGCAGTTATGGCTGTCATAGTCCACAGGGCAGCTACAACTTAAATTTATTTCAGCTGGATTTGATCCTTGTGTGACAATCTATCAAATTCAACAGTCAGTACCATAATTCTATCATAACTTCCCCTAAAATCCATGGAAATCACACTGTCTCAAATTCTTTTAAAAGAAATGGCATGAAATTAAAACTTTCCACAGTCTTTGATTGTTATTTTCAGTAAGAGTGCAACACCTCACTAAGCAAACATGTGTACTGGGGAAATTACATTCATACAAGCTGAGTTACGGCACTGTAGTTTTACTCACATCTTTTAATATGCCCTGCAATTTCCTTTTTTGCTCTCCTTATTAACCACTTCGTTCAGACACGTCTGTATTTGTTGATGTCCTTCTGAAAGAAGCCCTCTCTTCAGGGTACATCTGTAAAACAGTTAACAAATAATTGTGAAAACAGTAAGATGACTGTACTACAGTGATAGATAATTTGCTTCTCTCTGCCAAACTATCTGTACTTCAAGAGTGCCATCAACGTATCCTACAAGAATAGGAGGCCAACACAGAAAACCCATCAGGAGAAAAGAATGTCAGTATTAAGTGTTTGCACGTAGGTTGCTGTTTGTCTAGAGAGCAGAAATGCAGACTGTCCTCTACATAAAGCAGCGCTTAAAAACATGATAATGCAAGTGCAAGGCCTCACAGGAATCCAACACTAAGTTAAGACCTCAAATAAAAAGTTTAAGCAACATCTGCGCTGCAGAAGAATGCAGACAGTGGTTAAGCACAATTCTGGGCCAACTAGCACGGCAGTTATGTCACAGCCAAGACCTCTGAGCCCACTATGCTGCTTGCTGCATCTGCTGTGCTTGGCAGGGCCAGTAGTACTCTGATTAAGGAGCATTCACGAGTGTTACTTTCGACCATAAGACTACTGCTGGTGGGCACTCACAAGGAACACCGTTCACTTTCCCGGTTTTGTGAACACATCTCTGATTTTCAAATGTACTGTTGTGCAGAGGATTGGTTTAGTGGTTCTATCATGATCTCGCTTCAGAAAGTGGGTACACGTTCCCAGAGAGGCCACACAACTTCCAATCCCATCTTGCTGCCACCAATACCTAAGCTAGCTCACTTACACCCGTATTTCACGAAGTCACAGTACAGGTACCCCTGGATCGCATGCAGGTGCACAAGACAAGGAAAAACAAGATAACTCCTCCCTCGGCACGCCTCGTCAAGAGCCTCTGCCCCACGGATCCATGGATTTCGTCTGGGGCAGCTTACATACCTTGGGAGAAGACTGAACTTCCTCCTGGGAAGAGCTACTAGCTCAGCTTGTTCCTTGCGGGAAGCATTTGAACCTCCCCACACTTAACTATTCAAGGCATCCTAAGTAATTTTCTTTGTTTACAATGAACAGATCTTTATTATTTCTAAGCAAAGGGCTGTTGGTGTTTAGCCAGAAGGTTGCCCTGACAGACTGCTCCGTCCCTGGCAGCTCTGGCAAGCAGAACAGGGCACATGGCAACTGAGGCCACTACACCTTAGCCACTCACCCCACCGTGGAGGAAATACGCGGTGCTGTGAAGTGCCGAACATCTTAAAGGAACACGATGTTACCCAAGGTCAAATTCATGGGAGAAGGCACAGGTTTCTCCTTAATCTTATGCATATTTTTGTGAATAAATCATTCCTATGTACTTTCTTCAGGTTGAGGCTGTCACTCATGATACAATAGCAGTGTCTCAAACTAATCACAACCTTGCTTATCAACTGCTTCTTTCGGGGCTTCCACAATTACCATCCTTTTTTCTGTTGTTCCATTTTCATCCCTCCTAGGATTTCTGGCTTCACTTGTTTACATCTGACATTACATTCTGAAATTTCAGTGAGTTAATCAAGAATGAAGCCTTTGTGGAAAAAAAGAAAAAAAAATAAAAGAAAATAAAAGCTTTGCTTCAACTCCAAAACTACCCAATATACAGTGCATGTGCATATCTCTCTCCTTGACCTAAAACCAGAAGTAAATCCATTCATGTTAGTGGACTCTGCTAAGTGTAAAAAAAAGGTAGTAACAGAATCAAACTTCCATTTTAGCCTAATGAAAACAGATCTAAATTAAGAATCTCCATTATTGAAAATTATATGGGACAGTACATGGGATAGTGTTGCATTACATGACCACTGCTACAATGTTTGATTTATAAAAATGAAAAATTATTTCATCAAAATCCATTCTTCATCATAATAAATATATGAGACAACAAAGGCCCATCAAACCAATTTAGTCTCTTGAAATACCCCATTGCAGTAATATAAACTAGTGGAATATGGTCTTTTATTGCAGGATACAAAAAGTATCCTTAAAAAATTTTTATTTTTATTTTTTCTTTGTTCAGGGGCACATCAAATGCATCAGCTTCATCAGACACAATTCAATAAAATGGAAGTTGGAAGCATTATGCAAATCAAGATTCATTTTCTCGGCAATGGCAGAGGAGTAAATGTCCTGTCTGCACTTCTATAAGTATGTGACAATAATTTATATACCATTTATTGTCATCCAATTGCCAAGAGATCATATTCCAGAATCTAGTTCTGTGTTGTATGCTGTGCATCATTCTAATAAACAAAAAGTATCATCCACTTCTGCAGTAGGTGGTATCTGTGCCTTTCAGAGAAAGACAACTTTTCTGATGCAGAGGGGGGACCTCCCAAAGCAGACCGCAAGGGAACAATACCTGAAAGAATTCCATCATATATTTAGCAAACAATGCAAAAAGAAAACCTGCCCAGATTTAACTTTACTTTCTGCTTATGCAAGTACAGAAACAAAACCTGAAAATGGCATTCAAGGAAAATCTAAACTGCTATCAAAGTAAAAAATCCTATTTCTTATTGTCATGCAATATGTATTAGGTTTTGATAGAGATTTAATACTTTTTAACATGAACGATTCTCATTCAGCAAATCTAAAACGCCCAACATTTTTTAACCAAATATTTCTAACTGGGTTGCTGTATTACAGGAGCAAGAAGAGTGTTCTGTCATTAGACTGTAATACACATCAGAGGCTTTTTTAGTGGAGGATTGCAAAGATGCATCTCATTTCATTCAGAGTGAGCTTTAGGTCCAAATTACAGCTATATTCAGTCAATTAATCAATCTAAAAATCACATCACTTCTGCAAAAAATCTCAGTTTGGTTGCACAGTAATACTGATATATAAAACCCTTCATTGGAGCCCACTTAAGGTTGAGCTCAAGAACAGGAAAGATTCATGAAGCTTCACAGAACTTTTACCAAGTGTGAGCTAAACACTGAGTTTTTGATAAAGTGTGAAAGTCAGTGGAATACAACTTCAAGTCCTACTGTGTGCACTTGGAAAGTCTGAGCTATTATTCCACAGCATTTAGGAAGTCGGACGCTACTCAGATCTCCAGGATTTAAATGCATTAGCAGAATTTTCTGAGGAAGCTTTTACAGAGCTCTCTATACTGCAATTAGCTACTTCCATTAGTCTTTCATTTCTATAGGAGCCAAGTTCATCCAGATAAAAGAAAAACAACAAAGACTGAAAGTGAAAACCATTATTAAATTATTGTCATTTTCAGTAATGGTGTAATAAGAATCCCTCAATATTCAGTTCTTATTGTATTTGTGGAGAACGTTTAACACTAAGCAGGGCCCAGCTTTAGGCCCTGAACTCCCAACGCAAGTGAAGTTTGGATGTGAACTGATTGGCCAAACAATGCAAATGCACAGAGTAATTAAGGACATTTTCTAATAGTCTCTCTATAAGAGAATATTTCCCTTCCACACTTGTAACTCACCTTGATGTTCTATACAGGGAACTCATGTCACCTGGTCCTTTTTGAGACCTAAAAGGTAAACCTTATAAAAATAATCTTAATGTAAAATAAATATTTATGATGCAGATTTTATTTGGAAGAATTGAAAGCTTATTTTATACCTACGGACAGAAGATATAAGAAAACATGATGGAAGTGAGACAGGACAGAGAATATTCCTCCCACATCTACTGATCAAACGCAGCGGCAAAGTTAGCAGCATTGTGCTGAAGAATCAAACAGAAAACTATTTTCTCTCCCCGTTCTACTTAAGCAGTTGAATAGAGTAAAATATCAAGAATAACCAAAAGTGGCTTCTCAGGTCACTGTGTCTGCGTACTAAGAGACTCAAAAATATTTTGTAGGACAATAGAGGTGGAACTGTCATACATTCTGATTTCTATGGCAAGTTTATTTTGGGATTTTTTTCCTCAAGAAAATTCAGGATCTGATGTTTCACCTTTTCCAGGTACAAAACTACTACTGATTTCAGTGAAAAGAGGGCTGGTGACAGCCCAAAGTTAGAATTTAAAAAAAAAAAATGGGGGGGAAGGAAAGGAGAAAGCACTGGATTAACTTTAAGAAGAACAACAATGTAATACCTGCTGAGCAATCTCCTTCAGCTTTTGCTGAAAGGTCCGCAAGAGGTACAGACATCCGTGAAGACAAATACATCGCTTATGATAGACAAGTGTGGCACAAGGAAGCTGCAAACCTGTTATTTAATGGCAGTGAAGGAGAGTATTTCACTCATAAGGGCTCAAGTTGTCTATTTATAGTTCAAATAAAGTAGAAGCAAGCATAATGTGATGCCTCCTGAACTGCCTGCCAATGACATCAACAATTCCCCAGAATGGCTGGATAGATCGTCCGTCAGTCCGCACTTTAATTTTTCTCCTTCACACCCCAAATAATAGACTGAGGAGAATATTTCTTTGTACTCAAAGGGAAGAACTAAAGCAGAAGTGAAGCAAACTGCTGGTCAAAATAAAACAGCCCACAGCACTCTCATAAAGTCTAACTTTTTGAAGTAGGTCTTACATGACAGAAATGGCAAACGCACTGTTTATTACCCAGAAAATCTCCCATTCTCTCTTAAGCTGAACACCTCGTACCTTCTTCCTGCACAGTGTGCAGCTATGTACAGGAAAACATCCAAATGAAGAAGGTAAGCAAAATAATATTCTAAGATAATTGGGCTCACCTCTACAATGTTTTTTAAGTGTAGTATGATGCAGCTCACCACTTCTGCCCTTTGAAAACGGTCAAGAAATGTAAGTTGCCAAAAATGCCTGAAATATTTTTTTCTTTCCTTTCTAGGTGTATGGTTTTTTAGTAAAATTATCCTTAAAATTCACAGTGAAACGTTGTTGTTTGCCAAATTTCAAATATGCATAAAGAAAATTCTTAAAAGTCCAGGTCATGCAAATGCATATATTCCCTCTAAGTCCTTGGGTATCAAAATAATTTTGCTTTACCAGTGTATGAAACATTTATTTAAGCACTTTAAAATAGACTCTGGCGGTAACAAAATTAAGGTCTTTGCTTCACTTTATGTTCAGGAGTTCATAAGAGCTTTCCCTCTGCAACACTGCTCCTTCGTAAACTCCGAAGTCTGTAATATGTGTAACTACCAGAGGATTAGGAACAAAATTTGACACTTCATCCACACTGACCTTATCAAAGGGCTGATTCAAAGCAGCCTGGAACTCTGTTTCCAGTCTTTAATGGAGTTCAGATCAGATGCCAAAAAATCCCCACAAACAAACAAAACAACAGACGACAGAAGAATAAGGCATGCAGAGACGCTACAAATACTTTCTGCACAGAGCAGTGCCTGTACAGGTAGCAGCACTTGCAGGACTCCGTCCAAACCTATATGCCTACAACAAAAATGACACAAGCACACAAACCACTCTCCGTTTCAACTGTCGGTGTGCTACGGCTTTGTAAGATGTCTTCTGAGACAACACGTGTGTCACATCCTGCATTATGCAACAGAAAAATTAAATATTCAAAGGTTCCATTTCCAGACTGGCTGTGTCTCTTAATTCATTTAGCAGCAATGAACTCCCAGGATTCTCTTAGAAAAGTAAATGGGTTAAACTGATGAAGTATTTTTAATGTGTGTTGACAAAGGTCCAGAATGAATGTACAATTACATTAGTTAAATTGGGGACTACTCTGCTTATCCCCAGTAGAAATGTCTTCCTCTTTCATTATTTAAAGCCTCTATTTTTTTAACATTTTATTATGTATAAAGAAGTACATCAAATGCTAATTCACTGCAAAAACATTTCTGCTTTTTCTGCAAAATCACATTGGAGAAGCACAGAAAACGTATTTGTTTCATTTTCACACTTCCTTTACACGTAATTTGTACACAACCTTTTTTCTTTTCTTTCCCCACTTGCACTGCAGGGTGCAAGGAAAGAGGAAAGGAAAAATAACTTTTTGTCCTCCTCATTACTGAAAGCATTAGAGGAGGACCCTGACCGAGTATCCAGCCTAAGACATCTAAGTCGCTACCCGTTTATGCCTCTTTCTACCCAACTATAAACTTGAACTAGAAGATACCTCACAGGTAACCATGTGCTGCATAGGAGATGAGCATTACTAGGAACCTGACACTCTGCTGTAGTATCTCCCGATGCCCTGACGACCTCTGCCTTGTTGGACACTAACACAAGATTTCTGAATTCGTGTTGCATATGTGACCCTCCAAGATGAGGCTATCCTACCCAGATCCACCAGCAGCAAAGGAAGAGCTTCCAATGATTCACAGGAGCGACTGAGAACTAGTGTCCTGCTTGTGTTTCTCTGAGCTACAGGCAGAAAGCAATGTTGGTTCTGCTGTCTGCAAACCAACCTAGCTCCTGCTAATAAAAATGACAACACTCTTCCGCATTTTATTTGCATTTTCCTTGTCAGAGTTGATGATATTTGGACATTTCTTGCCAGGCTGTACCTTCTTGATCTCCCAAGGGCAGTGCAACTCTACGGACCGACAGGAACGAGGTACGCGGGGCACTCTGCCTGTGGCAACATGGCAAGTTGCTCCAAGGGAAGCTGGGCTGTCGGCTTCTTAGTTTATGTTAAACTTTTTAGTTTATGCTAAACTAAACTGGACTAATCTAGCTACGTTGCAGTAACTGTTCATTTAAGTCTTAGTCAGACGGTTCTGAGTTTATTTTTAACTACAGATCACTGAGACGGTAAATTGTGAATCCTACCCAGGGTGTCAGAATAGATGTAAGCCTATTCACAGGGCCTTTCATGCCCATATGTAATTGTCAGTATACGCAAGCAGATGTTGTTAGAGGTGGCTTTGCTCTTGAAACACCACTTTCTAATGACTGAAGTCATGGAAGTGCAGATAACAGTCTCTCCAGTAAAGCAGCAAGGTTTTGTTAAAGAAATCAATACCGTCTTGAAAAGCAGTTTGGACAGAGTATTCATTTCTGTCAGTGATAAAAATCAGTGATACCATTTTCAATCCCCGTGGTTTTTTGTCCCCACAGTGACAAGCAGAGAAGTACAACCTAGAAGAAAAACTCAAATTGGGATCTTCCTCAGTGATAAATTGCCTATCTCCACCTAAAAGTACAAGGTCACATGGATTTTGTATCTGGTAAACGAAGATAGCAAAGTAATGCTTTATCAGTCTCACTGAGGAACTCGAGTGTTTTAAGGTCAAAAGATGTTTAAAGGATCATGTAATATTTTCAGACATCTAATGAACACCCATTCCTTTTCAAAAAATTCTCAAAATGACATTTCATGTCCCACTGTCATGTAGTGCTTTGACTATGTCACTCTTTCACTACAGAACTGTCTGCCTATTTTCCTTCACTAAAAATTGCAACTGTACTTTGAATGAATTGGGAGGCAACTGCGTTGCAACTCAGTCTGCCAACAGCATTACATTTGTGGTGTAAAGGCATTTTGAGTTTGACCACAGAACCTGGGCATAAGGAGGAATTCCATCTCGGTGACCTCGGCGGTTTTAAATTGTGACACCAAATACTGCCCAAAAACTCTGTCAGGAATACACAGACACAGTGTAATGATTATGGAAAAAGAAATGTACGAAAAAAAGTCACGTGTTCTAGAAGCATTGCCAAAATACAATGGAGCCCAAAGTAACTTCCGGTGTCTTTCTATAATCATGCCGATTTCTTGAGGAGTAGGAAGAGGCAGAGAAAAAGAACCCAAATGGACTTGACATCCCCCCCTTCATACACCAAACAGTATGATTTTTATTTTTATCAATGATAGTACCAATTATAACAATACCTTCTCACAGAGTTTGGCAAAGGTTAACTTAGGTTCTCCTTCCTCTACAGCAGAGAAGGGGCCTGACTGGTTCAATAGGACAACTACGTAGGCAAGTCTCTTTTGGCTTCCCCAATTCATCGATACTCATCTGGTTTGATGTGTTGTCTCCTTCTGCTCTAGTCCATCTTTTAGTCTTCGCTCAAGCCCAGCACGTCTCAGACATCTTTCTCTAACAAGGCAATCTCAGCTGACTTGTCCAAAGACAACACTAATCACACCCAGTTTGTCTCCTGGCAAGCTGCTCTGAAAGTGTTTCTCATGCTAAGACTGACATTAATATGCTCTAACAACTCTTTTGCCCAGGAAGGTATGACATTATTAAGTCCAGCTCTTCCTCCTCTAAAAGAGAAAGGTGAAGAATGGCCTGGGCTCAAGGCATTAGACCATGATTAAAAAGTTCAGAAGTGTTTGACCCCCCACATTGCGGGACTTTGCTCAAATGATTTTCTTTGCACTTCAGATTCCTTTACTGCATAACACAGGGATTTATCACTTGAGGTCATAATTTATGATAAAATTATAAATAAATGAGAACTGAAACATATTATTGTCCCTCTCTATTTATGACCCTTCATAGTAAAAAAGAAAATACCTCTTCTCAGTGTTCCTGCTCGTAGCCTACAGAACCCCAAATTCCCAAGCAGAAACACCCTAAAAACAAAGTTCCTGTCATCAGCCACTTTTACCCCACTTGTTGCATCAGTTTGGCTTGGTTTTGTTTCCATGACTAATTAGTACCCTTTGAATTCCCACTCAAACTAACCTACCTTCCCAGCTCCCCACTGAGCTACAAAACAGAGGGGCAGAGATAAAAAGAAGAAAGTGGGGAATCTTTATTTGCACACCTCCACTGAGTGTTTAGGTAAATAATGGAACATTTTTGCCAGTACAAAGATGATACACAGTGTGAGAGTGTGTGTGCGCATGCACGCGTGCAAAGCTTTTCCCAACACAGCTCAGGCCTTCCTTGGTCCACTTCATAAAGTAAGCTTTACAGTGTTAAATGTTTGGTGCTCTTTTCCCCCCAAACCTCTCCAGATAGTCTGTGGATTTATTTTCCTTTTTCTACCCAAACTCACTTAGAACACTGTCAGCATCCCTTCCCCAGCCAGACACTTCATCGTATTTTCTTCTTCCCCAAGTTCTTTAATTCCTCTGTCACTCCCTCCATCCCACAAGGACAGAGGATGCAGTGCCTCGCTTTTAAACCTCTACAGAGGATTTCTGGCCAAGTCCCACCTTCCTTCACACACACACACACACACACACACACTTACATCACAAACAACAACAACAAAAACATAACAGGTCAGTACGCAGCTAAAACTCATCCTTGGAACTGAATGATGCAGCGTAAGAAAACTGATAGTTCTTCTGAAGTACAAAACCAAGGCAAACTACAGCTCTGATAGTACCAGAACACGTGGCGTCACGATTCAAAGGACAAGTCTTACATTCAGCTTTGCAGAAAACTTTTCAGTTTCTGCATTTGAACAGAAGTAACCTGGGAGCTTACCTGACAATGTCCACAACATTGTCACATGAACAGCAGCCGAATTCTGTTTCCAGGTGTCATTCCATTAATTTATGGACATTTTTATTACCATCTTATGTAGTACTATGAATGCTGAGAAGTGAAAAAAACTGTTCCAGCTTCCTCTCACTTTTTTTTCATTTTTTCTTGCACAAAACGTTATCTTTCTAAGTCCATTTCTTCATCACGCATATGGTAATGACTTATAATGGCCATATCCCCACAGTCTGTTGAGACTTCAGAATTGTGGAGCCTGTAAGGCCTCTTATTGAGAACAGGTCTCTTATGGTACATAAATTACTTTGGATGTCAACAGGATACTTCACTAGGCAAAGGAACATTACACAAACCCAAACTCTCCTTTACAACAAATCTTCCTGTACTGCCCACTGCTGAACTCCTTCTACAGGGAATTTCCTTCAACTTACTGAGGGCAGAATTCAGTGCTGACTATTTTTGATCAGATGGTACCAAGCTTGTGAGCAATCCGTGGGCACGTACGCAGGATTCAAAAACACTCAGGTCTGCTCGGTATGCGAGCTAAACTGCACGTGACCTCCCTCTTTTCAGTTAATTCTAAAATAATCAGGTATAATTTCTGGTGAAGAACAGCAGTTTGGGGGCTTTTTAGGGAGACACAAATCCTTACAGCAGCTGGGCTCAAAATTGTTTGCTGGAACTGGCCCAGTGCCCTGCCCTCTGAAGTTAACTTCCCCAAATCTTCCTGGGATTGTCAGTAACCAAGGATTTGGGGATGTTTCCAGTATCTTTAACCAAACAGGCAAAGGGCTTAAGAAACAAACTGGCACTCACACACAGAATAGGTAGATGGCTGATCCTCAGGGAAATTTTTCTGCTTTTTATCATACATTTGTATTGTTTTCTTATTTTCCACCACCAGTGATGATAATTAAGACTTGACCGTGCCAAGAAGTGGGGTTTTATTGCCTTTGTTTATGTGATTCTTTTTAGAAGTAGAAACGGCAGGTTAGAAAATAACAGCATATAAGGAAGCAGAAAACCCCACTGTGTGAGCCTTGTGCTCTAGGTTAGAGCACAGCCCTCATTCCTAACACAGGAATGTGAACAGTGAAAGCACAACTAAAATGGTTCCATTTGTATAAGCTGTTTGTCCAGCAATACTCCCTCCACTACTCTTCTTGGGGAATCAGCAGAAATTGCTCAACCAGCTGGGAAGAAGAATCAAACAGTAAAAAGATTTGTTGACACTTACCTTGTGTCAAGCATTATTCATGCCACTGGTTCTCTTCATTTAAACAAGAAACAGAAAAATAAAAAAGATTTCTCTTTTTCCAAAGTTACAAAAAAAAAAAAAAAAAAAAAAAAAAAAAA
>VFFE01007869.1:4956971-5030819 GCA_008921705.1 Burhinus oedicnemus | reverse complement strand
CACCAGGGCTGGCCACCGCCGCACGGGGGGGAGCCACCGGGCTCCTGGAGGCCATCGGGCTAATTACGGAGAACTTCAAAAGAAAGTCGACGTCTCCCGTCTCGCAAGGAGTCCCGGAGAAAAAAAGAAAAAAAAGAAAAAGAAAAAGACAAAGAAAAAGAAAAAGAAAAAGAAAAAGAAAAAAAAAAAAAAAAAGAAAAAGAAAAAAAAAAAAAAAAAAAAAAAGAGAAAGAAAAAGAAAAAGAAAAAGACCTTTATGACCTTTTAGAAAGACTTTCCCCTTTAATGGTACCACAAAAGCTAAAATCTTTACTACTGGGTTAGCCAGTGACGTCTGAGACAAGACTACACAATCTTTCCCCCTGAGGCTGAAGACTGACCTGCCTCAAATTCTGAGAAGAGGCTAAAAAGTGTCAAAAATATGCAAAAAAGATATATCTTTATTAAAAGAAACATATTGCATGCTTGCCATGACTCACAGCAAATAGAAGAGTTGGATGGCTGCTGAAGTTGTTAAAAGACATGAGGAGGTGGAAGAATTTTACTTTATTTATCATCAAACCTATTTGGAATTTATTGTTTCTATTCATTTCAAGGTGGTGTTATATTCTCTGGTTTCCTTAGTATATTCTTTACTTGTTTCAATACAGACTTACAATGTTTGTGAAGCCAGAAGTGTTTCCTTTTAAAAGCACCCATTTCCATTACCTGTATTGTTGAATTGAAGCTCAGGTTAGTATGTATTTTTATGTTAAAAAACCCCATTCCTAGATATCAAGCTAGGCCGTGACTGCTGCTGAAAACAACTGGAAATGCTAGGTTCCCATTAAAAATAATAAATTGGGAATCAATTCTGTATCACTTTTTGCTGTGTTCACACCACTGTTCTTCACAGATGAAATTTGGCAGAGAGGGAAGAAGCAGTGTGATATTGCTAAGCTTGTTTTACTGCAAAATATGGCTCATCTACATGTATTAAAACACACAGCTACATACCTAATTCTGATCAGAATGTCAGTTCTTCTAGGTACAAATTTCCTGGTGAAAGAATGCATCAGTCTTGTATTACAAATAGCCTGAATATAAACAGGTTTTACTGTTATTACTTTAGATAAAATCTTTCTCCCCTTCCAAGGATTTATATCATTTCACACTTACAGGAAAAAATCCCAAAAGTTTTTCAAATGGGATTCAGCCCCAGCTGCTCCATCATAAATCTAGAAAATTAAAATGTGCAGTGAGACAGTTTGGCTAAACAACATCTTAATTTCCTTCATGTGAACCAGCTTGTATAAACATTAACAACAGCAGGGTTGGGGAACTTTTTCAGAATATGTAAATGGATAAAAAGGCAAGAGGAAATGTAGCCATAAAGGGGGCTAAAAGACGAAGAAGGCTGCAGGAATACACAGGGGAGCTAATAATGAGAATTAACAGACAAACAAATTCTCTGGAGCCAGAGAGCACTGGATAGAGGGAGTGAGGGAGGGAGTACATCCCCCTCAGCCAGATAAAGTAAGATCACTGGTTGATGATAATGAGAAAAACCCACTGGAGCCACTGAAGATAACAAATGGAGTGGGAAGAAAGAGAGGTGCATAATCTGGCATCATCTGTGTAACTGAAAGAGGAATTTAAATTTTCCAATCCAAGAAAAATGTTATAGAGATTACCTTGCAGTCTTCCCAAATCAATTACTACGCTATTTAAATACAATTCTCTCTCTCAAAGGGCCATTCCTGAGCCCTGATCAAATTCTTCCATTTCTGACTATATACTTTTTCTGTAAGACACATACAGGCACCATGCCACCCAACAGCGGATACCAGGTGTAAATGACTTTTCAATGTACTGCAGATTTGAGCAGGCACATCAATGAACTTTCTATGAACAGCAGAGTCAGGATTAATATTAAAACCAAACTTAACGTATACACGCATGGCATGCAAACTATTTCTTACTCTTGTACAACTAGCTGAACTGGCAACTGGCCATTCCTAATAAAAATATCTAATACAAAAAAAAAAAAAAGAACCACGAATCCTGCAGGTCTTACTTCTCACTCAATTAATCAGCAGCACATAATGAAGATACTGTGGTTCATTACAGGAAAAAACCTGTTATTTCTGATGGAAAACATGTTCTCTCCTGATACCAGCAACCAGATGGCAACAAAAAGATGAACTGTCAAAGGGAACTGGCAAGAGTTTTCCTTCCTCAACCTAATGTGGATACTAGGCTTGCATTGGCAATAATATCCAGTAATTAAGGTAACCAGAGTCAGGCAAGGAATAAACATAAAAATGAAGTAATCACAAGGCTTAGGAAACTAACACGATGAGCTTCCCCATCTATCAGTGACATGGAGTCCCAGTGCAGAAGGTGTTACGTACTGTTCTAAGTAATACCGGTGAGGTAGGCACCACTCTCTCCACCTATGTGAGATGCAAAGACAATCCAGGGATGGAAATCCTTTAGCCTTATGCCCAAGTACTAAGCCCAGTTTCCAGTGGTGTCAATCACACACAACCACTCCTAATTGATGAGTGCACCTTGAAAAATCAGATCCAAATTCCGTATTAAGAGTTGTTTAATAATCAGCACAAATGGAATCTTTTCTCTCTGCAGTTTTGTCACGCAGAAGTACGGTTTGCTAAACGACACTATTATCCTGACCCACAGCCAAGACGTGCCTTTGTGCACCAGGTGCTGTGGTGTAACCGCAGGTATGCCAGTCTTTCAGGTTGCTTGGTTGTAACGTTGCCCCACAAAGCACAGCCCTGCAGAGCTGGAAGGGAAGAGCACTATCCTCTGCAGAACCTTATTTATAACAGCAACAGTTCTCTTTGTAATCTCCTGATCAAACAGCAAGATTGAGACTATTTCATAGCTACCCAAACTGGAATGCTCTGGGACTCAGCTTTCCAGCTGCAGTGACACTCCAAAGGAACAGCTTCTTGGAGCTTCGGAAGAGTCCGTTTTATTTTAGCAATCTGCATGAAATTCTTTCCTGTCAGATCAAACGCACTGATTATATCAGTTTGTGCAGGTATAACTTCAGGATTGTTCCTGTCCTTGATTTTAGATCTGGCATTTATATTCAAGTACTGTCGTGCCTGTAGCTGGAAGCTTAGAAGTCAGTTGTGTGTGTTTTCCTTCTCCACAATATCTGAAAAGCTTGGGAACTGAATGTCTCTCTCCAAGGGTGCCTGCTGAAACACAATCCACATGTCAGCACCGTTTTATAGGCATCCACCTTCCTCTATTTATTTCATAAAATTGCCTGCCAAGTTCAACTTTCAGCATATAACCAGGAATGCAACACACACTTTGATGATATGCTCTGCTTTCCATGACGCAGTACTCAGACCGCACTCACCTACTGGCAAGGCACGACAGTGGATTGTCTGCATTAAATCATGAATTCCGTGGCCCACACATGAGCCACCTTTGTCTGCCAACACTGAAAAACACTGCTCCACTGTGATCAACAAAGGGTGATTAAACACTAACACACTCTATGGTCAGTTTGGCCATGCCATTATTTCTCAGTGGCACATGCTATCAGGAAAAACAGGGTATGTAGGTTTACACTAACCACTTTCTTCTCAAAACTCCTGCTATTCAGCAGCCAAGTCCCACTAGAGTCACTTCCATGCTGGTCAAGGGCAGCAGGAAAAGGCCAAAGTGAGGATACCTTGAGTATGAGCTATGATTCACCTGACGGGTGAGTAGAAAGAAGCCTAAACATGCTGAATTCTGTTACCAAGAATGTTGCAGTTTAGCTTGGCAAAGTGCGTCGGATGACAGTAACTACAATAGCAATAACAATAATAAACAAAGTTGAGAGCAAAGAGAATGGGCCTAGTTTCAATCATGTAATTACAGCGTAGGACACCCCCAGAGATAATGGGACACCCAGCCAGCCAGATCTATGTCTCTTTGGCTTTCCTTTGCTCTCAGGTCAGTCTCACTGAGACATGTCTGCAGTTCATGGGTTTTTTTTCTCACATAGCTCTTTCAGATTCCTCATATATGTCTGACATATAACCATTCAATCTGCAATACCAACTAAAAAATACCAGGATCTGTCCTTCCCTTCATGGCTATATTCTATGCTGAACTCTGTCCAAAACAGCGTACCAATTCCTACGCTCCCATTTCTACATCTGCAAAATTAACTGCCTCAACCTTGAACACTTCATCTATTACATTAGCCTTTCTGGCCACACGAGATACTAGTTAGGACAGACTGTGCCTGTATTTTAAGAAAAGCCAAGAAATCACACACACCTATGCTAGTTTGGAGACTGACTGCCCTCCAAACACCAAAGTGAAAACCCCTGGGACCACTCTGTACGTTAGAAATGTCTGGTTACATTCTCAAATAAAATGTGCTTGCTTACAGGAACAGCATCACCGTTTCAATGCATCTCATCTGCCCTCGCTGCAGTTTTCTCTCCCTGTTTTTTCCCAGAAGGGGTCCAAGATGATCTGGCGGGATCTGCTGGCAGCTGAGTTCAGTCTGGCTATAAAGGCACTATGAACTTGTGGAACCAAGTTTCTATTGCACCTTTGGGCTTTGTTACAGTCCCAGAGCATAAAAACACTCTAATTCCTGACTTTCCCACTGTCTCTACTACTACCCCACAGCAAATACGAGCTGCAGAGACACAAACTGATCTGCAGGCATTCCTAAGAAAGACTGTTTTAAGATAAAACAACATAAGAGACTCCCATCTTTTAAAACAGAAGCACAAGGCCCCAAGCAAAAACATGCACACAGTTAATTTGATTTGTGCATGGAAATGTGGTGAGCACATGAAAACTCAGCATATTTCTGTGCAGCCTTGGGCTTCTGACTTCATGGAAATCCACACCAATATATTGAAATCTATTTTTTCTTTGAAAAACAAAAAAACATCAACTAAATTGCACAAATTGAATAAATATGACTGTCCCATACTAGCTGGAAAAACAGATTACCTATTTAAAAAAAAAACAAAACAACAACCTAGCACTGTGGTCTTCATATCCATTCTGTCTTTTCATCAGAAAAAAGAAAAAGACAATGGAAGAATCTCTTATGTTGAGGTACAAATTAATCATCAAGTCACCAAGCAAAAGTTGATAATCCAAACTTTTCAGACTAAAATGAGTAGTGACCCATATAACTCCTAGGCTGAATTCAATCCAAAAGACCTATTAGTACTTTGGTTCTTTAAATAAAGAAAATAAACTTCCTGATGTGACATGATTTCTAATAAAGACAATCTAGGAGAGTCTTTTTCCTTCGGGGTCAGTCACTGTAACTTCCCACAGTTGTGCCTCAGGGCCTTACTTGGTGGGAATATTGGTTCTATCAAACAAACAGTTGCTCTTTTAAAAAGAAGTGATAAAACTTTCAAAACCGAAGGACTGGGAGGACTAAGACAGACAAAATCCTGCAACCAGCAGGATTTTTTAAGCATTCGGGTCATGGTTCATTCTGCTGCCTCTTCTGATTCAAAAGGAGTTTTATCACTGACTGTGGTGGGAGCCAGGTTACGCCAATACCAGATACTTTCAGAACTATAAACCCCAAGGAGGTTCACTCACAGAACCTATTAGTCCACTGTTCATTTTACTTATGAAACATTTATCAAAACAAATGCTTCTATAAAAATATTTCATCTAGATAACTGTTGCTGATCCCATTTCATACGTCATCCACCAGTTTTCTTTTCAATTTTCATATAGAGCAAGGTTTAGGAAAATATCTGTTTTACAAATTCAGACAGTGGCATTACAGAAAGCAGCCTGCACCACGTTATTTGTTGAAACGCTTGTAACACAGATGTGTATCATTGTGTAATTACACTGCAGGGATCAAACCTGTATTCGTCTATGATGGACTTCACTGAGACCAAAGCACACGAATCTGAAGATCATCAGAATTAGTTCCTGACAAATAATAATGCCAGTGAGGTTCAAATCAAACACTAATGTTAATGACAATGACATAAATTAGAGCAGGATGAAACAGTAATATTGAATTAGCAGCAAGCTTCTTGGGGTTATTTAATATACCCAGTGAAATACATAAATTGTGACATAATATTGTTTCACTGAGATATAATTCTATCAGCTGGACACAATAAAAAGTTGTCAATGCTTTGTTAGAAGGGTATAAAACCTGTGTTTGGTAATGGTTCAGGGCAGAGAAATGCATACTTGCATCTGTTACAGCTGCGAACACATTCATTGAAGATGAAACCTGGCTAAAAACATCCATCACGCGTTCATTAGGACAGCTGTGGTACTGCCTCTTCAGTGGTTTGCTGGCCACTGCAGCTCAGAGCAGACATTCAGCCATCAGTCTCATTCCACGCTGAACCATTTACCAAGTCCCTCACAGGTCATGACAGGACATGTACTGTTGTGTGGTCCACAGATGGACATCAGTTACACCCCCCTGTGTTCACGGTTAGGTGATAAAAGCAAATCCAGCCGTGTGAGAAGGGCAGGGTGTGACTTACACCCTGCTGGGCATTCTTAAGGAGCTTTGCCCACCCCAGAACCAACGCTGGACACCACTGCTCTAGACAATAACCTAGCCACTGCGCTGCTGAAGCAGTTCGGTATCGACACATGAACAAATAGGATATGCTACGCCTTCTTCAATGTTTTAACAGAGAAACAACAGAAGACCTGATAAAGACTTGGGTTTCAAATATTAAAAGCACAAAAATACCATAGTGAAACCTACTTTTCGATGCAAACTTTCTTAAAACGCTGGCAGTGGGAAATGCTACAAGAAACCTTTCAGAATTGTAGTACACTGTGTTTGAAGCGCTGTTCTGGCTACTGATTAGGGCAAACAAATGTGAAGTATGTGCGCTGTATAAACTCAACACTTCCTCTCTCATTTATGGAGTGTTCAGCCCTCTTACTGTCCTGAGCTCTGCACTAACCATGAGCTTACAAAGCCGAGCTGCCCATTCGTGGCTATGCACATAGAAAAAAGGGCAAAGCACCCAGAAAAAGGGCAAAGCATTTGCTTCCTTTTTCTGAATGATTGCCCTGGTTAGCAACACCAGCTGCAGCTGTTCTATCTGGTGCAAATGGAAGGAATAAGATTTCATTTATTGCTCAACAAAAGATGTTCTGTTGTGACTGTATGTTTGGGGTCTGTGATACTCCTGCTGCCAAACACCTGCATTTATTCAGACACATGTGCAAAAGAATCATAATTTGTGATTCATATTTATGTTGTCAGATACCAGCCACAACTAGGAAACTAGTGAAAATTTACCGAGAACGCTGCTTCAACATTGCATTTTAGCATTCTTCACACATTGTATAGCACGCCTGAATAACTGAATAACAAAGAGTAATCCATTTAGCTCAATATTAGGTCAATTCTGCACTAGCAAATATATTGCAGAATGCATTGTGGGGGAATTCAGACACTTCATTCAGTTTTACTTTTTCTTTCATATTTTTCATGTCAGTTCTGACTTGCTTCATTTTATATGAGTAGTGAAATTTGCCCTTTGGTTCTATTTGAAGTGGTATATTTTATTTATTTATGATCTTAGGTAACAATCTATATATGTATTTTAAGTACTAAGACTTCATCTGACTTGTTCTGTTTAGATTGAAGCTATCTCATCAGCTGAAAAACTAATAGATGAATGTTCAAAGAGCAGTGTTGTGCCCTATACCTAAAAGAGAAGCCAGGTGTAACTACCAGTTTACTTATGATGCCAGAAGATCTAAAGAAAAAAACTCAGCATTGCTTTCTCAAGGTTTTATATACTAAAACATTTTCTTCAGTTACAGCAACAGAAATTAAGCACAGAAGTGAATCTATATCTTAAACTATTGTTTCCTGTAAAACTGCCGCAATACCAGTTACGCTGCAAGTCATCGGGTCCTTCAGCTTTTGAAATTCCAGTTCAGCTCTTCCATGCCAGTGCCACCAAACATGTCTTTCTTTAAAGATGCATAGCTGGGGTAGAAAAGCTGATGAAATGAACAATCCTTCCAACACACCTTAGTCCAACCTTGGAGCAGTGGCCATTAGTTGTAGCACGGTGGACTACACAGGTACATCAGTACTAGCCAGCTGTATTAAAACTGAGAGGCTGAGATTTTCTTCACAGCACGAAGCCACAGCCAGACTGGTACCACTGAGATTTGTTACGAGCTACTCCAATTCAATCACTCTTTTTCTACGGCACGTGAAATTTGACAATAACTTGAACAGTTCACCTGGCTGAAAACAAGAAACACTTAAAGAACCTTGGCAATTTCTGGACTAGCTTCACACTTAATTAAACTCAGTTGATGTTCAAGGACAGTGAAGTCATATTGCATCATTTCTGACATTTACACATTTCCTCTTGTTTTGTTCCTTGTGTATAATAAATTACTTCCATATGTATTTTGAATTTAATGAATGCATCAGAGACTCTTTATTATCCATAATAATTATTCTGCAGTTTAAGAAATACCCAATACAATTCTTATTTTCTTTCTTTAAAAGAGAGTAGAGAGGAGTTTACCCTGGGTATCAGCTCCTGCCGTGTTTGGTCACTTTCTTTATTTAAGAGGTTTTCTGAGAGCAGAAGAACATAAGAATTAGTGCTCTGGCTCTGACTCACAGTAGAACTAACTCCTATGCTTCCTTTAGAAATTCTCACTATGCTTGGCAAACTTTTGAGAACAAAATACTAAAACACAAGTATAGATTAAGTCTAGAAGGCTAAATTTTTTTGACTCCTCACAATCATGGTCAGTTTACAACAAAAATCCTGAAAACTCGTATCTTTTATGTTAATCGTTCTAAAGTACTTGTAAAGTTTCCCATTACTCTTAATAAACACTAACCTTTAATTTAAAGTCCTTAGGATCACATTTTAACAACTTCTCTTGTCAATGAATACAACGGATGCATTATATTGAAAAAAAAGAAAGATAAAAACCTCATCACCAGAAAGCTTTTGAATTTTTGCTAATATTTGCCTTCATTATTTTTGAATGTGTTGCCTTTAGGGTCCTGTTCAAGTATCAGAAACTTACACCAGCCTACATATAAAGGAAAAGGAATGTAAGACCTCAAAGGTGGTCTCTGAAGTCAGAAGAATGCAAGAGATGGACACAAAATAGGCATTTAGATAAAGAGGAGGGAAATTACAAATTCTGTTGCTAGAGCACTGTTAGAAACCAAAACCAGTTTTCATCTAGTACTGCTCTTCCAACATTTACTTCATTGTTGGGGCTAACACTGCCAGATAAAAAATGCTTTCCAAATATTTTATTAATAGTCCAGTACTTTAGTTACCAAGAAATCTTTCACAAAAGTTTGAGGGCCAGATATTTCTTTTCCATCCTATATTTCATAGAATCATAGAATCGTTTACATTGGAAAAGACCTTTAAGATCATCCAGTCCAACCATTGACCCTACTCTACCAGGTCTGCCACTAAACCATGTCTCTAAGCACCACATCTACACGACTTTGAAACACATCTAGGGATGGTGACTCCACCACCTCCCTGGGCAGCCTGTTCCAATGTTTGATAACTCTTTCAGTGAAAATTTTTTTCCTAATGTCCAGCCTAAACCTCCCCTGGTGCAACTTGAACGCATTTCCTCTTGTCCTGTCACCAGTTACTTGGGAGAAGAGACCAGCGCCCATCTCACTACAACCTCCTTTCAGGGAGTTGCAGAGAGCAATAAGGTCTCCCCTCAACCTTCTCTTCTCCAGACTAAACAATCCTAATTCCTTCAGCCGCTCCTCATAAGACATGTTCTCCAGACCCCTCACCAGCTGCATTGCCCTTCTCTGGACATGCTCCAGCACCTCAATGTCCCTCCTGTACTGTGGTGCCCAAAACTGAACACAGTAGTCAAGCTGTGGCCTCACCAACGCTGAGTACAGGGGCACCATCACTTCCATACTCCTGCTGGCCACACTATTCTTGATATAGGCCAAGATGCCCTTGGCCTTCTTGGCTACCTGGGCACACTGCTGGCTCATGTTTAGCCAGCTGTCCACCAGGACCCCCAGATCCTTTTCTGCCCAGCAGCTTTCCGGCCACTCCTCCCCAAGCCTCGAGCGTTGCCTGGGGTTGTTGTGACCCAAGGGCAGGACCCGGCACTTGGCCTTGTTAAACCTCATGCAGTTGGCTTCAGCCCATCGATCCAGTCTGTCCAGATCTCTCTGCAGAGCCTTCCTACCCTCACGCAGATCAACACTCCCACTTAATTTGGTGTCCTCTGCAAACTTACTGAGGGTGCACTCAATCCCCTCGTCCAGATCATCAATAAAGATATTAAAAAAGGCTGGCCCCAACACTGAGCCCTGAGGAACACCGCTTGAGACCTGCCACCAACCGGATTTAACACCATTCACCACAACTCTCTGGGCTCGGCCATCCAGCCAGTTTTTAATCCAGCGAAGAGTACACCTGTCCAAGCCATGGGCTGCCAGCTTCTCTAGCAGAATGCTGTGGGAGACTGTGTCAAAGGCTTTACTAAGGTCCAAGTGGACAACATCCACAGCCTTTCCTTCATCCACCAGGCACGTCACCTGGTCGTAAAAGGAGATCAGGTTGGTCAAGCAGGACCTGCCTTTCATGAACCCATGCTGGCTGGGCCTGATCCCCTGGTTGTCCTTCACATGCCGCTTGAGTGCACTCGGGATGAACCATTCCATGATCTTTCCTGGCACTGAGGTCAAGCTGACAGGCCTACAGTTGCCTGGATCCTCCTTCCAGCCCTTCTTGTAGACGGGTGTCACATTGGCAAGCCTCCAGTCATTTGGGACCTCCCCTGTTGACCAAGACCAGTGATAAATGATGGAGAGTAGCTTGGCAAGCTCCTCCGCCAGCTCCCTCAGCACGCCCAGATGGATCCCATCTGGCCCCATAGACTTGTGGCTGTCCAGTTGGTGTAGCAGGTCACTAACTGCTTCCTCTTAGATTATGGGGGGTTTATTCTGCTCTTCATCCCTGTCTTCCAGCTCAGGGGGCTGAATACCCTGAGGATGACTGGTCTTACTATCAAAGACTGAGGCAAAGAAGGCATTAAGTACCTCAGCCTTCTCCTCATCCTTGTTGACAATCTTCCCCTCTGCATCCAATAAGGGGTGGAGATTCTCCCTGGCTCTCTTTTTGTCATTAATGTATTTGTAAAAACCTCTTCTGTTATCTCTTGCAACAGTGGCCAGCTTAAGCTCTAGCTGTTCTTTGCCTTTCTGATGTTTCTTCTGCATGACGTAACTAGATCTCTATACTCTTCTTGAGTTGCCTGTCCCTTCTTCCAAAGGTGGTAAACTCTCCTTTTTCACCTGAGTCCCAGCAAAAGCTCCCTGTTCAGCCAGGCCGGTCATCTTCCCTGCTGGTTCATCTTAAGACATAGGGGGACAGCCTGCTCCTGCACCTCTAAGACTTCCTTCTTGAAGAATGTCTAGCCTTCCTGGACCCTTCTGCCCTTCAGAACTGTCTCCCAAGGGTCACAAAGCTGCCACAGTTTTCCAGACAAAACAGTCCAATAACAACTCTCAGCAAGAAGAAACCTACAACTCTTTCAGTATTTCAGAGTATTTCTTTGAAACTGAATCTAGTGTTGACCAGATGAAGCACTGTAGAGAGAATGTACACTCAATTATTAATCACACCAGTCATTTTGTATCTGTATTTAAATTAGGCAGCTTAAAAGAAACACAAGCAATATGTTATTTTGGCAAAAGATTCAGGGTACTATCTGTATTTATGGTGTCTTTCCATTCCTAAACATATTGATTTATAACAAAAAAGACCTTTGGGTTCACTCATGTCATTTGAATAGGATTTTCATGGCAACGATGCAGGTTCCAGAAGCTCAGCTGAAGCTTACCAAGCAGTTTTTACAGCACTAGTGTGGGAAAGGCTGTCAAAACAATTTCTCAGGTAGCGTATGAAAACTTTCCCTTCATCCTCCTCAGGGCCATGCTCCATTCCTCCTAAGAATCACATGCAGATATACTGGAGACACATAACACATGGAGAATATTTAATACCTGCTTCATATACACTGGTTCTCTTTTGCACTTACCCTTTCCAAATACCCACAGAGCAGCCATACAGAGACTAGCCTTTAATTATCAAATCCAAGCATCTTCAACTGGATCAAGCAAAAAAAGATACAAGAGAAATATTTCTTTAGACTTCCTCATTAAAAAGGAGAAACTTTTATATAGGATTTTAGCATCCGAGTAATACCCACTACACACGGAAGTTTCATGTGTAAAGTGCAAATACTCAACCCAGGAGAAGCAGCTACTTAATATAAGAAAACTAACTGGAATTTTGTATTTACTTAGCCTTTCCTCTCTCCACTGGGCATGCCAACAAGACTGCCAGGTATGGGGTTAGGTTTTGACAAGTAATACCCAGCTACAAAGAATTTAACTAGTTTAGGTTAGCCCGAAAAGAATTCTCTTACATAAGCACTGACATAGTCATTTCATCACTGCCATAAACCAAATTTGTACAAGCAACCTCAGGGCTCTTAATCTAGATTTATGACTTACTGTCACCAATTCCATAAAACATCCACAATCATTTTGAGTGGCTGGATTAAAGTCAGTTGTGTGGGAATGAATGCAAGTCTGTCAACTTCAATGAATGCGTGTCCACCTTGCAGTAATCCTGAATTTGACTCAAAATAAATAATTAGAACTTGAGTCAGGATGCATAGCATATGGTACAGTTTCAGCTGTATTTTGGAAAACTGAATGACTCAGTTATATTCTCTTCTGATTTCTTTCAGCTCTTGAAAGTTTTCCTGGTTTTCCTCAGGAAAACATCCTTTCCACAGAACACACAGGCTGATGGCCATCTTGACTTTATGCTGTGATTTTATTTAGAAGGCACAGTTCACTAGCTAGTAACTCCCCAACAAGCCTGCTCCTAACAATCCAGACATGTGGCATCTGCTGCCCAAGTTGTATCACAGAGCTTTTCATCTGCGTACATCTATCTCTATTCTGTTGCAACAGCTGTTCATGCTGAGATTTGTCTTCTCAAAATGGTTTTATTCTCCACAATAATCTAAATCCCTGGACCAACTAGAAAATGCAAATGGCATATAATAAAATATGCTGCGTTTTTAAGCTGAGGACGTACAAAACAGAAAATTCCTTGCAAAGAGCAGTGATCGAAAGGATGCAATTTAAGACACTAACTTTCACCTTCAGTGCCGTAAGGAGCCGAGGTGACAGCTCTGGGACCATTTATCTTGCCAAACAACATCGCCATGTCCACGATCAGAGGCAACTACTGGGGAAGTTTCTCAGTCGCAAACTTTTTCACAGTGTACCCTCTACCCCTTGCATCAGGCATATATAATTCTCCATCTTCCAGTGAGCCGATCTGCTAACATTCCCAGTAAACTGAATAGCCCAGGCACTTACAGGAAGGATAGATGGAAGACTAAAGGATTGATCTTAAACCATTTTGTCACTAACTGGCTGGTGTGAAGATTGAAGGGTGCTCCGTACTAAAGCTGATTATACTTAGCACTGATCATGACAACTACATGAGAGCTGTGAGTATATCTTGTAAAACTGAGTTCTGTGAACAATTAAAACCATTTTATATTTGAATTTTTAGAGTTCTAAGGATCACTGAGAAATATAAAAAGAAATTAAAACATGAAAATTGCATCATTAGAAGTACCACGTTTCCTGACTCAAAGATCAGATGGCATGTGACCAAAACATACAAGTGGCCCAGCATTTAATATTGCCTCTGTGAAGCTTCAAATAAATACACAATGTGGAGGGAAAATCCACATATGTTGGGGAAAAAGGAATATAACATCTTCAAAAAAATATTAGCAGCTGACTAAACGGTTTATTATTAATTTTGCACGCATACTGATCCAAAGTGCATGACGAACTTAATTCATTACCTTATACGACCTGCCACAAAAGTATTGCTACCTATTCAGTATACATATATATATACACATATACAAATATATATATGTATATATATACATATATATACACATACAAATACTATTAATGATGTGTAACTTTAGGTAGAAGTTTATTCACAGTATTTTTGTGAAACATCCAAATGTCTGCCTTGTGTAAGCATTAACAAAATGGCTAATACATTAACACAATACAGTAAATGGGGCAGGTGGGCCGTGTACCGACACTCAAGCATGAAAATCAAGGAAAATTTACTAGAAAAAGAAATGACAAAGATATGCGAAGAACAGCTCTTCTGGCAAGATTGTTGAGGTGAGATAACAACCAATCTTCAAGAAAAGGTAAGAGGGAAGAACTTTATTTCTGAAGATGACAACAGTATCCTGTGCAACCAGACAAAAGCACACAAATGAAACCAGCTCAAAGCCAGCCCTTTCTGAACACTACACTGAAGGGGCAACCAGACAGAACTGCTTACTGACTAACAGACTGGGTTGTTTTTTTCTTTAAAAAATCACACTTCAAGTAACTTTACACATACTAACTGGGCTTTAGCTCTCATAACAGACCCTTCAGTTGAACTGTTGAAATGGTTTGTTGAATCTAGGTGTCGATTCACGTGCCAAGGCCATCATCTCACAGACAAAGTGCATAACTAAACACACAGTGTCTCACACATAGGTGAAATAGGACTATCTGAACGGATTATGGCTTATAGAACTGACACATAGCACTCATGCATACCAAGGCTCTAAACATAGTCTGGTCAGTAAACCACATGAGCCTGATGCACAGTAATTTTGTACTGGCTAGAGAAAGAACCCCCACCCAAAGCCGTGGAAATGAGGTCTGCAATCGTCTGGCTCAGACTTTATAATCTCACTGAGATAAACCCCTGGTTAGTAAGAGTCATACACTCACGCAGCTGGAATTCTGGTCCATGCTATTATGTCACCCTTATATTGCATCTCAAGCACTGACAAATTCAAACCATTCTGAACAAAACTGAGAGGTGAATGTTAAAGTCTGCAGATATTTCTGTTTCAGATTTCAAAGTGCTTGACCTTAAGAGCTTCCACTGATCGTATATGGGGGAGCTGGAATAAAGAACGATGGCCTCTAAGAAAAGCCTTTAGGGGACAAATGCATTAATTTCCATTTAGAAACCAGTAGGGATTAAGTCTTTCATTCACTTTGCCAATACGTTCCCAACTCCTCATTATCTGAGCAAGGAAGGGTGGTAACACAGCCTGCCTTACCATGGTCCAGGTGAGAAAGCCATGATCGTAACAGGAAGGACAACCCTCATCTCTGGTACAATCTCTGACGTGCATCCAAAAGTCGTATCAGTCACAGACCATCAGATACAAAATCTTCTGTGAACTTTACAACTATGTATGAAGATTTTACAGCTGTCTAAATTGTCAGTAGCTACTGACTTAGTTCTAAGACCTTCAAGGCAGTCAACAGTCCAATTTCCTCAGAGAAACCGGCGATTTCTACCAACAAAGCACTTGGTTCCTTCCTGCACTACAAACTAAGTTCTCTAAAGTGACCAGAAAGGAAAGAGCTTTCATTTGTTCTACATACTGCCCAGCTTCTTAGTCACACAGTTTGTTCGAAACCAATGTACTATTTGCAGAATAATCATTAGGACATGAACTCATCTCAAGAACTGAGCAGGGCAGGTAAGACTTCTAAGTGGGGCACCTACTTCTAATGATCCAAATACCACTGACACAAGAGTGGGAGAGGCAGAGGATTAATAATTGCAACTAAATCCTGTCCTCTGTGGTAGGGAGAAAATAGGGTGTATGGCAGCCAAAAATTGTAGGCTGGGTCTTCCTCCCAGGAAGCACAAAATGCCACAGGAATATCCACCTCGAAAATTAAGTTGCTGTGTCTTTTTGTCTGGTTCTCATGTGACAAAGTCATAGTGATAATACCAACTTTGACCATCAGATACTGAGAAAAGGGGTTTTAACATTTACTTGAACTGTGTGCAATATGCAAGACAATTATAAACAAGCTACTGTGGTACCTTCAGTATACATGCCAAATAAACAAAGTAATAAGCACCACAAAACTTCAGCAGCTGGGAGTGGAAGAGTTACTCTGCAATGCCCAAAAGAACACGAGGCACTGAAGGGCCAATGCGGTCATATTCCTTACACTAGAATGTGCACTGGGGGGGGGTGTCTGAAAAGCAGCTAGATAAAATCTCAGAAAGCCTGAACCCATTACGAATGCTCTTGTGTGGCTGAATGAGCACTTAGACAAAAGCTGTCCCAGTAGAGATGCTCCACAGAGACTTTAGCACTGCCTCCTCTCTCAGCCCTGTGACATTAGGAGATTACACGGCCACAAGAATAATTTGAGAACTTCAGTGCTGCCTCAGCACTACCTTGTGGGTTTTCTGAGAGTTATTCGCTGCACAAAGAACAGTTTCAAACTGGTTTGCACCTCCCCCTAGTCTGACAGAATTCAAATATCTGCAAAAGAACTTTCTGCAGTCCTAGACCCAATGGCTTTATGTCCTGCAATCTGTCAGATGGAAACAGAATACCACAGGAAAACATAATACAGCTACATATCAAAATGAATAAAGCTTCTGATGGAGTTCTCTGAAGGAGAATTCTGTATTTGGCCTGTGTGGAGCCATAATGACTTTACTTCTCATCTCAAGGGTAAATTGTCTGCCATGCTCCACTAAGAGGTAATCTGAAAAATGATGGAAGGGTATCAGAAGAAATTTTTACTTTCTATAACAGTATCAAGTGTATCTCATTTGGTTTAAGACTTCAGATTGTTTCTGAAGCCTGACATTGATTTTTCTGAAATCTCTGCGTTCCACAATAGTAGTTGACAGTATCTGCACAACTGTGGTTTTTACTCTGTGACTTCCTCAGGTTGCTGAACTCTGGTGCTCAATAGTTCATTAAGATTTTCACACACTTGCCATATTAAGCCATTGTGACGATGAAAAGGATCAATACTCTGATTTTTCATTAAGATTGAAAGAAAAAGTTTCAAATCCACTTTGAGGAGCTGGTAAAAATCAGTTCAGGTTAATAATGGCCAGAAGATCTCATTATTTGGGGCTTACTTGTAACTGTTTACTCTCGTGTCAATATGGATTGTATTTAATCCATGAAGACAATATGGAACTCTTACATTTTTAAACACATCCTGCCCCCCAACATGAATTCATGAGTGCTTGTTTGTGTCCCTGCAGATACTGGAGCCAACACATACGCTGCAATAAAGGTGACTGAGAACGTACCACAGGAAGACAGAAGCAGTTTGTTTTCTTCAGGAGATCTTTGTCTCAGTGCTGTGGATGCCTGACAGCTTTTTATTTTCTGTGTGGCTTGAAGCCTGTTATCAGAGCAAACACAGTCCTGCTCATTTATAAAGTGGGTCTGGAATTCTTTGATGGGTGCCAATACTGGCTATCACGCTCTGAATTTGGTTTTTTGTGTGCACTGTAATGCACTTGTATTTTCCTTAACTTCTGTATAATTCAGTATTTCTTTCTTTCCCTCACCGTGTCCTAAAATAACATTTTTTATTCCCAATCTCTAACTGTCATTCTGGGGAAAAATGTGTATGGAAAATTTTTATGCTGGGAAGATGTATTTAAATGGTTGCCAAAAGTGCACAATTTTAAAATAGAGTAAAAGCAAAGTACTGTGGTTTTTGGACAGAAGAAATTTTCACTCCAAAAATCTCATTTCATATACACAATAATTTCCCCAAAGAAATAACACTGTTCTTGTTTATGGGATGGGATCGATCTCTTCTGAACACTGGCACAAAAATTAAGATTAACTGACACGAAGCATAATTTAGGTTGAGTTCTCTTGATTAGGCATCCATTGGCAGCTTCTCCTGAACTATGAGGAATAACAATTAGCTTCAGATGGAAATATGAAATCTAAATTACAGTTGCTAAACCTAAGAACAGTGAAGAGAAGATTCTATTATAATAAGATATATTCAAATTACATACACAGCACCTTTAATTTAGGAAAGTGGGCTCATTAGGAATGGCAGAGATGTGGAAAGATTATGAAGTTAAGTATTTCTTTATATTCCTCAAACTTGATCATGAGCGACACAAGATTCTACCTTGTTTTTTCTCAAACTTTATGTTCTGAAAATCTTAAACAGCTTCTCAACTGTTTATGCATCTCTCCTATAGCATCTCTCCTATAGATAAAACTAACCTCACATCCCACTGGGCTTATTTTCCATCCTAAATCTTCTGAAAATTATTCACTCATCTCCTGGAGAGGAGACCAGGAACTGTGTTTCACACTTCGACAGAATAACACTCTGAGAATACAGGCAGCTTGGCAAGTGGGCCGATAGCTATGAGAAAATGACTGGCTTTTTATTTGCAATCTGGATAGTACAACTCACTTACAGAGTAGGGATCAGTGAGAGACAGATGCCAATACATCAATACACTGATACAAAATACTTGAGACAAAGCAGCCAGTCTGTTAAGTGAAACTACTTGCAAAACATCTTTTCATTAGGAAACTCTTACTCATTCTTAACCTGAGTGTAATTACTACCTGACGTATTGTTTCCCTAATGTTGTTTACTTCCACACGCATCTGCCCTAATGTGGTGAAGCTAAACTGAAAGTCCTGAAAAAACCACGCTGAAACATAGCCTTGCTAGATTTTCCTGGTGTAAAGGTCTTACTCAACTGACAGAACCTAAAGGAAAGTTTCCTAGGCATATTCCCCACATGTAGTTTCTGTAAACTCCCCCAAAAACTCAGATCAAAGCAAATCCCATTTAACTGGACAGATGTTATCTTCCAACATACCCTGATCTAGCTCATCAAACAACCCAACTCTCCCCCTTGTGAGCACACCGTCTTTCTCTCTTTTATAAAGACTGAAGTTTAACTAAGTTCTGATGTACCTGTTTCATCTCAGGAGGCAGAGCTGACATTCTCAACTCTCCCAAACCTCCTGCGGCTGTGCTGCACAGCAGGATTACTTCTACAGCCATCACTAGGACAGCACAGCTGAGAAAACTTCCCTTACTATAATGAACTGGCCTATCACCCCATCACATTTCTTCTTTGTAGGAGACATTAAGCAGTGAATTACCTTGAAAACTTATTAGTGCAGCTGTATCAGGACATCATCATTCTACATTCGCTGCTTTCTCTGCATGGCAGTGTCCAGCTGCAGCCTGCATTTCTACAAAAGCAGTTCCTGAAGTATGCTGTTTTCTTTCTAAGTACATCAAAAGTACCAAATGGTTAAGTGGCTAATGCAGAGAAGGGGATTTGAAGTTATTTTGTCTATTAAAATTTCAATTTATCAATACTGCTAAAGTGGTACATATTATACACGTAGCAAAAAGTGAAGAAAAAGTGTTACTTCTCGCCGACGTGAGATAGTACTGAAACACTGGATGGTATTCAAACATATGTAAGTATAACCTTAGAAGGAGAAAGAATGGAAACACTCAGGTTTCCAAATCAGCCATTGTTTTGCTTTCTTTAGTTTCTTAACGTTCCAACTCTATGATGAGCAACTTCACTCTATTTAGTAACAACAACAAAGGGTTTTGAAAAGTCTTCTTGGTTTCCATATTTATTTTAAAATACGTGAAAGAGAAGAGCAGTTCCCAGGATTCCCTCCATCTTACTGAGGAAGGCTGTAACCTGCCAGACTAGAGTCATGCCTTCTCACCCTTTTTCCCCATGTAAACCTTGCTTTTTTGTTTTTTTAAACAACGGAGCAGCTTGTTTCCTTAACAAAATGAAATATGCACAGGAAAATGTGCATAAATGACCATCAAGAAGTGATTAAGCAGATCCAAAGCCCAGAATCAAGAGACAGGTGGGAGCCACCCTGTGCATGTGGCATCTCTGATGAATGACCAAGCGTGACTATGGGACAGAAAAAGCCACTCTGCTTTTCAGAAATGGAAGGACCCTGCCTTCTGTCCACCTCAGTGAGAGCTGCAGACACCAGCATCTCTTTAACAGTGAGCAGAACCACACTGCAGAGCACTGGAGAGAGGGAAACTGCTACATTTGTGTGCTGGTCCCATTCTGTGAGGGTTCTCAAACTGTTTTTTTGCAGGTAACAAAACAAATCTACTTCACCATCATACTGCAAGAAAAGACTCAAGACAGTAAGTACTTCAACAGTCGTGTCTAGAGCATGCAGAAAAATCACTACAACTCCATTTCATTAATTCATCGATGGATTTCATATAAATAAGAGCTAATTCCTCAGTTTGTATTAACTGACTTAAGATTCAGCTTTTAAGTCTTGGACTTCTTTCGGTTGGGGAGCTGCATGACAAAAGTCCTGTCCCAAACCACTCTTCCTGCTTAAAAATTTATTAAAATTTTATTCTGAGATCGAGTTCTCACATTTCGAATCCAACTATGCCAGACATGCTTTGAAGATACGCCATTAATGGGCTTGGGGCTGCTTCCCAGTCTTCATTCTTTTAATATTAAGTGACTTAGAATTTTACCACACACGGATGTCCTTTAACAGACAGCCATATTATTGTGGCAGTGCTCCATGTTTCAGAGCATCCGTTTAAACACAGGCATTGCTCTTGGACAGTTTCTAGTATCTTCCATTTATATTCAGACAATGACATTTCACTATTCCCTCATATCTGGTCAACTCACATTCAGTTACACTGTACCATTTCAGCAGGTCACAGGGGAAATTGAGTAAACTAAATAAAAACCCCTAATAAGAATGGCAGCTGATTGATAAAGAACCAGTATGTTCATAGGGCCCTAATTAAACCCATTTTCTGGTACATTAAGTGGTAGGAAAGAATTTATAAGATAGACTAGATTTTTTCCAAAAGCATGTAAATAATTTATGAATTCAAGTTCTAATGGAAGGCAGGTGGGACTTGTACTATAATTGGCTCCAGCTCTAGAAAACAGAAATGTTAATTGAACATACCCTGTCAGGTAACCACAGAAAATTCTTCTTTAAAAAATACAAAATCCAGAAATGTTAAATTTTCTGGCAGAGGGTAATTCTAGCATGTTAAACTGCATGGTCTTAAATAGCACCCAGAAACAAATGGTAAAGTATATGCTATGTTAGACACTTCTGTATCATTTCAAACATTCTTGCACTGCTTCTTTTTACTGTAAAAAAGCAAACAGCTCAAGTAAGAATAACTTGGAAAAACGCAGCAGTACTGCAGAAACGCTCACATGCAGAGACAGAATCAAAGACAGGTTTTCAGACATATGTCATACTGAATATAAAGGAAATACACTGAAACCCACTGTGAACAATATTTTCAAACTTAGAAATTTTGTTTTCAGTACTCCTGGGCACTCAGCTTCCAGCAACTTCAAGGATACTTCTGCCCACCTAGCACTTATTTAGATGTTTGGCAACATAGCTTGTCTTTCTGTGTCCTGTATTTATTATACAGTGCCCTTGCAGAATTTCACAAGAGCTAGAATGGAGAAAGGCTCCTTCTGGAAAGAGTAAAATATTGGCATTTCAAAACAAAGGATAACAATGACTGTATCTCCAAAAACGTACAAGCTTCCATTTGCTTCCATCTTGCATCTTATTTTGGCTATCGTTCAGGAAGGCTATTACTATTTAAAAGGGAAATGTGCCAGGAGCTCCTTTTAACACAGTATTTTTAAATTATTCCTGAAAGATCATCTGATTAACCCAAGGGAAGTCATGATTTCACAGCAGGCTATTAATGCAGTTTTCCATTAAAGCAGATACATACAAACAAAGCAGGTCACTGCTTAACAAAATGAATAGTACAATTACAGTTGTAACTAAAGCATATATTATGACTGACATTTTCTATGTGAATTTTGCAATAAACATATTCATTAATTTTCTTTTAGCAAAACCTATTCACGAAAAGCCAGTGGTGTCATCTCCTCAGATGTTTCTTTATTTAATCAAGCTGTTCTTATACCAGCAACTGAATTCTCTGAATTTAGCAAACAATCCAGCAAGGTAAACTTTTAAAACTTCAGAACTTCTGAATCTTTTAAGTCTCAGCTGCAACTGTGTGTGGGACAAACACAGCTCAAAGAAGAAGAATAACAACACCAAACTACACCTGTTCCTGAGCCTTACGAACGTTAGAGAAATATTATGTATCCACATACCTATATCCCTCTCTTTTCATTGCTTTCACAGCTTTCTGTGTATCTCAGCTCAAACAAATGAACTTTGGGTGCATTCTTACTTTATTAGAGCCTGATACAGCAGAATAATCATTGTTATTATTATCAGTATCATTATTATTCCTGATCTAGTGGAAGGTATCCCTGCCCATGGCTGATCTTTAAGCCCCCTTCAAAGCCAAACCACTCTACGATTGTATGATTATGCTGGAAAACTTGACCCCACTCCTCCACAACAGCACGAGAAGAAAATTAAAACCAAGAAATCACTTGTCAGTACCTTTAAAATAACTAAAGCTGAAAACTCAGAACTCATCTTAAAAAAGCTATGAAAATCTTAACTGGGTGTCAGCCAGTTCAATTTTCTAATCTCCTAAAATGCTGCAAGCAGAAATGGTTGATTTTTAAATCCCAAACAAATTTGGATTATTCCCTTTAATCACCATTAAATCATATGAAAGATAATGAAAAACTATTTTGTTTTAATCATTATTAGCAAAAACATCTGAGAAATCTTATCCTTTAATTTCCACATAACTGAAATATTAAGATGACTATATCAGCAATGATTTTGCTAAACCTGTCAAAAATCATGAGTCTTCCCAGCTTTAAATATGCTGGCAATAGGGAAGCTGTAGCCAATGTCACCATTACTATAAAACATTTCAATGTTTACCCGAATGCCAGCAAGGTTTTTCCAGTGAGTACAAGCTCACCAGAAAAAAACCTCAACAAAATCAAAACCCAAACCAGATCAAGTTAGCACACATTTAAGTCTTGTCTTACACACGCTTCAAATTTTAATCTCATTCTACCTAGCTGATCTTATAAAAGATACAGTACGTTTTCATTTATCATCCCAGCACAATCAACTACTTTTAACAGTCAGTTTCTTAAGAAACCAGTATCAACATCAGACAAAGTCTAAAAAAAACCCAAAACCCACCCATAAGATAAAAGGTAAAATACTTTATCACTACTATCCCATATCAACTAAGATGATTATCCAAGATATCTAATGTTAAGCTACCCAAGATATAGCAGGGTGTTTCAGTAGTGTTTCAGAGAATATGGTAGACAAAACCTGGGAAAAGGTGGGAGTAAGTATTTGCAAACATTCTTGTAAATTTTATTTTGGCTCAGCCATCTTTATCAGAGCAGAGTATTACTTACATAATAAAAGCAAATTCCTATCTGTAAACAAAAACTAATAATCAGGGCAATAATGTATGCTGAAGACAAATAATTTTTGTCTCAGGTGGAAATAAATGTAGCTTACAAACATTAGAGCATCCAGTCAGTGAAAAACCATAAATAACGTCATATGGCATATTGCATAGTTTGAACTGATCCTCCCAAACAAAAAGTAACAGCTGTAAATGATGCATAAGCAAATACAATATTTACTCAAAACTGTCATGAAAAGCTTGAATAAAATATAAGCTAAAAGAAACCTCTCTGTAAAGAAATTATAAACTGTAAATGGAAACAGCTGAAAGCTCACGAAGTAAAAAGTTTATTTATGGTACATTTGAAATTGAAAAATGCATAGGGCAAGGCTAACTCTGTGTAAGTACACACCGGGCAAACACAGTGCACTAGGTTCTTAAGATGGTTATGATCAGATGAACATAGAGATGCTGCAAATTCATTTTTGTTCTCTCACTAAGCTAAACGCACCTTAGTACAGTACATAGCCTGACAAGTTCAGACAGCAACAGGAGAGTCATGACTCAGAGGTACTGTTCTGTAAAACAAAAAATCTGAACTATCATCTTGTTCAAGTCCAAGACGCATTTTACACTACTGGGTACCAAAAAAGCACCAAACAAGTGTACTGCCTATGCTGAAAGATTAACTCTTACCTCTTATCCTGCATGGTCTTCCCCCCAGCTTTATTACCACTAGCAATGCTTTAAGTTCCATTGGGAACAAATTCACAAACGAGCTATCCTTCCCTTGCTGTCTGGCAGAGGTTGTTTAGGACCTTCCCAAAGAATGTGGATTTCTGCTAGGAGAGCCTTTCAACGTTTGTGCTTGGTTGGGATCACCCACAGAAAGAACGAGCTGCTGGAGAGATACGCTATCCCTGAATCAAATAAAAGGAGGGAAGACTAGCTGCAGAATGATTCAGAATGCTGTAAAAGCATATACACAGAATAAGGAGAAACAAAGTGAAACAAGCCAGTTATGCACTTTCTGAGGACTTGCATTATTTTGTAACCATTACTTTGCAACCATTCGCTCACATAAATCAAGAACAGCTTTGACACAAATACCTCTTTAAAGTATGAAAATAAGGAAAATAATTATATTAGTTCTGAGCATTTCTGAATATTTTTCCGAGGAAGTCTTGTTGGAGTAAAGGTCAAATCATAATTATAACAATTTTCTAAAACAAAACATGTGGAAATTACATCAACACATCATTGTATTTCATAAGAATTTTCATAAAATAAATACTACAATTTCCAGTCCTCAGAAATGAAGAATGGATGTCACAATTTTCAGGTAACGAAATGTAAACAAACAGGGTGGGTGTGTCTGTCTGTGTGTTTGTCTGTCTGTCTACCAGCTTGGAATGACTGCAGTTACCAGCCTCGCGCTGCAAAGCAGGGGCCATGGCAGCACTGGACTCAAGACTTCCCCCTGAACTCCTTCAATACAGTTACAAGTCTCACTGGAGTTTCTAGGGCCATGTCACGGCACAGCACCGAGAGCCATGCTTCCATTATCAACTCACTGGTTTCTCTTGCTCTTGCTATATGGGGCATCCTTCATCTTCAGATACAGCACTTCATATTTGCTGTTCGTCATTTCCTTTTGGATAGGAAGGAAATATATTTAACTGGTCAACAAACCAGAAGCCTTTTTTTCATTTTAACATGGCATTCCCTGGGGTTATCTCATTGAATGAGAGAGAATACTAACACACTTCTGGAACGGGCTTGGTGCTTCAGCCAGATTCTCCTCACTTCCGCCTGAGTCACTCTCTGATCCCCCAGGCTTCTCCACAGCTGGGTGTCAGATTATTTTGGCTGGGAGTTGTACTTGCACAGTTGGTACCACCTGCTGTAAATTCTTCAGTCCTTGTTATCTCTGCAGCAGCTCTTGGCCTTTCAAAAGCTAATTCAGTGAAGAAAGAGGAAGGGACAGTTTGTGCTTGATGTTTAAACTGCGAATTTGTTTTCCAGAAACTCTTCAGATTGATAGTTTTGATTATATTTTAAGAACTCACAGTGTGACACAATGAACTATCATATCAACTCCCGCTGCTGTCATTTAAAGAAGGCCAAATTCTGTGCTGTTAAGTTGGATCATCACTGGTATAAATCCAATGTAATGCCAAAGACCACAATGGAATTCCTTTACCCGCAGATGACAGAGCTACTCTGAGCTTGTGTAAATAAGAGAATAAAAGTTCACTGTACCTCTTCGTACAGATAAAAAGCTATCAGGCACAAGGCATACTCTAGTATTTTTCTGTTTATCCCACTAGTCACAACAGTCAGCATTTTTAGAAACATGTGTTTTTAGTACTTAGGATGCCATCAGTCAAGTAACGGGGGAGGTAACAGAGATAGTAGCTGCAGTGGTTACAGAAACAGCTGAATTTATATTCTTGTACTTAAACAAACCTTACTTAAACTCACTGTAGCTGCAAGACCTGAACATTCCCTAGGAATGAACCGATTTAACACCAACTAGCGCATTCAGATCACTGCGGTCAGGAGATATGGGTATGGACCCAAAATAGTCTAAGAGATGTTGATATACATGACAGTTAAAAGAAAATCTGAATTTGAGCTGAGAGCCAAATTTCACAAGTCAAACCCACTGCTAAGCCAAAATTAGATCTGAACAGGTCAAATTTAAAGAAAGTTCTACCCCCACTTTGCTGTACAGGTAAGCTGACTCATTTTCATTGTTGTGTGGTCTTTTTACAGGGTAGTCATTGAACAAACAGGAGAAAGCTAATTATATTTTGGATATCTTTAACCTGGAAGAAAAAACAGCAGTGTTGTGCTGCTATGAGAAAACTGATCATTTGTTTTCTGCCTTTCCTTTCCTCTACCCTTCTCCCTGTCCAAGCTAAAAGCTTAATCCCATGCAGTGAGACGTGGAGTAGAGGGAGGAAAGTATTTTTAGGTTGTATGTATTTTGCCCTATCTCTCTGGAAAGTAAACAACAACAGTTCATACTTGTTCTTAGTTATGAGTAAGAATAAAATAGGACTTCATAATAAAATAACCTGGCATTTAACAGACACTGTCTGATCTCCTCAAAAGATACAGAAAGATGTAATGCTGCAGAACCTCATAAATGGCAAACAGGTAGGGTGGAGGAAAGCAAATACTTAATGATTTTTTTTAAACACAACTATGTATTCAAAGATCAGAAAGTTGCAGTAGTCATATATACCTACAGTATGATGCATACATAGTGCCTGGTTAACATGTATTTTAATAATCATGTCTTATCCAATATGCAAATATAAATTCTCAGAGAAAACACACATCATATGGTTTAAGCCAGCCATGGTTTACCAAGATAATTCTGAAAATCTATTTCTGAACTTTGAATTATAAACTCTTTGAAACTTTTCCTTGTTCTCTGCAAAATAAGCATTTTTCCACTTCTCATCTCTCAGTTTTATGTGTATTTAGAGACGCCCTAGTTCAAAATCTTTCCCTGCCTAAATAGGTGGGATCTTTAAAACTTCTTAAGGAATTTAATAGGTCTGGAAATTCTTAGTAGGCTACTAAATCCCCCTGTAAATCCTGGCAAATTCCCAGACTGTCCATTCTCACAGGGATACATGGCCTAATTACAAATCCATTAAACACTGTGAGTTCAAGGGTCTGCTTTAACCCTGGTATTATTTGATCTGCCTTACACTAATAGCTTCAGTGAAACAGAGAAGAGCAAAAAAGGACAAAGCCAATAGGAAAATAAATTTGAAACAGGGTCAGAGAGTAGGCAAACTAAAAACATGAGAAAAGTAAATGGCAAGCAAAAAAGACTAAGCAGTAAGGGACAGAACACTCCGAGATAAAGGGGAAGACTTTACGCTAAAGGGGAGAAAAGAATACTGCCTGCATTGTATAAGCTATCTCTTAGCCAAGTGTAAGTAAACTAAGAAAAGATATTAAGATGTTGATGTCATGCCACCTCTCTAGGTAACAAAGGCATGGGACCAGCTCTGTCTGTGCTGTCCAGCTGGGGCCACAGCCAGTCGCTGCGAGTGAGTAGGTACCACGTAGAACTCTACCCAGCAGAGGTGTGATGATGATGCCTTTTAAGCTGAATGTAGAGCAGGTATTTGCTTTTATTTTACATGCTTAATTTTATGTATGCTCAGACATTTGCGACTGTGCTTTATGCAAAAAAATACCATGCACAAGCACCTAACTAAATGTCCTCATTTCTCAGGGCACAAAGATGTCCTAGGTCTTGATCTCAGTGTTAAAGTTACTAGAAGCTCTGTCACAGGCTCAAGTGAAGCAGGACAAGTCATCACTAAGACAATCAATAGGGATTTATTTTCCCATTTTCAGATTCATCCATACAGAAGCTTTGCCCTTTCATATTTTAGGCTAGAAAAACTAATGTAAACCATGGGGAAAAACTATTCTTTTTCTCTCCCAGATCTACTATTCAATGTGACCCAAAAAGGGTGCTTTGGAACAGGACAACTCTCACTGTGTTCTGACAGTCCAAAGTCAGGGGTTTTTTTCTCCCCATTTTCTATACAGTACTCATGTTATGCAACTCTTGTACTTTGTCATTTGGGATTAAGAAAAGACCAAAAAGAGATATTTAAGTCATGGACTTTGTTCAAATTACCTCATTGTCCAGGGACGTGGAGCCAGCTAATCTGTGACACTGAAACAGAACTTACTTTTCTTGCAGACTATTTGCTTATGTCATTTGGATGGTGAAAAGAAACTCTGATCTAGGGTGCAAGCAGCAAGAAAGAACAGAAAAACGTGACTATTGATTTGTTACTATGCCAGGAAAGGTGGCATTACTTACTGGTTTGTTCAGCTGTGGCTGATTTGTTTTCCAGTGACCTAGACATTACTTACGAGTATTTTTAATCTGTCATCCTGAATTTAGATGTTTCTTTCCTCTCATTTTGAATACCTTCTAGCCTTAATAATCTTCTTGATTGTAACTGTACTCAACACTCACAGCAAATATGGCCTTTAGTGTTTAGCCTGTTTATTAGGCTTGCAGTACGTCAATGGCTCGTTGTTTTAACAGAATATGACAATGATAAGAATCACACCCTTCGGCATGGTATAACCTGATTAGTGGCTGTACCAGTCTTGACATTTTGCCAGCATACTGAGAAAACACATACTTTAGGATCTGTTCTTCCAAGTGTTTGTCTTTCCTAATAAAGGCCGCCTCATCTATCAACAATCTAATGTCGTCAACACTCAATGCAGATGTGCAGTATTTCAGCAGAATGCTATCTTATACATAACCCCATGCAGCACTGCTGTGCCCTACTATTTTTATTTAGCTAAGAAATCATTTGTTTGATATTCTGAACAATAATTCAGTGTTGCTGGACAGGATGCTTAGATTTCTGCATGTGAGGTAAAGATCGAGGAGGCAGGCATATAAATACACAAAAAGTCCAGTCACTTTAATCCACTGAAATAATTAATATTTTTTTCTCTTGCTTCTTTGCTGTACTTTTAATTTTCACACTAAGATACCTAGGAGGAGATATTCACAGTATCTTTGGTTACGTATTGATGACATTTTTATGAGCCTCTACAGACAGCAACGAGGCCCATGTTTTTCCAAAGGTATTGTGGCTCTATGAACTCAGCAACAGCTGTGAAGACTACTGAATTATCTGGTCTCCAAACGCATCCAGATAACTATCACACTAGAAGAAAACTTGAAACTGGAACTTGAAAAGGCAACTCATAGGAGAGCTCTTCTGAGTGCAAGTTGGTACACTCAGTCCTGGAAGAGCATTTACACTGTATGGCACAGCAGTCATCAGCTTCTCAGGCATGCTATATTCAAGCATCCATGTTAGAAGAGCTCACGTAAGACTTCACACAGTACCACTCAAAATTTCTAATGCCAAGTGCAAAGCTAATTATTGCCCACTAACTTCAGACCACTCTCAGAATCTGTTCTGTTACTATGAAAAAAAATTAGTCCATCTTTCTCAAGTACCATGGGTAAGTTGTCTTCACCCATCAGTGCATTTAGCTACAGCTTTATATCTTGGTTCTGAAACGGAAGTTTCAGCCAGTGCCAAGATAGTACTTGGGTAAGTTGTTCTGTGACCACAGTTATCACAACGGGGACATTTCTGAAGGCACACACTTTTGTGAAGCAGTATCAGGGCTTGGAGAGAGGACTTTGGATGGACAGCAATACTTGCAGAACTTCCATGCAAGTCATGCCACCTTCCTAGCACCATGGCTGAAGCCTGTCTCACTGTCCAGGGAAAGTGAGGCATATTTTTCCTAGAGCAAGTTGCCCGTGCCATCTGGAGGCTGCTCCAGATCAGGGGCTGGGTGGCAAGGCATTTGACAAACCAGGTGATAGCACACATCATCTCTTTTTCCATTCCATTCCTGATTCCTCTCTGATAACTAAGTCTCTGGGTGCTCTTTAATAGAATGATCATCTCAGAGACCCTCTTTTTTCCATGGAAGTTCAGCAAAGCATGACTTTTCACGTACACTTCCACCTTACAAATGAACCTGGGTTCAAAGCCTGTACAAGAAAAGGCATGAGTGCATCAACAACAGCAGAAGTTTCACTACCATACAAATAAAAACACTGGGTGTACATAATTAAAGGAAAAACAACCAACCAAACAAAAAGAATTAGTCCTTCACAGCCATTTATTTGCAATAAAGATGTCATGGCATGAAATCTATGAAAAACAGCAAACAGATTAGTACAAAACATTCTCTCTTTGTTTGTTAATCTCCTTTGAATTTGACTTATAATTTATTTTGTGCTTCAAGATGCCTCTTAGACACTGTGAAAAGGCAGCTTGCAAGCAAACAATGGAGGGCTTCTCATTTTCATTTTTTCTGCTAGAATTTTTTTCCACTATATGAAAAGGTTTCTTCTTTCATTACTTCTAGAAAAGTTCTTATGGATTAATATGCACTTTGTCAATCTTAGAGAAAAAAAACAAAAAACCTCAGAACTATTATTTCAGCAACCAGAGAAATAAATTACTTTTATTCATCAAGCATTGCTTTTGGTCTATATTTGCTTAATTCCAAATATTGCTACTCTTCAGGAAAAGGTCCTCTAGGCTGCTTTCACCATTCTTAGTTCTCTAGATAATTTAGACACCACTGAGCTTCTCCACTGAAGCATTCAATGCGCCTTTACAGCAAACAACAAAAAGAATAAATATTGTGATATCTGATGATGAAAAGAAAGGAAAGGTTATTCTCTTGTTGAGAAAATGGGTGATGTTAATCTCATTATCTTACAAAGAAAAGAGAAGACAGAGTAAGACTGCAATTGTGTTTTCCTTAGGGCTTACACAGCCAGGAGTAGCTTCAGAACATTTTTTACTCTGTAATGGTCTACCTGTTTTTTCAGCTGACAACCAACCCCCTCCACCCCAGCTGCCATATTCCAAATGACATAGTCTGCCATATTCTCTACTTTCTTTAAAATACCAATATTCAAAGTATACCACAAGCATATTTGCCACAGAACTTGGGCTACTCTGATACCCTCAGAATACGCTGTGATCATCATATGCGGACGACGGGCAGGTTTTTGATATACTGCTGCTAGTCCACTCTGTAATTTGGTTATTTTTGTCTTCATTGATATCACTACTACATTTTTCCTGCCATCATTTAAACCACAAATTAATATCTTTAGCAGATGCCATTTTCATAAATTGTATTGTGCACTTCACTAAATAATGGAATGCAGTAAGAATTTTGATTTTTTTAAGTAAAAAGTTGAATGAGGTTGCATATTGTGAACTTAAAGTAGCCAAAGCGTGCTGCTACCATGACCTCCAGAAAACATCTACCTTCCATCTTAAATTTCTGAACTATTAATACAGAGAACTGAAATTTGTGATGACTGGTTATTGCGTACCACATGATACCTATTCTACCCTTGCTCACATGATGGAGAAGTCAGAAATGTAAAATAAAAGAGAGGCAGGACAAGCCCTCTTGAGGACACAGAGACAGTTTTAGTCCTTGCATTAGTGTTTATACCAACACTGGTGCCTATGCAACACTGTGAGCGTGACTATGCAACACACTCAGTTTGAACCTTGGAGAACTCCAAAACAGCGCTCTCTTTTGTATTTCAGCAGAAGTAATTATTTGCACAAATCTGCCTGAATTCATATACCTTCTGTCAACAACAGGATAGGCCCTTTCATAAGCTCACCCCATGGCTTCCAGTCTGAAGTCCTCTCCAGCTCTGAGTAAAGACGGTCAAATAACAGTTCCTGGACAGCTGAGTCATCTGTAAACTATCAAACGAATCCAAAAGCCTGTGCTCCTTTATTTCTTGGTAACTTTAATTTTCTTGTACAGACACCAGGAATTATGATTTGGTTTCAAACAGTGTGGCAGTCCAATGTATTGTAAGACTTAATCTCATTATTTAGTAGAATCTAGCTGCTATCATTTAGCCAGGAGAAATACAGAGCAAGTACATGCTTTACCAGTTCCTAATTCAAAATATTCTCCACATTGGTGGTTCCCATGAATCTCCCTGCCCACGGCTCACCCTTTGGTCAGTAAATGCTGACTCTCTGACATTTCCTGTAAAAAGCAACCCCAAAACACACCCCACATTATCATCTGTCCGCCACCGCACAGGCCCCTTTCCTGGCATAACACTCCACTTCCTAACCACAAGGCTGTTTGGCAACGTCAAGCTCTGCAATGAAGGCAAATAGGAACTCACTAGCCCCAAGACCTAAGGACAATAATGACAATTGTAACAGAACACAAGTGAAGTTTAGGCTTTTGAGGTGATATAAGCAGCTAACTTCTCCGAAAAAGAAATACATACATTTAAATGTGAACTATGTTGTCAGGAAAAAGCACAAATGCATTAAGTATGGTTGATGGCTGTGGCTACCGCATGCCTGGAGGTGTTCAAGGCCAGGTTGGACGGGGCTTGGAGCAACCTGGTCTGGTGGGAGGTGTCCCTGCCCATGGCAGGGGGTTGGAACTAAATGGGCTTTAAGGTCCCTTCCAACACAAACCATTCCATGATCCTGTGGTCTTGCTAATGGCAGCAATGCCACGATGACCGCTAACGATGCCTGCCATGACACCACCCGCCACAGCCCTACAGGAGCTCACACCAAGGGCTCCCTGAGGCGGCACAGGGCTCCGGCTGTGCCCGTACCGGTCCAAGCCCCCGCCAGGCCACCGTTCAGCTGAGGGATGAGCCACAGGCCCCCGCGCCCTCACCGGAGCCCCAAGTCACACCGGAAGAGAGGCACTCCTCCACAGGGATACAATTCCCAACAGGCACAACAATTACCGTGTTCGCTGCGGGCGCACGGCCCCCTCCCCGCTGCGCAAAGCCCGCCTCAGCCGCCGCCGCCTCAGCCGCCACACGCCCCCGCCCCGCCGACGGCGCCCCCTGGCGGCCCCACCCCGCCCCGCGCTTTCCAGAAGGTTCCAGGCGCGGCGCGGGCTGAGGCGGGCGGTGTCCTCTCCTCAGGGCTGCTGAGCCGCGGTCCGCTTAGTCTCGCCGAGGCCGCAACTGGACAGCAGAATTACACGGTTCCCCACGTAGGAGGCTGAGGCGCTAGCTCCGGTGTGAGAACCGCTCCCTGGGGGGGCCTGCAAGCGGGTGAGTGTGGGCCAAAGGCCGCCTGAGGCGAGGCCCCGGGGAGCGCAGGCCCTGCCCAGGGCAGGGCTGAGGCGGCAGGAGCTTCACCCAGGGGGCAGCCGTGCTTCGGGGCCCAAGTGCAAACAGCTACTTGGAAACGTGGTGTGGTGTTGACTCCTCGCATTTTGCGTGGCCGTAGTAGGTTCTGCTCCAGTTGTTGCTGAAGTAAAAGCCTGTCTGTGCTTGTGCTCTTTTTTTTTTTTTTTTTTTTTTTTTTTCAGTGCTGTGGTTTTAAAGTTAACTGGAAAAGCGTGGCTAAGCTTTGCACAGTCATAATTGCACTGTGCAGGAAACCTTGGAGTTGATTTATCCAAATTCTGTCTCTTCTTGTTTTCCGTTTACATTATTATCAACTTCTATGCTATCTGCATATGTCACATGCAGTTTACCTTACTTCAATTTTTACCTGTTTCTTTCACAAACCCCACCATTTTCCCAAAAACGCTTGCAACTATGATTGCCGGTACAGCTGCAGAGAAATTCAGGACCCCAAAAAGCCTGTTAGCCTGCATTAACTGAAGCATTGTGTGTGGCTTTTAGGCAAGCTCAAAAACAGCCAAAAAAACCCTGAAAAAAAGGCAGCTTTTCAGCCAAGCATTTTATCAGGCCTGCAAACACCTGCAAATCAGTCACGCTATGAAGCCTGTTGACTAACAAAGACAAAGCTTTGTAATACAATACAATTAGACCTGAATAATTCAGGCACTGAAGCAAATATTTTGAAATCTAGGCTGTTTACTTTCCTGAATGAGAAATTACCCAGACTTGGATTCATTAGAAACCTACTGAGAAAAAAAAAACCCACACAAATGAGTAAACAGTGTGTTAGACTTTACCATCTAAATTCTCTCACAGTCCAACTGCACTGAACACGCACAGGGCCAAGGAGGGAAAGCAGGAGATTTTCCATTTTCTTCTCCTGCCTATGACACAGGACTTGATGGGGATAAGAGATCAGCAGGATTAAGATGGGCGGTCAAAATCACACAGGCAGCATTAATGTTGGCTCCTGTTTGTTTCTTGAACGTTGACTTTGTTACTTTGGGAAAGTGAGCTTTCCCAAAAGGAAATAAAACAAGTATCATCAACGTTGTTTCATAGTAATGTAAATGAGTCCTGATTTCCTAAATGTCTTCCAGAGGTCATATTGAAAATAAGGTCTTACTGCTGTCGGTTTGGACCAAGTGGAGAAAACAACATTGAATGGGTTCTTGGCTTTTCTTCACTTGATGAAGAATTCAAGTTGAGCTATTGTGACGCAGTTTGTTTTTCTGAGGCTGGACAGTGCATCCATTTTTGTAGGTTGTTCTGAACTACCTGAAGGCACAGTTTTTGGAAAAGTATACTTCCCTAGCCACTGATTTTTAAGAGATTGTACTCCTGTCTCCTCTCAAATTAGTATTGACCAGAAAGCTTTACTTTTCAGGGATACTAATTTAATGACAGTGTGCTCTTTCATTAACTCTTTTTTTCATTATCTCTAAATCATATGCTGAGTTTTATTTGGTTCTATAAATTTACCATGTATTTGTTTTAACCTGGTGGTTGTCCATCGGAAGTCCAGAGAGTTGTCAGCAGTAGTGCCACATCCCATTAAACTTACCCCTAAAGGATGAACCTACAAACTTAATCCTCCTGTCTTTCTCACTGAAAGCAATAAGATTTGTGAAATTACAGTCCTAAAAAGATGAAGGTGAGTAACAAGAAAGCAAATACTTAGTGTTTGACAGGAATCAATACAAGATGTAATCTACTCTTTGGTTCATCTTGGCATTGGGTGTACACCTTAGCAATTTGTAGGGCATTTCCATTAATAGAATGAAGCTATAGGTCTCTTATTATCTCCAAAATTACAGGGCATAAAAATGACCAAATACACTATTGATCTCAGCTAGGAAATTCCAGAAGTTGTTCATATGCGGAGCTTGAAGGTCAGTGAAAGAAGGAACTTGGTGTGTATAGGACCTACTGAAAGCCCTCTGTTAGCTGAGGCGGGTGGCAGGAGGACAGCGGTGTGCCCCCATCACACCCCTCCCCGTGGGCTGAGGAAGCAGCCTGCACTGGCAGGGAGCTGTGAGCAGTGGGCAGCAGGAGAGCCGTCCTGGGGCTGTGGTGAGGCTGTGCTGACCAAAGAGTGTTTCGGCTGTAGCATAGGCCTGATACAACGTATTGTCTCCTCCTACAAACCTTGCTTCTCCCATTGTCCACGGAAGCATCGGTAACAGGTCTTTGCTTATTCTTACTCAGGATATTACACTACTGACTTGATGGGAGTTTTCCCTAAGTAAGGCCCAAACAGGAATCTCAGCATTTGACTCATAGATCACACCTCTTGTAGCCTGCGTATATACAAATGTCTAATCCCTCTTTCCAAGCACAAGGCTCTACAAGAGTGGAAACTCTCACACTGCCTGTCAGGTATGTTAGTCCTCTTTGGACTATTTACAGATTTCCAGTTGAGTTTCTCCCTTTTCTCTCTTAGTGGTGAATTAGGCAGTTACACTTTTTTGGTTCACCTAAAAGTTTTGAAACAAGTCCTTTTTTTGCCATTTTAGTCCAGTCTGTTCACACACGTGACCCTCTACTTTTCAAGCTTTGTTGTAGTTAAGGCTGTAAAATAAGCATCTGTTTACAAAATCATATGTATTTTTATTATATTATATTTAAATTATCATATTTATTATAAGGACTCCTCTATTCTTATGAGATTTTCTGTTTAAGGCACCAGGTAATGTCAGGACTGACCTGCAGGAGCAGATAGCTTGTTCTAGTGACCGGAATGGAATAATTAACACAGGCAAGGCTGAAAGTAAGATATTTATATAGATTTGAACACTTGATTCTGGAAGGGATATAATAGCATTTTCCCCACTCCTGTCTGCAAGAAAATGTGGTATTTTTGTTCTCTAGACTTTTTGAAATGTTTTCCCTGCCTAGTTTTGGTACTTCTATTGCCTTTTCAGGGAATAAAACCTTATTCTTGTTCCATTTTCAGATGTTCACTTTGCAAAAGTGCTTCATTTTTAAAAGTAATGCTCAGTTAAGGTATGAGCCTCCCCTCTTCATTGCATCTGCTCTGTGGATCATTTGCTGTGCAGTTCTATAAAGAAGTCAGTATTCAGTTTCCACCTTTCTTAGGAGGAAGGTTGCCCCTCTCAAGCAGCAGACATTTTAGTACGTGTAGCTGATAATAAAAGATTTCAGAAATTTCATCTGCCGTTTCTGCCTCAGAGGTAATAAAGGTGCTTTTAGGAAGGCAGCAAAAGTGAGCGTGGTACCTGGTTTGAGTGAGAGGAATGACAGCACCTCATACTGCTTCCTCTGGTGTTTGCCAATTTATTAGTATAAATGAAACTTAATAAGAGTGAAACTTAGTAAGAATGAAACAAGTATCTTTTGATATTTGGTTGGCTGGCAAATGTTGTGACAGAGCTCGGAGCTGCCTCTCCGTGCAAGAAATCACAGCTGTCCCTCCTGAGAAGAAACCACTCAGTGAACGAGGATATAAGATCTTGCAGAGCGTATGTGGCTGCATTTACTTGACAAAGGCAATGAGTCTGCATGGAAACAAGCACCAAGCATTGCAGACATGCAGCGCTAACCTTCCCCGTGCATCAGCTCTTTCCTTCTCCTGAACAGAGCGGAAAGAAATGAAAAGCCGAAGGTGCCGGCTGCCCTCGCCCTCCAGCTCGGCTCTCGCTTTGCAGACGGCCTCGGTGCCTTCCACCCTCCTCCGCGGCAGCGCGGCGGGCAGAGGCGGCCTCCCCAGCCTGCGGTCCCGAGTCGGGGATGGGGCAGCTCCGTGGGACGTAGCGCTCATCCGCACCGCCTGTCTCCAGGCGGCAGCTCCTTCTCCCTCCTCTACCTAAGCGCTCGGCGAAGCTTTGCGAGGTGAAGAGCGTGGTTCGTCGCTGTCGGGGCGGGGGGGCTTGTTTGTTTGTTTCCTGCCCCATCACATTTTTATGATCGCAAAGAGGAAGAAGCCTTCAGGTCACCCGGAGAACTGCTCGTCCGGCAGCCCCGCAGACAAGGGCTTCTTTGATTGCCGGCAGCTTCGCTCCGCGGCGGCAGCGGCGAGCAGCCGGAGCAGGGAGCGCCCCGGGCTTTGATGTGCCGGCGATGCCGGCGCCCCGCGTCCCTGCCGCTGCCCGCGGGCGGGTCGGGCGCTGAGCCCCGCCAGCCCAGCCTGCGAGCCGCCTTCCCCCGGGACCCGCGGCCGCTGCCCCGCCGGCTCGGGGCGCCCCGCGCCGCCTCCGCCCCGCGCCGGTCGGGGATGTGTGTGGCGGCCCCGGGGCCGGACCCCTCCGAGCGCCAGCCGGTGAGTACGGGAACAGGGGCCGGCGGGAGCGGGGCGGGCACGGCGGCGGGACGGACGGACGGGTCCCCGCGCGGCTTCCCTGCGCCGGCCGTCCTGCGGGGATTTCTGACCGTCCCTAAGTTAGGAGCCGCCCCAGCGTGTGTGCTCCGGGCACCGGGAAGTTGGGTCTCGGGGCGGCGTGCCGTCGGGGCGGTCTGCGGGACGGGACGGGCTCGGCCGTGGGTCGCGCCTCCTCGAGCAGCGCCCCGAGCCCGCGGGACGCCTGGGCAGCCGGCACGGCGGGGCTGAACCGCCCAGCGCTCCGCGGCTGCGGCGGGAGCCGAGCGCCCTCCCCGCTCGGGGCGGCCCGGCCGGCTGCAGCCCGGCGACGGCCCCCGGCCCGCGGCCCCTCCCCGCCCGGGGCGGCCCGGCCCGCGGCGCCGCCCAGCGGAGCCGGAGCCCGCGCTGGGGGTCGGTTTGCAGCGGCAGCGAGGCTGTGCCGCCGAACGCCGGGCCGGGCTGAGCGCCGTCCCCCCCGTGTAGTCGGTGCGGCGGGCAGAGAGGTGCTAGCCCGCGGGTGGGACTGACCGGCGTGATGCCCCGTGCGTGGCACTTAGTCGCCCTTACCGGTTGGGTCTTGCTTTTACCGTGCCTGGGGGTAGCTCATCTGCACACTACGTGCTACACAAGTTATTAAAAAAAAAAAGTATTTTTGTGATGTGCTACGTTTTCTGTAGAGACTACACTGAGAACCGCGTAAGACACAAGCCGATTTTTAACGTACACATCCCAAAAAGAAAAGCTAATGCATTAACTCCCTATGCCACCCAGACCAGGATCAGTCAAAATAATTTCAGCTGTCTGCTGTATCCAAGCTTTAGTAGGCGGAGCAGAGGGAATTGCAGAAGCACTAAGGGAAATGTAAGAAAACCGTAATACCTAGGCTTATATCTGCTTAAATTATTCTTATACTTTTGCTGTGCTTGCAATTAGCACAAAAAGAAGCTTTTAGCTGGTGTTCGTTAATGTAGATGGGATAAATTCTCTAAATAACTAGAAGTAAAAATTAGTCAGTGGGATGCCTTTAAACATGAGGAACACTCCTGCAGGAACAGAAAGATTAGCTCACTTGGAAAAACTTAGTTGACTGTAAGGAACATATTTGCACATGAAAGGTACAGTGTTTCTTGCTGCTCTAATGAACTGTGTTTTCAGTGCTCTAAAGACACCATCAGAGTCAGAAGATAAGCATAATTTCTTAAATTAGGCTCCAAGTATTCAGAGGATTCTGGGGACTGGTCAGTATTTAGTCAATATGAATAATATCTTTTGCTGCTTAATATGACTTGAAGTGAGAAGGGTATAATGGTTAATTTGCTTTTTTATTATCTGTGAATTTATAGCTCACAGTTAATGCAGGGCAAATTTCCCTACGTAACTCTTTCTTTTATATGGTTCTGTGGGATTTCAGTCCTGTGTCTCAGAAACCACTTGCTCATTTGACCAAAAACCTACTCTTCAGTGAAAAATAGAGCTCATAAGGAACATGAAAGCAGTTGTAATGGTCCCTATAGGTTTAGAAGGACAGACGCTGGGCAGACCTTGCAGGGTTCCAGCCTCCTGAGCTGTGGAAGACCTGTGATTCTGGCACTGCCAGTCACTTGATGTCCAGGGAGTAGTGGCAACAGGGGAGATGAGACACTGAAATAAAACGTTCTCTCATTCATTTAGAGAAAGTGTGATAGTGTTGAAGGATCCACTGAGACAGGTATTGTGTGAACACGTGGAACGCAAAACCTCTGTTTACTTAGGTCCATAATACTAAGTTATTTGACATCTTTGTTTTATTAATGAACGTACACACTTTAGTGACATGTTTTTGCAGTGGAGGAGCTAGCATTCTAGGTGAGGTGGGTATCAAAGAGAGGAATAGATTATTGGAAACTAAGGAACAGGAATCAGGCAGAAACAGAAGGTCCAGAGGAAGAGCGAAGACTGGATAGCTGAAAGATTGTAGCAGCTTGAGGAGACAAAGATTAATACAAGCCAGCAATACAGTTAAAACAGTTTAGGGTAATTAAGTTCAAGTCTTAGACTTGTGTGGATGCAGGAACTGAGAAGGGTTCCCTTACTGCTGTTACACCGACTTAGAGTGGGGGAAAAAAGGATGTGATGAACAGAAGAGGACTTGAATGCCCTGACCTGCACCACTGGTTGACCTTCTTGGGGGGGGTCTGGTGAATGTAGGGGTTTCCGTTATTTGTCCCAGTGGAACTCTCATATTCTTTCCCATTGAACGGAAAGGGTGTTACTCTATCTGTGGATGTAAGGATCCCCAGGAAATGCTGTGAATAGGAACTGTTGAATTTTCATTGTGGAATACTGAGAAATACATTGCTGTATGTATAGGAATTTCAATCTCTGTCAGCAGGGCAAAGTCTGGTGCTAAATAAGTGGGAGCAGATGAAGAGAGAGCAAAGAACTGTAGAACAGCGGTACTGCAAAAGGTGGCCACGTTACCTCTAAAGAGTGACATAAATATAATCTTAAAATCCATTGCATACGCATGCAATGAGTGAACATGAGTCCATTCACACTCCCACCAGTTTTGCATGTATGTGTTGTAGTTACTCCTAATTTACAGTGTTCTAACCTCAAAAGAGAGGACTTGGTCATACTTCTTTAAAAATTACTGTGAAGATTCACTATCTTCAGCGTGAATTTGACAAGCTCCAGCAGAGCCTGATTATTTTTTTTTTTCTATTTTTAGAGACAGCTGTAAAGCTGTAGTCAAGAGTTGCTTACATTATATTTTAAGAAATGACAGTGAAACACAATGGCATATTTTGACCTTTGGCATTAGATAAGTAATTGGCAGATTAAGTTAATTTTTATTCAAGCAGGGAGGCTTGGTATTTGCTTGCTTGTGAACTCCTGTACCATCATACAAGATTAAACCACACGGGTACATTTTAAAAATAGGGTTTGGTTTATTGGCCTCCCTTTTCTATTTGGTGGCCTCGTCATGTGAAGGAAGACCACTCTTCCGTTCTCCATAAATGACAAGTAGCTCATGGTACGTACTCGTGTGTGTGTCTGCACGTGTGTGAGAGAAGGAGAGAATTTTTAATTTCATGACTGACATTCCAGTAGTGTCACAAATAATTTGAAAACTTGCCCAGAAAACATCTTTGTTACTATGCAGTTGAGGAGACACTTTCAAGACCTATGGCTCATTGTAAATCCTCCAGTGAATTTTCCCTTTTCCTTTTCAGACGCTGGGTTATGGGCAAGTCAGAAAGCCAGATGGATATAACTGAAATGAATACTCCAACACCAAAGAAGAAGCTGCGATGGAGTGGCCTGGAAATAGGGCTCACTGTTGTAGCAATTCTGCTAGCTATTGTAGCGATCACAATGATAGTTCTGTATGCAACATATGACGGTGAGTGCACCTAACCTGTCTTTGAATGTACAAATACATGAGAATATAAAAGCATTTTCAGAAATTACCAAAAAATGCTTTAATAAATAGAATCCAGTTGTTAGTATATAGTAAAAGAAAAATAAAATTGAAGTTGCACTATATTAAAATGTTGTATTAGAAAAGACTGTGTTGCATGGTATATATAGCTGCACTACATAAAACATTAAGAAAATAAAATAATGAGGTCAACTCAGAATTATTTGCCCAATAATAGAAAATAGTACCTTACCCACTGTATAAAATTAGATGATTAACAGCTGCTACATCATAACCATATTTCATATGTATGTCACTAGACAGTATGGCACAATTATCTGAAGAAATGTAAAGCTGCATTCACACTTCTCCTTGCTGGACACTGACACAAAACTGCTTTTTTTCCAACAGGGACTCTATAAAGTCATTTGTTCACACAAAGTTGTGGTAAACATAAAACATCTGCTTGTTCTGACTTAGCAATACTTCTGTTTGTAATTAATGCTTCAGTAAGCAAAAAACTCTACAAAATACAAGTCTGCTGAAGAAAACCAAACTACAGTGCTTCCTCCATATTCCTGTATATATATGAAAATCCTATTTTTTCGTTTTACAGGCTGTTGCAGCCTGTTGCAGCAAGGACTCTTAGTGAGTGTAGTCATACTAAAAGGTTTTGTGATTCAGCAGCCATACCAAAATATTTGAAAATAATTCCATTCAGGGGTAAATACCCTGATAATTTTTGGAAAAGGTAATACAGAGAGGCTAAAATTTCCATTTGGGGTCAAACTAGAATGTTTCAAGCATTCAAACTGACTTTGCAACTGCCTTCAGTCCATGTGCTCTTTTTCTCTAAATTTTTTTTGTTATAAAAATAATGTTTTGCCCACATATAATTGATAGAACATTTTCCTCTGATGACTACAAAAATTCCACATGATGAGTGACTAGCACTGAATAACCCTAAAGGGATGAAGATGATGGTATGTTTTAGAGCCTGATCCTATAAACATTCACTTACTGAGTGTAAGGTGGCCATTCATCTTTATCTTATTGTACACTGCAATTAAATGCAATTCTAAAGTGACCATTAATGAAAGTAATATTTACAGTAGGTTTTATTATATTGACATTCAGTAAAGAATTAAGAATATGATTGTATCCTCTTTTAGATGGAGTTTGCAAGACATCAGACTGTATAAAATCAGGTAAGAATGAAAATATATATACCTTTCAAATTAATGTGTATATTTTTAAACAGAATTACCACTAGGTAATGTTCCCATCTAACTGCAGACAAGTATGGCACATTGAGGTACAGGATCTGCTAACCCAAATAATTTTCTTAGCGTATTTCTTCTACAAATGTAAAATCTTGTGATGTGATATTGTCAGATCTTACAAAGTCATCAGGGACTGGCTAGTTTAAGACTTAGAAACGCTCCAAAGAATGCCTCCAGCTTCAGAAAATGCTCTAAGTCAATCAGAAGATGCCTCTTCACAACACCCACTTCCAAGTCAGAATTCAGGCAGAGGCCGTGTCTCTGAAGAAGGTACATAGAAAGAAAGTGTTGATCACTGATAGCCATTAAAGATGCCATTCTACTGGTTGAGGAGATGCAGTATTAACCTTCATGTCCAGAAAAAATTCCAGAGTTTATAGTCTGACAAGCGTACTTCATCAGGGGAGGTTTAGGATGGCTATCAGGAAAAATTTCTTCACCGAAAGGTTTGTCAAGCACTGGAACAGGCTGCCCAGGGAAGTGGTTGAGTTACCATCCCTGGAGGTATTTAAAAGATGTGTAGACATGGTGCTGAGGGACATGGTTTAGTGATGGACTTGCCAGTGCCGCATTTAACGGTTGGACTCGATGATCTTAAAGGTCTTTTCCAACTTAAACGATTTTATGATTCTATGATTCTTTGAAATATAAAATGAGAAAAAAAGGGTAGATAGACTAAAATATCCCAAAAATAGAAATGTACAATGTGGTTCTAATGTTATAATACCTTTTGATTTTTCATTAAATACAGCTTTATTTTTTTTCACACATTTATCTCATTTACTTACTGTCATCTGCCCCCTATTCTGCAAATTATCTAGTTCAAACATTGAAAGAATAAGTCTAAAAGAAATGGTGAGAATTCAGTCTCAAAAACATGTAAAATGCCAGGGCAATGTTATAAATGTATTCTATGAAAGTGTTTTCTACTGACATGAAAATGAGCTACTTCACATGATACAGCTTTTCTGTAACCTGCATTCTGGTGTCCCTATACAGGACATGAAAACTGATCCACTGCAGACAGGGCAACTACTCTTGTGAGTAACTACTACTACATGTGCAAGAACTGCACACACCAGCCTGGAACACAAAAAATTTACAACCAGGCAAAAGATAGCTTTTGTATTTTACCAGGTGTTAATACTTGGTATTTACATACCATACTGCAAGAGTCCTGCGAGGCAACCAGTGTATCTGATTAAATTACAAACTTTATAACTAAGTTTTAGCTGTGGGGCTATACCTCAAATAAGATCTAGGCAGATGCAAAAGCAATGATGTCAAACACGTCTGGCCATACTATGATCTGTAGCATTAGTATGTGTTTCTGCCTAACAAGGGTCAGTTACCAGAAGCAGCTAAAAATCTGCATGTTCTGTCAGGCTGTTGTAGCAATGAAATCTTATAATGCAGGAAGCAGTTAGGATTAGGGAGGCCCCATTAAAGTTCAGATATGCTAGCCATTACAGAACTGTCAGTTCCAAATACTGCATCTGTCTGTAAATGACATAGAATGGAAAGTTGGGAATGACCAGTCTGAATTTAAAATTGTTACTTATTAACTGAGCCAGGATTTCCATGTCTGACCATAGTATAATGCATTTAAGGTAGAAATTGCTATTGAAGTGCAGGGCCTTCTCCACACTTATATGACCATCAAATGAAACATAGTCAGATTATGAAAAGGGGAGGCAAGTGTTGGTAAGGACGTAATAAGCTAGAAGACTTGTTTGATTAGGTGGCCGCTAGAGTTCGTTCTTGGCTCCAGAAGCAGAACCCTGTGAATCAGGAGCCCAGAATGGTTAGCTGGCATCTGCTCAGACCTTCTGTGCTCAAAGAGCTTCAGAAATAGTTCAAAGAATTTGTCAGAATTATGTCATTTAATAACAAAATAAATTAATATTTTAAAAATGCAATGTAAAGTGCTTAAACCAGAGAAATAACCTGTATTACTGCAGTGTAATAATAATCTTACTGGGATGAATCTACAAGTTGAATATTACTTCACATCAAGATTTTGTAACAGTTCATCTCTAATTTGGCTGCTTCTTCCAGACCATGTAGGATGACATACAGGAAAAGTTAGACAGATAGATACAGATAGAAAGCAAGAAGTATTAACTTTGGAAAATTGTAGTCTTTGGAGAAATATAATTAGGAATAGACATTAAGTGAAATGGTAGTGCTTTAAACCAGAACTGACCAATACTGTGACAATTTTTTGCAATGAATTTCAAAATTTTGCAATAGGTACAAGCTACTGAAGAAGAATAAAGTGAAGATACTAACAGAATATATTGTACATTTAATAAAGGAGCTTCAAATAAATGACCAGAAGAAAAAATGTAACAAAAATTCAATTGGTTATACACAGGGTAAAATATCAGTAACTGCATGATAATGTTATCAAGGTTTGTGAAGTCCTTTGCAGTGTAGCATATGAAGATACCATGTAATTTGTACATTTAAGCATTTTTTGAATAAGCTGACAGACTCTCTGCTAATTTTCCTGAGCTCACACAGCACAGACCGATCAGAATAGGGAATCTTGATCTCTCTCAAATCAGTTTCACCTAGGTAAGCATATTGTGTTTCTCCAATATCCTCCCCAGGTCAGTGGTTGTTATGTCAGCTTATATTACTTTATTTGTAAGCTATTAAAGCAACAACTGGCAATCAGGAGTACTACAATAAAATTAATCATTAAAAGCAATTGAGATAAGGCTGTACATTCTCCAGTGACAGTTAGGAAATTGAATAAACAAGTGAGAATAGGAACAAACTTAAACACTGGTTCATCAAAGCAATACTGAGGACTAATGAAAAGTGTAGTATGTATTATCTGTATTTGTATACGTATGAATTGACGTGTATTAGAATTAAAATAACAAAATACTCATCAGTCTCACACTTCTTATTTCCAGAGCAAAAATGTCTCAGTGCGTATAGTCATGAACTTACCATAAAGCTTCTCTGGGCACAAGTATCAATTTATAAATAACTTAGAGCATGTTTAGCATTCTGTCCAGCCTAATTGGTCCCACTCACTTTGAAGGGGCAATTCATATGTCATTATGCTTCTAGGCTTGGTTGATAATAAATCACATTTCATTCATTTTAATATTTCCATGGTATCAGCCAAATAATGAATGGTTATCTTGGGGTTCAGACATGCAAATTACACTCCTGAGGAGAGTATTCTTGAGGAGAATACTTAATACATGTATTTTCCACAAAGCCCTAAGTGAAAGACTACAGCTCCCGTGACAGCTCTTTCTGTTCATGTTTGCAGTATTTAAACTTCAAGTTTTGATAAAAGTTGATTAGGTAATATTGGCTGTCCTTGACTTTACAGGAGAAACATTATGATAGATGATTATTTTTGTGTCACATTAGTAGGTAAGGAAGATTAAATATATGCTGACTACAAATAGAGCAACCTGATTCCACAGTTAAAGCAAGGTTTGGTATTACATAGACTGTTAATAATTTCTCACATTTACGCAAGATGTGGGTTTCTCATTGTTTTGTTTTGTTGTTGATTGGGTTTTTTTGAAAAAGTGACAAGACGGTGGTTAAGAACCATCTTTTCTTGGTGTCAGAAGATTTCTCTATCGTACTATTACTTTTTGGCAGGCCTGGCACACTGTTCTGAATGAGCCAGCTGTGATGTCTGGTCCTGGCTCTTAAAGTCTTTGTTGCCGGATTAACACATGCCAAGATAATCCAAGGGACAGTGTTGCCTTTCAGATGATGCTTCAGCCTAGCTGAGATTCATAAGGACACCCTTAAAACAGGACATGTTAGTAATAATTAGCAATCTTCCTCTTTTACAGCAAATAGATGGAGCTAGGAAAGGAATTAAGTGCACTATTCAAAACATCTGCCTTCCCCTAAATGAAATAGGACAAACTAGACAGAAACAAATACCAGAGTCTGCACAATCACAGAATAGTTGAGGTTGGAAGTGACCTCTGGAGATCACATAGTCCAACGGCCCTGCTTAAAACAGGGTCAACTACAGAAAGTTGCTCAGGATCTTGTCCAGTAATGTTTTAGTTATCTCCCAGATGGAGACTTCACAGCTTCCCTGGCAACCCATTCCAGTGTTTGACCACCCTTATAGGAAGAAGTTTTTTCTTAAGTTCAAAAGGATTTTTTTTTTCTTATTTCTGTATGTGTCCATTGCCTCTTGTCCAAGTTTACAGGCAGAGGGGAAATTCCTTGCTCTAATAGACTTGACAGTAGGACTGGATGCTTGGCTTTCTCAAGAATGGGTAAAAAGCAAGTGTCAAACTTAGTAAAAATATGTGTGAATTTCACAATCTGGCTGTTGGCATGATCCTGTATCCTTTTAAATTGAAGTCAGCCAGCCATTGTCTTCAGAAGGAAAAGAATCAGGTGCTAGGCATTGTACCTATTTCCACAGTGGTTTTTATGCTACTTAAGCAGTCTAAAATTGAAAATGCATGTGTTCATGGCTTTTGCCATCTTCCAGGCACTGGAGCATTGTAAAACCATCAGACGTTGGCCTAAAATATAACACTTGTAAGCCAACTGAAGATCCCAAGAAAAATGAGGGGGGGGGTCGGGGGGGAGAGGAAGGCAAGTCAACATAAATACTATAGCCTGTCTATCCACCTCTCATTTCCACAAGCATAACAGACGTGGAAAATATTGAAAGTACTGGAGAAATAACTATAAATATTTGACTCGCCCATGTAGGGGGAATGAACACTTGAAATCACAAGCCTCACCATTTACTAAAAATAACGTCTGAAAAATGGGAAGGATATTCAGTATCCCGGGAAATTCAGAGGTATCGCTAGCTCTTGCTTCACTCCTAGCGTCTTCTCCTTTCTGTGAGAGGCTTTGTGCTAGCACACTAGTGGTGAAAGCAGCCTAGGTGGAAGAGGAATACAAAAACGGAAAAGCACGGAAGGTTTATGAACAGGAGCTCAGAAACTCTCATCAAGGAGTCAGATATCACTAGAGAATCCCATGTCACAATCAGTCAGTGACCGGTTAATCTTTGATGAGCCACTTCAAGAGCTCAATGGGGACAGCAAGAGGCAGTATCAGTTCTAGAATAAAATGTGCAATAGGTCTAAAAAATGAATGTAGATTCAGGAAAGCATTAATAGGAAAACTTTCTTGACAAGAACTCAAACAGTACAACAAAGTCGTTATTTTATTGAAATAGATTGGATTCAGCTGAGCCTACATCATACATAATTACTTAAATTACATTACAGTGGATACTTAACCTGTGATATGTCTTGTGCTTTTAAACTCTCTCTTCACCATATTTCAATACAAAGAAATGTAAGTCAGTAAATGAAACATCTTTTACATTTTATTTGAAATGGAGCAACCACTCACAGGGAGTAGGAACATTAGAGTAAGTTTACCCATCAGCAAACACAGGCAACAGAAAAGTATATATGTTATGGGCAGTAAAGGAATAATAATTTGTTGTTCACTGATGAGTACTTTGTTTGGCCTAGAACACTCAAGTAGGCTTGAGCCTATTCTAAACTAAAGGAAATACATTTATTACTTCCCTCTTCAGAGCAAACAAATGTATTCATTTATTTTCTCTAAAAATTCTTTATGCTTTGATTTGTCTCATATTACAGCAGCCCGAATCCTTGAGAACATGGACACCACTGCAGAGCCTTGTAATGATTTTTACCAATATGCCTGTGGAGGATGGCTTAAGAGGAACGTCATTCCAGAAACCAGCTCCCGTTATAGTAACTTTGACATTTTAAGAGACGAACTAGAAGTTGTTTTAAAAGGTCAGTGGGGTTTATGTTTGTGGACTATATAAAGTTTCTTCTTTGGCTTACGTGTTATTCTAATAAGATGTGGTTGTCTAGCATAGCTTAAAATACTACCAAATACTTCAGTTTCTTTGTGTTCAGTTCAGGACAAATCTACCACAAACTGTTTGCTTGGAGAATGCTGTGGAAGTTATGCTGTTGTGTCTGACACTGCAGCGGAGCTGACCCGACCTGACCTTTCTGGTATCTGTTCTCTGTGTGCTCATCTGCATATTATAACAACTGAAATCCGTATCATTACCCTCATGCACTAACAATAGCAGCCAAGCTAGGTGAAGATGAAAGAGGTCTGCCTGTGTCCAAGTCAGCTGAAATGCTGGAAGTTGCTCTCTGGCAGCCCTATGTCCTGCATATCTGTATTCCATCAGCTAAATCTCAAAGAGCAAGCAAACAATTTTCTTACTAGTCACATGATAAACTTACAAATATTCCTTTTTCCACAAAATGTAATAGTGTCAAATTGTCCATATTCCCCTTTTTCAGATGAAAATAACAGAGTCAAAGAAGTCAGTTTATACTCATGAAACACTCTCCAAACCACTCTCTCCAGAATGAATATCCTTTTTTTACTTTGCATATTTTCTGGTTTTGCCAGGTTTGCAGTTCATGTATGCCATGGTGTTCCTTAGGTTTCAGTTTCTGTGGGAAATTCCTTTGTAAAGGAGCAACTGGAGTAACGGTAAAGGAGTGGCAAGAATGGGCTGCCCCACAAGGGAAGGTGAGCTGGGAGCCAACTGTGACTCGAGGCAGGCAGGGACAGAGGCCTCACAGACAAGGGGCTCAGCCCCACAGGACCCAAACCAGAAGAGCAGAGCAGGTCCGATGACGGTGACCAGGTTCAGCCAACAGCTCTGTGATCACCAGACAAGTCCACAATCATGCAGCACATCTGCAGGCAAGTCAGCCAGGCACGGTCAGACTCACCAAAGGTACAGGGCCAGGTCCAGCATACCTACAAGAGCATGGGCAAGGGGCTGACCTGGACTGCTGCTCCTGAGCCAACAGGCATAGGTTGCACAAGTGGAGGCACCAGATGAGGCTTCTTAGGGCTCTTTCTTACAATTTAGCTGTTTTCACAGAAGTATGAGCTATGGTCACACAACTGCACCGTATCAAACCAGACCTTGAACATAAACAACTAAACTCCTGGCTGCACTGAAGAGACTGCAGATTAGAATTACAGGAGAAGATGGTTACAGGCTGTCAGTGCAGTTAGAGCCTGCTGGTACAGTTAGGGCCCTGACAGCAATTCTCTGGTTTGAGGTAAAACAGAACCAATTTTCTTTTCAGTAATTTTACTTTTCAGCTAAGCGTCTTCTAACTAACTGAACTCTCTGAAATTAAAGGCATATTTTTCAGACAGCATCAGCTTCTAGCAGAGATAAGGCCTGATGTTTATAATTAATACCAAGGAATGGTACGCAGCGAGTCTTCTCCTTGTATTTATTGCTGTAACAACCAAGGTCAGCTGACTTTGTTATATGCCCCTTTGGAGGGTCGGAAGTGGAAAGGAGTAGAGGTGTCACACCTGTGGGGAGGAGCGGACAGCCCAAACCACAACAACACAATAGCTTGGTCACCTAAAAACCATCCCTGAAAAGTCAGGGCGTTTGTATTTTGTCAAGGGTGATCCACAGAATAGCTACCTGACTCCTTCATGCTCAGCATATTAACACAGACTGATGTAACTGCAAGCCATATAATCTCCAGAGCTTTTTCCCCTCAGCTTTTGAAAGGCAAAGCTTCCCTGGAATTTGAGATGGATGAGGAGCACTTATCCACCCTCTCCTCCTCAGGATGGTATCCTCTATGGTTCCTTCAGTATCTTTCCAATAAAGACCAGATATTAAGATGTATTCGCTCTCTGTGTGTTTCAGATGTCCTTGACATACCAAGCAATAATGATATAATAGCAGTACAGAAGGCAAAAACTCTGTACAGATCATGCATAAATGAAAGTAAGTGTCTCCTGAATTTATTGCATGTAGGATATATAAATATAATCTAAAGAATTCCATATTCATAGTCAGCTACACCTATATCCTCCTAGTTTCTGTGCATAATTTTTCAGAAATTCTTCATGAAAACTAAAATGTATCCATTCTATAGAGTGAACTAAGAATGTCAATAGTAATATTAGTACTGTTTCTCCTGTTTTACTTGCTTTGGTATTTTAGGTGAGATTATATTACTCTTCAATTACCAGTTTGCTGCAGATACTTAATCTCAAATCATTTCAGTTAAATGTGAGTTAACTTCTTTTGCAGAAATGATCAAGGAAGATGTGGAAAATAATTGGCACACCAGGCTCCTAGAAAGACAGGGAGATCATTTATTTCAAGAATTTGAGCTAGATGCCGCCACTATAATGAGGAGCAGTAAAACAATTAGCAGTGCTTCCTAAATCGCATGTTTTTTATAGTTTCTATAATGTTATTCTTAGTTCTCAAAACTATTATTTCAAGCTATCTGCAGACTGCTGTTTGCAGTCATGACTGAAACACGTTTTTAAAATTACACGTTAAAGCACAGTCATACATCAGAGCAGATTCCTATTGTGGTGATGGTGAAAACATATTTCTCAGCTTCATTATTCTGAACACATTACAATACTATAACATTTGTGTGTTTTAAAATGTCATGGTAACTCATTTTACTTTTTCCAAAAGCTACCATTGATAGCAGAGGTGGAAGGCCTTTAATCAGTTTATTGCCAAATGTATCTGAGTGGCCTGTAGCAACAACTAACTGGGATTCTACCTATGGTAAGATAATCTGTGTTTATTTCCTTTACAGCTAAAATTTCTAAATTTTTGTACTTTTCATTGCTTACCAAAAATAGAGACTGAGTATACCTTTCATTTGCTTAGGTACTGCTTGGACAGCTGAGACAGCTATTGCACAGCTGAACTCCAGATATGGAAAAAAGGTCCTTATTAATTTTTTTGTTGGCACAGATGATAAAAATTCCTCAGCACATATCATTCATGTAAGTCTCTCTGGGTCGCATTGCCTTTTTGATCATAAAAGTGCAGAAAAATAACTAGAAGCATACACATAAATGTTAACCAGGAGAAACATTAGTGATTTGAATTTTACCAGAGTAAGTTGTAGATGAATTTGCGAATCGATGTAGTTTTCAAACTTAAATCACCAGTTTCACAGGGCACTGTCCATTCTTGAAGTTAACTTCTTCATTCTGTGCACTCATACACTGTTATTCTCAGTGAGATGAGAATAACGGAGACATATATAGACATACAGACACAATTTATGTGTACACTGGACAGAAGACAGACATGATCTACTTACATATGCATGCAAGCAAATAAGTAAACATGATTTCCTTACCATGTACTTCGGGCAGAAAGCTCTGTCACTGAAAACCTGGGCTACAGTCCCAGTGGCAGAAAGCCCACAAAGGCAGTTATGTTTTTACAAGGTATTCAGATGGCAAAGTACTAACAGGACCTGCAGTCAGCTGGCACAGATATGAAAGTGGCTGAGGACCTTTGCATAAGGACTATGTCAGGGGTGCCCAGCCGGTAAATGTAAGATGATCTCTGAAAATGGAATATCCAGAGGAAGACGGTATTACGTATGGTGAATCTTCACCAGCTACTCCTGAGACGCAACAGTTACAAGAGCAAAAGTCTAATCTTTCTTATCAATGGGTGGATAGATCCTTGCCTGCTTTGCATGTATGAATTTCAAAGGTGCAGTAACTGCCTTGCTTGTCTGTGGACTGTTCTGTACATCCACTGTTTTCACACTGGTTACGCGTAGCATGCATTGTTCAGAACACGAAAGAGAAGACTGAAAAGACAGACAAAAAGTATAAGGAGAGTGAAAAGAATTAAAGGAGGGCAACAGGATGAGACAGAAACTCCCCTTTGGCCAGAAGATAATTTGGCAAGAGTCTCATCAGCGACCTATAATTGACCAACAAATAGTACATGCTATGCCATTTTGTCCTTAAGCACTTTTTAATTTTTATTTGAATTTATAGATTGATCAGCCTGGGCTTGGTCTGCCTTCTCGTGACTACTATGAATGCACTGGTGCATACAAAGAGGTAAGATGAAGCTGACAGATCAACTACATTTTAGAAGTTTTAGCCTATATTTTCAAGGCAGACATAGCCTCAAGAGTGGGGATAGGCAAAGAGCAGGAATAGTCTTTCCCCAAAGAGATTCCAGTACTGCCTCTGGGAAACATCAGTGGGAGAATTGGGGAAACTGGAATAAAAAGGTAGTAACGATGAGCATTTAAACAAGGTTGATCTGCAGGTGAGAATAGCATGTATGACAGACTGGAGAAAAGTTCTAACATGGGTAAGTGTGCGAGAAGGCAAGAGAGCCAAAAGGAAATGAAGAGGATACAGACAAAGGAGATTAAGGGCAAGCAGAAATAATTTAGCTAAGAATGGGAGGGAGTGTACAAGTGTCCTAAAGGTGAGGGGTTACAATATTACGCCATAAATGTTAGTGACCTAGTTTGATCTTCCTGGCTGCGCTAGGAGCCAAGGGGTTTTTGTCTAGGCTCCAGTTGCCAGTACATACCAATTGTCTCTGCACTGGATGGGAAGACTGCACATTCTTCTAGCATCACTACACACTGGACATCTCAACCTGTCTCCTTTCCTGTTTCCCCTTCCCTCCTCTTCCATTCCTCTTGTAATCACTGAACATATATCTGGAAGAAATGAAAAGTAGTAGCTTTTCCACGCAGTTCCTGTACGATTATGCAAGTCAGAAGAGGAACAGCTACTTGACTTTTTTGGCCCTTTTGGAAGGAAATTAACATGACGCAATTTAGCTTTGTTACACAGCTGCTGCCAGGCTTCACAGCTGAATCAAGAGCCACATCATAAAAGTTGTATTAAGATAGAGTATGAGTGCTTGTGGATCACCCCTGTTTTGTCACTACAAAAAGGATGCCATTTCTGAACGATGATCGATGGGCATCGATTGGCAAGTGCTGCAGGTGTCAGTGGAGTCCAGGTGGATTAATCATATAACTAATAGGCTTAGAAAGAATATAAGAACCATTCAGAACCAAAGATGCACGTTTCTGCATGAAAGATCTGAAAACATCACAGTCCCCTAGGTCAACTGCTGAATAAAATGCAGCAGCTGAAGTATGTGATTATTGTAGAAATTGCTTCAGATACCTAAAATCCCATATGGTCTTCTTTAATTATGTTTAGTTATTATTCCTATGCATTTTCATTAACCTGTTAGCACTGACACTGTGTATCCCTCATTGCTAATCTTGGACGTGCTTTAAGTTCTTGAGAGCTGAAGTATATGTATTTGCTGAAGTTGTGTGGTAGCTGAAACTGATACCACAGTAACCCTGAATTAGACAGTTTTCTTCTGTGTAATTAAACAAAGAAGCAATAAGAAAGCATACAAAATGTTTTGGTTTTGTAGGTATTTTGCTGACATTCTAACTGTTAATACTCTAATACTGATCACATTTAATTACAGATCATATGCTAGTAAAGACAATTATTACCATATTAACTGTTCAGTTAAATTACTATCACGTGTTACAGCCTTTAGGAGCTGGCTCATGTATCACCATTTGCTCCCTTCCTTGTATTACATCAACAGCAGCACTAAAAGACAATTCCTGTTCTAATCTCTGACCTACCAAAAAGTACCATACTACTTACCACTTCTGGAAAGTAGAGGAGGAAGTATTTAAAAAAACCCAGAGGTTTATCACTGAAAGATTCATACTTTTCTTACAAGCATGAATACTTCAAGCAAGAGACGTTCCTCCTTTCAGTCCCTGCACTCTGATAGCAGCCTTTTCTTGGCTCTGTTTCCTGCCGTGTCATTCTACTCTTTGAGCTGTACATAGCAAACAAGATAACTGCCTCCTGCACTTTAACCTCTGGCTTTCTCAGGACTTCCCGCCACAAAGCTACAAGTGGAATCTGCGAACAAGATATTTTTACAGTCTTTTTCTCTTGTAAGATCTATGACTCCTCTGCTCACAGGAGTTACTCTGACATCTAAGTTCCCACTAAAATATCTGAGAGTATTTATACAGTCCATCTCAAATCAGCTGACTTAGTTCTTTGCTATCTGACCATACAATGATCTGCACTTTAGGCCAGAAAAAAAGTCCATTGATTGGTACCCGAAGATCTCTGTTGATTTACTGGTTTGGGGTAATGTTTGTATTGAATTTTTATAAATTGTATTTGGATATTTTAAAATGGTATTTACAGGCTTGATATGCGCTCTCTTTTGTGACTTGTAGCTGTCAGTGGTTTCATGGGCTTTTCTCTTTCTGGTAAAATAATTTATCTTGATTAAAAATAACACTGAGAGTTCAGTCTTTCAAGATGCTGTGAGCCGCCTGTCTTTTTGAAGTCTGAGCTGCTCAGAGATTTCCAGTGCGCACAGCCTGTTACAGCACAGCATTGTTGGCAGGTAGGGGAGGCTGACAGGAGATGGATGGCAAGGAAGGTAGTTATCAGAATGGCTGCATTAAGGTAGCATTCATTAAAGGGGTGCATCCTACTGACTTAGGAGCTGAACATAGCAAAATATTTCTATTAATAAAGTTGATGACATGCACACCTTATTAAGCCTGGGTTTTATCACTGTTTTATTAGATTATGCTATTTTGCATGAAATAGTTTTATTATTACACAGCTAATACAATATTATGTATTTTTATTTGCATTTAAAAAGCATATTGAAAACAGCATTTCTGTTGATAGAAAAATGAACGTGGGTTATAGAGGAATTAAAATAATACTAAGTTTCCTAAAATGTAATGAGATCTGTAGATATTTGACAGTGTAACTTTTAAGAGAATATACTTCCATACTTCCATTCTTATCCTTGGTGAATTCTGATATGTTAAATTTAATTTATACTATATTGTCTATATTATATCTAAGTACACTAAATTTAGATACGTGATTCCTAAATGTTCCAAGAAGCAATAGAGGAGGTACACTGCTTCTGGGAGTAGTTCTCCCATAATGCTAATTCAACACAGTCCATCAGCATTTCTCTTGGTTTTATGTTTCTGGGAACATTGCTCTTTGGAAGCAGTATTTTTGGAAGTTGTAATTAAAGTGAGCTAGAAAAAACACGGGTGATGGCTTAAATATGGATGTACAAATGTCTCATTTTAAATAATGAAAACACAGGGCAGTAGTTGAGACTGTTTAGCTTTGAACAGTGCTACAAATTATACAGCAATTTTCCATGAGGGTATTATCAAAGTTAAAGTTAATTTCTATTTGTGATCTAACAGCATTTCAGAATAAATTACTATTAAACCATTTAAGAAAGCGATGAAGAACTGTAGTTCATAAAAATGAAGATGAAATCTTAAAGATAATCAAGGTATGCTATACTTTGAAGAGTTTTGTCTTTAAAATGTTTGTATTTTTTTCCTGCAGGCATGTTCTGCCTACGTTGATTTCATGATTTCTGTAGCTAAACTAATCCTACAAGAAAGAAATATTTCTTTCAATAACAACGAGATTTCTGAACAAATGAAGAGAGTTATGGACCTAGAGAAAGAGATTGCCAATGTAAGAAAAACATTTTTAAAGTATCCTTTTTTCTTAATCCCTAAGAAAGCTGACTGTAAGCTGAGTTGTTAAGTTACTTGCTGATGTTATTTAGTGGGCCGAAAAGCTGACCAAAAATGTATGGGGCCTGGAACACCTAAGAGGAACACCTAAGAAGAAAGACATGCCTTCTAACGAGCAAGGGAAAATATTTGAGTTAGCTGTTTTCCAAATAGCAAAATGTTTTATCCTAATCTGTTCACAGAAGCCCTTCAAGAGAAGAAAGAGAGCAAGAGAGAGACAGTCTTGGTTTCTGTTTAGTCTGTTTTAGAAAGTGAGTTTTGGGAGATGCTTTCAGGCCTCTTCTCCCTTTGTCCTTTTTTCCCCCAGGCTGTTTGGTTATCAGAGCAGTGGATTCCCAACCCTTGGCCTGCCATGCAACACAAAGTAATGTTTGTCCTGCACAAGCTGCTCCACAATGCTGATTGTTCCAAGTGCATTTTTAATCAAACACTGTTCTCCATTAAAGTATGGCTTGGAGAAATAGCTAGAATTTGAGCTTGCACAGAGAAAAACAAATGGAAATTCAAGCATTCATGAGCAAAACCATGGTTTACGATTATTAAACATTTCATAAGGACCTGAAGCTGAGGATGACTGTAAAGCAAGCCAAATACAGATTTTCTAGCTTCAGCTATTTTTCAAGTTACACTGGTAGTAAGGGCACGTGTTTGGCAGAGGAAGACCTTTCACCCCCATTTGTATAAACTAAACCATCTAATTCTGATTTTCTTTACATTTTCCTGAGAAACACACCTCTGGGCTTAGATCAGAGATGGAAAATTACTACAAGAAAAGGAATTAATTGGAGAAGGATTTGAAGGGGAGTACAAAAGGAAACCACAACTGAAATGTCTCTACAGCAGTTGCTGCTGGTAGAGAGTACAGTTGGTGGTGGGTAAGCTGCTATTGCCTTGGATTTTAATGTCTTTCATCAAAAAATCAGCACCAGCCTGAATGTTACTGGAAGAGAGCTGGCACTGTGCTCTGGGGAATTTGTTAAAGAAAACGCAGAAGAAAATATTGAACGCACAATAGATTAGGAAAGAGGAAGTGAAAGATAAATCTTTTTTAGAAAAGGAGAGAGATACAATCAGACTTGGCGTGACTTATTTTTCAAAACAGTTTAAATGGGTAAAATCTACTGTTCTCACTCCTGACTAAGTTAGTTAAGAGTACTCGAGACAGTAGTGATGTAGGTTCTCCCATAAATTACTGTCATGGATCACAAGATCACTCTTTTCCTGTAATTGTTTGTGAACCTGCATTTTCTCTCTTTGCCATCAAAAAAAGTGTAAGTTAAAAGGAGGTGGAGTATGAGGGGAGCAAGTGCTGATGCTATCACAAGGTACTTCTGCATGAGGATGAAGGTATGAAAGAGGGTACAAGAATGCTCTTCAGAAACCTGCAGAAGCATCCTAGCAAGAAACACACCAGTGTTTGAGGAAAATAACAGGAAGATACCTAAGAGAGTATTCAGAGACCAAGGGAGTAGTTACCATTAAGTGCTTTTTTTATCTCCTCTCAGTCTACATTGTCCACACCCTAATTCCAGAGACCTCCCTGCTGACATTTCCTGCCTAGAGACTCCAGTGATTAACTTGCTTCATAAAGCACCACCACAGACCCAGTTCTCTGGTAGTCAGGCAGTTTTATTGTCTATAAGAAATGGCCCTAATACAGTCATGCCATTCAGGTGTTAACATGCACATTTTTAACACACTGGTGCAAACCCACGTTGCCTCGACTAATACTACAAAGCTTATTTGAGTTATGAGTTTTGACTCCGTTTCTATACAGTGCTTCCAGAAAGAACGTATCAAATAGCACACTCATCCTGATCAGAATGCGTACGCTGCATTCCTACCACAGCACACTGGTCACCCCATACTCAATAAATACATCTCCTTTATTCCCTTCTCCCAAGATTTTGCACCTTGCACCATCTCATGAATATCACGAGCACATTCTTTTGTTGAGTATATCTATTGGTAACTGTCTACTTAGCGCTTTGAGTGCTATGGGTCTGTTCCAATCAGTGTTCCTGCACAGCCTGAGCTGTTGATGCTGTAACACAAAATAAATCCAAAAAGTAAAGCTCCATTTTACTGTCAAAAATTTAGTTCATTTAATCTGTCCTTTTATATGCTTTTTATCTATAAAACGCTGTCCATATTTACATGTGAGGTACTTTACACTTAATGCAAACTTATGTTTTAAAGCCAGAAATACCAATTTTCTTTCATTTTACTTCCAGTTACCAAAATTCCTGTGAACTGACTCAATGTACTTAATAATTTTCTCATTATTAACTTTGATAGGCAACAACAAAATCTGAAGACAGAAATGATCCACTTTTGCTGTACAATAAAATGACCTTGGCACAACTCCAAAACAACTTCTCACTGGAAATCGATCATAAGGTCAGTGATCAATAATTTGATGTTTTAACCTCTAATTTAAGACTGATGAGATTAAACAATGAAGCCTGGTGATTTTTTCTTTTAAAGACATTTCTTTCTTGAGCTCAGACAAATTTGAAATTGAACAGATACCTGATGCGCACACTGTATTACCTAAACATCAGATGTCGTTAAACTATATGTAAAAGACTGTGCTTCTGTACCCACTGTTTTTCCTACCTTGAAGGCAGATCTTGCTCTCTGCTTCAACATAAAGAGATGGAAAAGGACAAGGGAAAAAAAATACCATGCGTTTGACTTACCCTCATGGATCCGGGATGCTAAATCTTGCAAAACTTGCACGTGCATAACTCTTGGTGGAAATCAGAAGGGTACCCTTTGCAGAGTACAAATAAATTCCCTTCCTATAATTACCACATCAGCTCCAGAGAGCCCAGGACAAAAGTTACGACTGTAGCCACCAACTGATTCAAATGTGTTTTAGTGTGAGACTATTCAGGCCCTCTCTGTTTATCCAGAGCTGCAGATTCAGAACAAAAAGTCCTGTTTTTCCGACATTCCCTCAGTAAGATGGGTTCCCAAAGCAAGCAGAAAGGAGCCCAGGAAGTCCTGACTAGGAATCAGGAAAATTCTCCCCATTCCTCTCACTGTAGCTCCCCAGGATGTTTCAGCTCTGCCTTTTTTTTAGCCTGAGCCATGTGCTGTTTGTGCAGTATAACCTTCAATTCATGGCACCACGAAGTCTGGCTAAAGAACAGCCAAAGATTTGATAACATAGGTGTGCCTCCTCAGTAACAACATGTCTTAAGAGACATAGGTATTTTTTATCATAAATGACTTCTACTTCAATACCTTGCACAACAGGAAAGCAGGTGAACTAACGTGTCCCATGGAAAGCACTGTGGTCTGACTGGCAGGAGTGCATTATTGAGTCTTTTGAGACCAGTAAGGTACTATGAAATACTATTATTCGTACCACAGTTCTGTAATCACTGCTATTTTTATTGACTTTAAATTCTTCAGCTTTAAATTTTATGACAGTTCACTTCTGCCTCGCTTAATTTGTTTCATAATTTACCTTCTCCCACAGGTCTTAGCTGACAGTTACCATTACAGCATAATGTCAGAAACCAACTTCACTTGTCACAGAATGGTATTGCCCTGGTTATTTTTAGTTCCTGGGGAGTACTGCAGATCAGCAATAATTATCTGCTCTAAATTTATCCAAAAATGCTCAAAAGACACATGATGGAAGTTGGTAGCATTGTTGCAACGGTCTAAGCACAGAACAGCAATTATTCCTAAGATTAGCTTGAAGTTTGCTGCTTCTCTTTCAAACCTGAAGTGATTATGTTCCTGAAAGCTTATCTGCTTTCTTCAGCTACTTTAGTTCTGATGAAAGATGTTACCTTTTCCGGTAAAATTTTCCTCTCAAAAGATACAGACTGGAAAAAATCACCAATGCTTTTCAAGGCAATAGGCATAACAAAAATTTTTAAAATTAACAAAAAAAAAAATTATGAAAAAAAAGTACAAGATGATTTGCATTTCTTAAATGTAACACCTTCCTTTTCATTACAAAGTGAGTACCTACCCAATGTGGTAAAAGCACCGAGTGAGTAGCTCTAGAGTCTTGATGGTGATTTTCAGCTTCTGCTCTGAACCATTCTCACAGTCAGACAGTGGTCCAGAGGCCATGGGAAACCTTGGGCCAACATGGAGACTGTGAAGCAGTGTATATAGAGTTAGCTGTAACATCAATGTCATTTACTAAAGAAGTGAGTGGAGAAATTGGAGGACTATACAACACTGTACAGTCTACAGTATTCCAAGCTGAAAGATCTCTCTCTCAGCTGATATACAGAGGAAAACAAGTAACACCCTTCATACTTGTGAAAATACCTTGCCTGACATCAGCTGCAGGTGTGAACATCCTGAGTAGGGGAATGTGGCGGTTATACCCTGCCGTTAATACTGCTCTGTTGCTTTGGGTTATGTGATGGAGGAACAGCGCCATGGCTGCACGCAGTCTGACTTCTTTGCCCGCTTCCAGCATGGCTGCACGGGTCAGATGCCAGTGCTGTGCAGCCCAGCAGTGAGCACAGTCTACGTTCCTTCAGTAGGCAAGAGAATGACTCTGTGTTCTCCAGGCAGTCCTTTGACCCATCTACTGTCTGAGGCACACCATACTGCTAACCAGAGACTCAGCACAGGGAAATTATTTTTCTTATCAGCAAACTAGTACGAGTTTCCAGTTCAGAGTGCCCACACACTAAAATAATGCTCTGTCCAGACTAGATGGACACTACAGAATGAAAACTTAACAGAAAATAATTTTCATAGGTACTGGCTCATGAAAGTTATGTGGGCCTCTCGCAAAGGTGAATACCAGCATAAAGAAAACGGGGGTTTAGGACCAGAGAGGCGGAAAACGAACAAGAACTGTAACCTTTTGTCTGAGAATTGTCTGTCGCAGCACGCTGCAGACTGACCTGCTATCAAATCAGTTGCTTCTCCAGTACCTAGTACCATGGCATGCAGAGAAAATTCATTGACGATAGTGGATTTAGTGTGTCTGTTTTAAAGCCTATTAAAATAAATCCTTTTATGGACTTCAGTGTACTTCAGAACAAGTCCTTACCATATACTTCAGAATGGATTGTCAAGCATACCACAAATCTTATTGCCCCATAGATACAGAATCACATTGTACTGAAAACTGGGCTTTTAGTCATGCTTTGATTTAAAAGCTCTTAGCCAAATAAAGCAAAAAGGCAACTGAAAATCTCACTTAAAACACCATTTGTGCTTTTCCAGGCTAAAAGGAAGGGGTCATAACATTTTTAATTGCGTTAGTTTGAAATGAAAACAATGTCTCGACCCTTTCTGCTAAATACCACCCTATTTTAATAGGATTTTAGAGCACAGAAGATATAGATTATCTCAGATCAGTTATTATTATGACGACTCCATTTAAGTAGTGCAGCTATTGGGAAAACTAAAGGCAGAACATTTGTGTTATGCAAACATATTTAAACTGGAAAAAACAGATAAATACTGTTTCTTTATGATTTAACCATATAATAATGCATATTGATTTTCCAGGTATTCAACTGGTCAAAATTCATAAATGATATAATGTCAACTGTACAAATTAACGTTGAGAACACAGAATATGTCATTGTTTATGATCCAGAATACCTTATCAGGCTGAAGTCTATTCTTAATAAATACACTCCCAGGTGGGTATGTTAGGTATTTTTGTAATTTGCATTTTATTTCCAGTAAACTTAAAAAGCCTAAAAATGTTACCAGCTTATTATTGTTATTTTGTTAAACAGAGACCTTCAAAATTACATGATCTGGCGATTCGTAATGGATCTTGTCAACAGCCTAAGCCGTAACTACAAGGACACAAGGAATGCTTTTCGTAAGGTGCAGCAATTAATCTCTTTTTAAATTGTAAAAATTACTTCTGTGAACCACAAATGATAATTTATGTAGTTGTAGAATATAAAAATTTAATGTATTTTGAATTTTGCACACAAAAGCTAGATGTGTTTGCTGAAGCTTCTGCTGGAGTGTACGCATCATTTATATGATATATGCTTAATAGCTGGGGTGGATTTGAAAAGCACTATTCTGGTACTGGGTCTCCATGTTTTTCTGAATCGAAATTAATCCCCATGTTGATAACAGAACAGTCCCATTTGTTTAGAAATGATTACGCTCCAGTTCTGATTGACTTGTTACAAACTCTTCAGCATCCAAAGTAATACATTCAAAGTCAAACATTATGGGCCCAACCTTGGTTTTCATTCATTTGGTCCTGCAGATGCTTTAGTACTTTTAAGGAAATGCTCAGCAATTTCACAAACAGATTAGAGATGGAAGTCATTTGTATTTCCACAGTAGAACTTTCTACTTCAGAAGTGTGCTGAGCTCCATTAAAAAAGGTTAAGGCCATTTTGTTATATGTTAGTAACATAAGAAATACTCTAACATGCACATGCAGCTTTTTAAGGTGATTCTGCTTGCTACAGAATTACTGGAGGAAGCTGATCAACGTTCATTTTGGTTAGTTTTATACATCTGAACAGGGTGGTCTTATTCATGGATTATCTGGCTTTTATCCCTACTCTTTAAAGTATGAAACTATTTTAATGTAATGCTTCATATTTGCTTAGTCTGCATCTACTTTGCAAGCCCCAAAGGTGGGAGGCTCTGACAGAAGCTGCTGGTTGGGTAGAAAACACAGTCTTAACACTGCAGAAACTAATTTGCTGCATAATCACAACGGCCCTGTCAGAGCTGGAACTGCAATACAGATCCCTGTAACAGTGAAAGCTTTGTGTCAGGGTATTCCTCTTTAACCTCTCCATTCTTAGCTTTTAGAGCAGTTTTCTGCTCTCTACCTTTCATATTTTGGAAGGATAAAGAATATTGCTAATGATTCTCGTATTCCCTCAGCCTGTGACAGATGGTCACATTACAGAGTGAGCCCACCTAACTGCCATAAACACAAATGTGAATTAAATGCATGTATTTAAGGTCAACTAGGCTCCTGTGAAACACATACCTGCCCATCAGACACCATTCTGCTTCACCTCATGTGGGCCCAGATGTCACTATTTTACCTAATGTTTATGTTTCACAGGCACTTTACGGCACAACATCAGAAACTGCTGTTTGGCGTCGTTGTGCAAACTATGTCAATGGCAACATGGAGAATGCAGTGGGACGATTATATGTAGAGGAAGCATTTGCTGGAGACAGTAAACACGTGGTAAAGATTTTAGCAAACTCAGCCTGTGGGCGGTCTAAGTGTTACTTAATTGTCACTTACCATGCAGTTCTTTACACAGCTTTGATTACACTTTTTATTAACTTTTTCTGTAGAGCAGGTTCACTTTCTAAAAAACCCAGCCTTAAGATTTGCTTCTCAATCAGTGTACCACTGAGGAGTAACGAGAACGTATGTGCTAGGAGAGTCATTCCTTTGCACCCAAGTACTTCTGCATTACTTGTCTTGAGCTGGCCTGCTTTCCAAGCAATGACCAGTGAAGTAAGGGGTGAAATACAATCACCTGTGTGCACCTGGAAGGAGAGAGGCATCTGCCTGCTCCCTTGGTTCTGTGAGCCAGCCTTGAGCCTAAAGCACCACTGGCACATTAGTGACAGACCCTGCGCAAGCCAATACGCACACCCAAGGAACAGCACTTAGCGAAATGAACAGCCACTGCTTCTTTGAGACTGATGCTAGTTCACATCCTGCCAACGTGGGGCGCAGGGACAATTAGTTACTTTTCTTTGCCTTCAGTCACATAGAAAACTGCTGAATATTAACCTGGAGTTAAGCTTTAGCTTCCTCCTATCGCTCCCGCTGTAATCCAGGCTTAAGATACACCATTTTTTGTGGTTGACGTACGCACAATAGTTTGATCAGATGCACAACATCCAATGGATGGAAATCTGACAGATTTTTTGTAACCCGAATAACTAAATTGCATCACCTTGTGAGCTCATGCCCATTCCCTCTCCTCCCCCAGGACAGGCTAAAAGTACTACTTAACTTGAGCTCCAGATTTTGAGCGTGGCCCATAAACAGCATACACTCAAGCAACTAGTGCAGGAAAAACAAGTTGGTAATAAACTATGACTGTGGAAAAATAACTGGATCACTTTATGTGGCTTTGTAACATACTGACATTTTTTCCAAGGTTGAGGAAATGATTGCAGATATACGTGATGTTTTTATAAAAACCTTAGATGAGCTTACCTGGATGGATGCAGAAACCAAAAAGAAAGCAGAACAAAAAGTAAGTTAAATCTTAAATATTGGTAATGTTGTGTACTTCTATAAAAATCAGAATTTCAATTACTTTTCCTGAAAAAATAAGCAGTAACATTGATCACTATTTCATATATGCAAAACCATATATATTTGTGTTTAGGCACAGCAGCTTACAGACTTCCTATTATCAGATCCAGATTACATGGGAAGGGGCCTCTGTGGAGATAAGCACACAGAAGACAAGGAATCTATATACAAGATTAAGACCTTCCAGGCAAATCAGTGATCAAGGGACTAGATAATAAATATCTACAATAAAGTAATACTGAAAATGAGAAGGAATGTTGTATGGTGATTTGACCAGCTATTAGGAGCAGTAGGACAAAACCAAAAAGTCAAACCACAGGCTGGACATCATCAGTGAGTTCTCTTTCAAGGGAAGACGTAGCTTCAGACAGTTCGTGTAAGTCTGGAGTAAGTAACAGAAATCAATTGTAGAGAGCCCTGAACTGGGAGAGAAGCAAATGAAGGAACTATTTATTTATTACATTTCTATTTTGTTATACTGTGGAGATAATAAAAAAATCTTCAATTTTGCATTTTTAATGATAATTTATTATTAAAATTTAATTTTAAAAAAGCTGGGGAAATATCATGGTTTTAATGATTATGGAGCAGGACTTGGTGTTTTCCTCCAGAATTTTCTGTTAGAAAATCTTAGAAAAAAACATTTAAAATAACTATCAAAATATTACTGTTCTATCAAACAACTCTAGACTGTACAGTCTGCAAAAAGCTATGATTGCAACAGATAGCTAAGGCAGTCACAGCATCCAGTGAGCTTATACTGATTCTGATGTGATCAGCCAGTAAAGATGCAGTTATACGAACGGGTGCTTATGTACATTCCTAGTGTTACTCCCATAGCTACATGTATTGATCAGTCACAACCACACAGTAACCTCAAATCAGGAATGGCAGTTTAAGTCGGGTAGTAAATTGAAAATCCTAAATAAATTCTGTACTATGATTAGACAGAGACAGTGTATGTACAAAGCCTATGAAATACTTCCACTGTTACAAACAATTTATTTGACAAAATGAGATGCAAACGGTCTGAAAAGTTAGGATCAGAAACCCACATGGTCTCCACATGTTGCTGATAATGTTCACTCATTTGTGGGAATAGCCTACATCATAAAATTATTCGTATAAATAATGTGATTTTACTGCTAAATTTGTTAAGACATTTATATACAAATAGTAGAAAGAATTGCTAAAAAATTCATTTGTTCTTTGGGTCTTTTAATAACTCCTGACATTGCCATCACATATAAATCAATATGTGGCTATCAAAAGAAACTGAGTAAGGTTTGGGTTAAAAAGCTTTGTTCAGGACTTCAAATTTGGGAACATTTAAATAAATCATTTCACACCAATGTAGATGCAGGAGCTAGTTAAGAAATTTGGATACAAACGTAAACTGAGTCAAACTGTACAAATTTTGGCAAATTTGTAAATGTGCTTTCCTATCATATACTGAAGTTAAAAAACATCCAGTTCTGAATTCTATTCCTATTTTAGGTGCTGTAAAATATGTCAAATATTTCAGGAGATCTACTATTTGTTTCACCCAGACTTTAAACTCAAAAGCACAGTTGAAGTATGTTTGGCTGTCTTCTGCACACTTCTGAAGTCTACTTATGAAAGAAGGCAAAGAACATACTTTCTAGAATTTTCTGTTCTTATAATTAACCATAAACTTCACAGTGCTTTCAATGAATAAAAAAATGTAAACAAAACTATATATAATTAGCAAGCTGGGGTTTCTGCAGTTGCTTCCATATTGGATTTATTATGTAATTTATGATTGATTTAAAAATATGGCTGGATTTGCTATGGATATCAAATTACCTTGTCCCTAGGCAACAGCAATTAGAGAGAGGATTGGTTATCCAGATGAGATTGTGACTGATGACAATAAGCTGAACAGTGAGTACCAGGAGGTAAGTATCCACAATAGGCAGTATAATTATAAAAGGGTCTTAAGAGAAAAAATGGTGAATTTGCCTTCATAGCCAAGCTGAACCATATGCATCTGCACAGAATAGCTCAATCTTGTGCTCAGTTGCACAGGTGTAAATAAGAATGTATTAAAAGCCATGGTAGTACAGCTGATCTAGTACAGATGGTGATAAGCATCTGATGGTTATTTCGAGGAAATGTATAAATTCTAGAGGAATTATGCTAGAATAGAACATGGAGCCAATGGTGTTGACTCCAGTGTTTCTAAATCTGCCACATATTGACATAATACTGGTGAAGTGGATACAAATACATGTAACTTAGTAACTGTGCCTGTTTATCCAGATTGGAATTAGTCCCTGAAGGATGACATTGGACTACCCATATAATTTAAACTGCATCTGAGCTTTTTCACTGCAAACTGTGACCTCAGTATCCTTTTACCTTCTAGGTTCATTTGTAAGAGTATCTCCATTAATGTATTCAGTACACATATAAGTTCAGGCAAAACATGTCTTAGAAGTCAAAGTTTTAATTTTGAAAAATATAGACATATAACAAAAGTATACTTTTTAAAACACCATTTGAGCCTTACTCATGTGTTCTTTCTGAGGTGGAATTGCAGTTTACCAGGCTGGTAGCTACTGGTTTCAAGAGGGCAACTCCCAGAAGTTAGGATCAAAACCAGCAAATGCTAAACTCCACTCAATATACATATGGAAAGAGGGAATAAAGATCTTTGGAAAAAAATATACAGCTGGTAACATATATCCAGCTACAAAATCAACTCTGATATATCAGAGCACTGCAAACCAAGTTCTAATTGTAGATCAAAAAATACTCTTAAAAATGCGTTGCTTAGCTCATCATGCTTAAGACTATATTTTCCAGATCCATCTCTTTTATTGCAAATCAATACTACCACTTTTTCCCTCTTTCTTTTTAGTTGAACTACAAAGAAGAAGAATACTTTGAAAACATTATTCAAAATTTAGTATTTACCCAGAAGAAAAGGTTGAAAAAACTTAGAGAAAAGGTGGACAAAGAGGAGTAAGTATTTAAAAATACTGTGTGTAGTCTTTCATCCAGTTTCCACATGAGAAGGTACTTGGTTGAAGGGTAATCAGTGATGATTTAATGATCTAATGACCTTCCTTCTGCTCTTTTTCCTCCATGAAGAGGGCACTGCTTGTTTCTCAAAGGCTGGACCTACATTAGCAAGTAGAGCAAAGAAATTGGGAGATGGTGTAGAAGGTTAAGTATCCTGGAGTAGGTCTAGTCTGGTCCCTTAGCTTCCGGAGTGGATTAAGTGGACTCCTGGAGAGCAGCTTTTTAATTAAGTTCATCTGAAAGATGAATTTCATCCCTGAGAATTTCCCTTCTCTTGCTCAGAGACTGCTGAGCCAAAGAAAGCATGATTAAATGAGGATGACAGGAATTTACTTCAGAAATGTACTCCTGCTCTGAATTAAAATATTAATGTAGAACGCAGATGTAGCGAAAGACTGACATGGCACATACCCTAGCTGTACTGGCTACTCTTCCTGTGTCAGCTCTGACCCATTTGGAAGTTAATTTAAGTCAAATGAGAACTATGACTGTAGTCACCATAGGCCATGCTAACGTTGCAAGACTGTCCATTTGAATAAGGGCTACAGAGCTGGATTTATCTCGAGGAGAGAATAAGACAACTAGCTTTGTACAGTCTAAAAAAGAAAAGACTAAGGGGAGGTCTTATTGCTGTCTTCAGCTGCCTAATGGGAGGCGACACAGGGAAGCCGGACTCCTCTTGGAGATGCACAGTGATAGAACAAGTGGGAAGAGACACAAGCTGGAACACTGATAATTCTGACTAGATGTTAGGAAACACTTTTTTACTGTGTGGGTCATCAAACAAGACCTAGAGAGATTGTGAGATCTCCGTATCTCCAGCCCTGGAGATACTCAAATCTTGAATGGACAAGTCTCTGAGCAACCTGATCTAGTTAGCTTCACGTGGGGCCATATGACTTCTAAAGGTCCTTTTTACCTAAATTATTCTATGATTCTGTGTTTCTATTTTTAATTACTTTATCATTTTCAGAGTGCTGTTCCAGACTTCTTTTATAAGAAAAAAAAAACCAACAAAACAAATCTGTAACTGTTCAGACTCTAGTTTCTAGAGTCTGTATTCTTCCATCTTCAAATTCTTACCTTTTCAGAAGATGAAGTATATACTTCCCACCTCTGGAATCACCACTATGAATTGTCCAAATACTGTGTCATAGCTAGCTTTTCAGAACTATAGCCATTATTGTGGATAAATAGTTCCAACTGTTGCTTTTGCTGTTCTATATTTACATATCATTAACTGAAAATTTATGTTCCACCTAACAGCCACTTCACTTCTGTTCTATTTTAACTTCAAGCTGTGTTTGGGCTTGGCTTGTTCAATTGCTTCAGCGTAATTTAACACAACACCTATTTTGTTCTCTCAAGCGTGACAGTTAGGAGTAAATACCATGAGTTTAATTGCATTCAAAGATCACCTGAAGTGAGCCTGGAAGTATCAACCATAATTCATTATCCTCAGATAGTTTTAATTTATTCTGCAATTTAATTTTCACTTCATCAAGCAATAGCCACTGTTACAATACTTTGCATTGCTTATGATTGGCATTTGCAATACAGTTATCAGGTCATTTATCATAGAAATGAATTTCACTCATAGACCACGGAGCCAGGAAATACAACTTCAGTTGTGTAAGGCTCAGCTATTTTATTTTGTATAACCGTTACCTCATTTTCTCTGCCATCTTTTCTGAAATATTATTAAGTGTACAATAATGACCCACACCAAAACACCAGCCCTGCTTGTGATTCTAGCCATTTCATCAGGTGATCACTGATGAAAGACAGTAAAACTCTGAAACGGAAAAAAAGACTTAAAACTCATTATTTCCCATGTGTCGAGATGGACCCGAAAGTAATGCTGAGAGCCTTCACCAAGGAAAGCAGGTATTATTTAAATTAAAACATAGGACTGCGAATCAAGCCGTGCCTCTGCCACAAGAGCTCACGATGATCTTTGCACATACCTTCATTCCTCAAGAAATTGTGTTAAGGAAAAAATTATAATAGTTTCTAATCTGATATTCATAATGTACTAGGATTTGAGATGATAGCTGGAAATATGACAGCGCTAGGTGACACAGAAATCCTTTTAAGTAAACTGTCTTAAAAAAAGTTCCATTATCCCCAAATGTTTAGATACCATTATAACCTCAGCTTCTGTGTTTCAGTTTCTTTATGTGGGAAATTTTGCCAGTAGACTGCTGCAGTATGAGCAGAACAGAAACAAAAACTAAGTATTGTTCTTAATTGGTTTGGATAACAAAGGGAAAGGGCTACTAAAATGACAAAGAGATTGGAGTGTCTGACACACGATGAGAGGCTGAGCGCGCAGGGGTGTTGGACTTGACAGTGTCCAGAAGTACCTTCCAACCTCAGTTATTCTGTGATTCTGTTATTCAATTTCTAGGTCTGTTCCAGTAAGCATTAACTCTGCCATTAAGAACTGAAATCCTAACATTTATTATTCTGTTGTTACTAGGTGGATAAGTGGAGCTGCTGTTGTCAATGCTTTTTATTCAGCAAGTAGAAATCAGATAGGTAAGGTTTACCAACTCATTAACTGAATACAGATTTAATGACCAAATTATTTATATATATGTACGTATTTTAAAATCAAGAAGTGAAACTCTCTTAATATTATGGGGCTTGCAGAAGGGCCTTAGTGCAGCAAAATCAGAGGTTTCCTTCAGTGTTTCATCTCCTCACATTTTGAATTGCCTTTGTGCAGAAAAAGGATGGAGGCTTGGGATTCAGCCATGAAAGCAATAGCAGTGTGGAGTGGTTAGAACTTTGATGACCAAGTAAATTTGGTGGCCCCAGCGTTTTTATTTTTTAAGGGATGAACAAGGAGTACAGTACCACTTTTACCTGAAGGAAACACTGACTAAAAGTAAGTTGCAGAACTTGCTGCCATGCAGTACACATGGCTTCCATTCCTTATAGCCCCTTCACAATCCCTTTGTACAAGCTTATTTGGTATGGCTTTGGGAAGGATGTTGGCTTTCATGCTGCTGGTTAATGAATACACCACCTCATTGGCTGAACTGCTCAGAATCCCGTAACATTTCACATGGTGGGCCAGAATCAGAGCGCCCCATATTTGTTCTCATAAAGCAGTACGCTTTGCTTTCCATAAGGGTAATTACAGAGAATGAGACCAGTCTAAAAGAAATACCGTCTTACTGAGGCAATGCATGTTCTGCATTTGATGATGAAATAATGCTGAATTATTAGTGCAAAACCCAGCTTATTCTCAGTTTCTGTTCCCTCATCGTCAGCACTTTCCCATACACAGCTGCAAGATCCAGTGCTCAGAAGACAGGCTGCAGCGATCAGCTTTACATAAGCTGTGCTGAGCCGACTGTCCCATGCTGCGTGGGACCAAGAACTTACAGGGTCACTGCTTCTGGAGCGTACGGTCACTGTTCCAGAGCTGCGTCAAGTCCCAAGCAGACAGAAATCCCACGTGGCTCTGTCACCACCTTCTCTATGTAAAAATAACCACGACAGTTGGGCTCAATGAAACCAGCATTTCCCAAAAGACAAAGTTTACTCAGAAAATCTCTCACCAGCTGTCTTATCTATCGCACTTCCAGATCTAATTATGAACCATAGCATGCAAGATTTCCATACTAATATTACTTTAAGTAGTCCCATTTAAATTGCAAGTCTTAACTGTTAGCCATCTTAAATGCAGAGTTCTAACATACATTCTTTTACATATGGCTTAAGAAAAATCTAAGGAATTTTGAGGCATCCTTAATTGCTGTGCTCAAGATTTAAAGTCTGACAGATGACTTCAAGTTCACTGTCTGATGTGTCATTTAGTTCTGCTGCTTTTGTGTTGGAAAAATGAAAATGTAAACTTGGTAGATTAAACCAAGGAAAAAAATCAAATTTAAAAAGTAAGAGACCAACAAACGAAGTCAAGCTTTCCAAAAGGATTTTTCCTTTTTAATTATTTTTATCACCACTGAAGAACTGAAGAAGATAAAAAAATGTCCTGCAGTCCTAGATTTTCAGATTTTTCTGAGTCAGGTGATCTGTTAAGCAGACTTCTGCAAATACGATTCTGACTTTCTGCTAGTCACCTGTTTCTTTGCAATAGCTTGCACTTTCAGAATCAGAGAGTACTGTTTTTGGCAAAGCGGGACTGGAGCATTGTCAGCCTCAACATCATGCAGGCACGAATGAGGAGGTATGGAGGAAACTGGTATTGCTGCAGTCATAAATAGGACAGGAGAATACAGCCCACTACAATTGGTGCTGCTGGCATAGGAATTCAGCTGCTACAATGCCCACCTATTTTTAGGTTTCATGTCCTCATCAAAACTTTGGTGGTATTTGCCAATGTTCATTAACTTCTCCAGTGAACCCAAACTGTTCTGGCTTTGCAGTGGGTTCTAAAGGTAAAACAGGAATAAGTGTTGTGAAATCCAAGATAGACTTCACAGCGACAAAACTGTGTTGACTTAACTGACCAGCACTGCTTGGTTAAGGATGGCAAGACAACGCAGTCGGTTTGGCAGGTGGTAGTTAAGTGAGCATTTAGCTCATTGCTGGACATTTAGCACAAAAATCTGCTCAGAAGGCTTTGTTTAAAATAGCTTTGTGCAGTAACTCATAGAAAAGGAATCATGATTTGGAAGCCTGAAACTGGTGGCTAGCAGTTAATATAAGCCATAAATTCTTACTTCATCCTTTAGGTATGGCATGCCACAGGATAATTAAAGCAGTCTGATCTTTAGAGTGATGGCTGTATTAGCTTAGTATTACGCTTTTAAGAGAGAAATCCCTCTAAAAAGGAGTTCTGTGCATGATGTGTAGGAAATTTAGATTAATATGGTGAATCTGTCACTGCTCCATCAGCAGCGCTGACAGAAAGGAAGCCACTCAAACTCAAAAAAATCAGCTGAGCTGCTGCTAGTAAGGTAGCCCACCACGTTCCTTTAGGTACCAGCTACCTGTGAGCCACAGGCAGGTACGCAAAACTGAACTGACCCATGCTTCTGGCTGGGGGGGGGATACTGTGCAACACAGCCAGTCCTGGTAAAGGCGTTACTGTTCTCAAACACGTTCAAGAAGAAAAGCAGCACGTTCTCTTCTTTCATCCAGGGCTGCACAGATTCTGAGGGAAATACTTTATGCCTTTTCCTGCCTTGGATATTCACAAAGCTGACAAGTGCAGTCTGCCCTTTAGATCCCAAAGGAGTTGCATTTCGCTCTTCTTTAAATCTCTACTCAAAATGTATGCCACTCTGGGAGGAATGCCTGGCCACTTCAGACCTGTATTATGTAACAGAAGTCACGGAATAAGTTGTTTTCAGAAGGATGGAGTTAAATAAAATCTACAATTTCTGACATTTTACTCTAAAAATTGATGAGGTGACAGGGTGTTAATTAAACTGAACAGAAGGTCCTGGGTAACTGTCTGCTTCTAGGGAGGGAAGATGGTCCTATAACCATAGCAAAAGACAGGCTGAGCTCCAAGTGAGTTACAGTTGGAATATTCCAGGCCACCAGGACTGATGCGTATCATTCCAAGTCAACTTCTTGCTAGCACTGCTCTCCAAAAAGAATAGTGTTCTGATGCTGTGCACTCCAGATATCACTCTGGTTTGCCAGTCATCAAAATAGCCCATCACACAGTATGCCATTTATACTCGTCTTTACTATCGATGCTTTCTGATAATAAGATGAAAACATATGGATTGTTAATTCCATGGCAAACTAACAGTGAAACAGAATTGCTGTGACTGCAGGCAGCAGTTTACACAGGACAGTAGAAATAGTTTTTTTCTAACCTGTTTATTATTTTTTAAATTTTCCCATGGTTCTTTCTCCTCTTGAAAGAAACTGCTAGAACTGTACTGGATTTACGCTGAAATGCAAGAAGCATCTGTTTTCTTTCTTCTGTTGTGTGAAAACTGTCATCTAATTCCTCTTTTTTGTTCAAGTTTTGTAGAGTTACATCTCATTCACAGTGAGGATTAATACTTTATATTGCTGCCACAGGCTGAAGTATAGGGTAAAGGCCTGCATGAGATATAAAATGTAACCAAATATCTTATAGAATTTTTAAAATTCATTTATAAAAAGATCACAATTGCAACATGATTTCTTTTTACTAATTTGTTTCTTAAAAGTCTAGAAAAATGAGCACAGAAGTGGGCAAAAAGAACTGCTTTGTTCCAGGTCTTTCATTCCCAGCTTGGCCTATTTTTATTGATTCTAGTGGGACTTACTGGTATTTTCAGTGGAAGAATAAACTCCTCTGAGATTGATTTGTGGTGGGGGCAGTGATCAAATAACTTATTCTAGGGGAACACCCTCCCACTTTTCATGATGTTGTGAGGTTTATTTAATAATATACAGGAGTCTGAGAATGCAAAGTGCTGTAATTGGAAAAGTAAAATGCTTTTTTGCAAAATAAGATAGTAACAAAGACAAAGTAAAAGCTGCTAATGATTTTGCAACTGTCTGAAGAGCTATTTTGCTTTACCCCAGGCTTGAGGGGGCAGGGGTCCTGCTGACCTGTCCCTACTGTCCTACAGCCATTACCATGTGTCAATTCACTTACTGTTGCTGGTAAATCTGAGGGAACAGCATGACTTTGGTTGAAGCCCATAAAAATGGTCTGTTCACACTGCACACGTAGGATAATGAGGCAGTGTCTTAATTGTATTGTGGGGTTCTTTTTGCAGTCTTCCCTGCTGGCATTTTGCAGCCCCCTTTCTTCAGTGCATCCCAGCCCAAATCGCTGAATTATGGTGGCATAGGCATGGTCATCGGTCATGAAATCACACATGGTTTTGATGACAATGGTAAGGCACTCGGTTTCTAGTTACAAAATGTACACTGCACAGAATGTTTTACCTGCTTTAGTGCTTAATCATTCCAGATAGCAGATAAAATGAAGTTTCCATATATAAGACCAAA
>VFFE01007869.1:4942967-4954836 GCA_008921705.1 Burhinus oedicnemus | reverse complement strand
TTTTTTTTTTTTTTTTTTTTTTTTTTTTTTTTTTACACAAAATATATTTTTTTTTTTTTCCTATGTTCTAATGTGAAATTTGTTCTCATGACATTAAGTATTTCATAGTGAAATGACAGCAGGTCTCTTCCTGGACAATCTTATGGCTAACAAATGCTTTTCTTTGTTACGTGTGTAGGTATGGTGTGGAACATACAGACCAGAATATGCTGTGAACTCCATCAAAACTGACGTGCACAGCCCAGGCAAATTCAGGTCAGCATATATAATAACCTTCAGCGCAATGCTGAGGTGCACCACAGCTTTTAGCTATAGAATTTAAAGAACTCTACACAAAAGACTAGGTTGCACTTACCAGGGTAGAAGTAGGCACCTGCCTGGATGTGTTCCTGCCCGATCTGCTCTAGGTGAGCCTGCTTTGGCAGGGGGGTTGGGCTAGATGATTGCCAAAGGTCCCTTCCAACCTCTACCATTCTGTGATATACACATACATAAGCATAGCACACTGAAGATGGTTAAGAGAGAGAGGAAGACAGACTGTCCCTCTAGACCTCCCAGCCCTAGCATAGCTCTGTGCTGACAGAAACAGGCACAGCCCTTCCCAGGTAGCTCCACAGGCAGAATAAGGCTGTGGGGCAGTTGTCCTCACCCTTGAGATGATACAACTTAATTCTGTCCACTCTATTGAGAAGCTTTGAACAGTCGTCATCACAGGACACAAACACCATCACCCGGCTAATACCAAATGTGATGAATGTTACAGCAGAGTCCCTGTGTCTGGAATCCAGTGCTCTTCTGGAAGTCCCCTGGCTCCCGCAATAGCTCCTGATAGGGTTCTCATAAAGACCAAAGGCTATAGATGGACTTCCGTCCTCCACTAAAGTCACAGGTAAAATCTCCAGTTAATCTGTGGAGTGCAAGGATTTTACTCTTCCCAGCATGGAGGAGAATTCATCTTCTTTTAGACAGTAATACTGACGTGAGAGAGAAACTACCTTCTGTCCATAGCCTTTGCTATCATTAGAATGAGGAAGGCCCTTGCCATCTAGAGCTAGAAGGATGTTCTCCTGTTCCAAGAGAGTGGATCGGCCCATCTTCATTGTTACGTTAACAGCATTACTCATAATGTCTGCAGCCCAGAACTGGGGCTCAGCTGTGCCCCAGGTGTTACACAAGGTCACTGTTCTGTCTTGCAAGAGTAACAGAAGTGAGTTTTAGATGGAAGATCACTGTCCCTCCATCAGTAACAAACCTGTATGCTGTAGTGCAATAAGCAAATTTGTATTTTCCGCCTTATGTACTCAGTCAGCCTTCCCAAGAATAGGTGGGCTTGAATTCAGTGGTCATGCAGGAAACTTGGCTGTTCACGGTAGAAGTCTTTGGGCCAGACTAGGATCTTCGCTTTTGAACTTAAGTCAGAGCAACCTGTTCATCAGTAGTGTAACAATGGTTTTGCTCTAATAAATCTGTTTGGTCAAACGCTATGAGATCAAGCAGTAATGCAGACATCACAACATCTCTGTTAGCTTTGAAAGGCTGTGTCATCTCCAGGATTCACATACACAATAGCTGATTTCTCTTCTGATACAATTCAGTACATTAATTCCAGTATCTTTCTTTCAACGGCTTTTCACCAAAGAATTATATTGTTTATCCCACATACTCAAATATTTAGTGAAAGCAGTGACTGTTCCTTCAATGGCTACTTGACTGGCATTTCACTGTGGGTGGTTTTTGTACTATCTGCAGATCTCTCTGGAGGCAGTTTATGCATCGAGTCCTACAATCAGCCAAAGTTGGTCACAATGCTAATGAGGCTCTGCAGCAGTTCTCCAGAACTGTGCCTCCTCCTTGCATATCTAATTTGTATGAGTCACAAGTCCTTTGAAATTCACTAGTTCAGCATCTCTGTGTAACTGTGTTTATTTTGGATATATTACGTTGTGTATTGTGCTGTTTTTACATCAGTATGAAAGGCTATATAAACTTTATATGGAATGACACAAGTATTAATGAGAAACCACACTAACATTTTTAGAACATGAAGTAACTTTCAGGATGAGGCTCTACTAAGAGCTCTAAAATAGACAGCATTTCAGTACATGAGACATACCCACAAAATTACTGCATAATGACATACTATTAAAATGTCACAATGGCTCCCAATGTGTTGGGGTTTTGTTTTGTTTGTTTTTTTTTTTTTTTTTCATTTGTGGGGTGGGGTTTTTTGTTGTTTGTTGGTTTCAACACCTGCTACACTAACTGCAGGCTATTTCTCCTTACAGGTAGGACAGGCAGCTCTTCATAAAAATTGTCAATTGCATAGTACAGTTTTAGTTTATGAGCTAACAGCTCCGAGTACTGCACAGGTAGAATCTTTCGTCCACTAGAAAAATAAGTTAAGAGAAAGATGCCTTAGATCAGGTAATTGTCAGAGACAGGCAGAAGGGAATCTGTATCTGAGCATTAGCATGCAAAATTAAAACACAGCAAGTACAGTAACAGATACAGGTCAAGCCCTGCTTCTGTACCAAATCCCTCTAGTTCTGGAGATATTAGTAAATGAAGCAGGATTCTTATCCCACTGCTGTTTTATCTGTTTGTTGATAACAAATGTAAGTAGAGTTTTATTACACCCAAAATACTTTTTGTTCTGTTTCTGGCAAAATCCCATTTTAGCAGTTCTACTCCTTAAGAGCTATGAAGCGCTGCTAGATCACTTAAATGCATGACCTTTTTTGTAACCGTCTCTGCGCTATCTCCTGTGCTGCTGCTGGCTTCTGAGACCAGTTACAAGTAGTCTTGCTTTTCATCTTGTAGAGACAGTCAAATTCTTGCAGATGTCAGCTGCTGAACTTCACCTCAACTTCTGTGGACACCTCCTGGTTCTGTTAAATCTAATGATTAAGATTATTCACAGAATAATCACAAATTAATCAAAGAAACAGTTCTTAAAATAGTTCCTGTCCACAACTAACATGCACCAGTAGCTATATTTGACATTTGAAGCTGAAGTCGTTTTCCTGCATAGGTATGTGCATGCTCTATTTCCATTCCTGAAGGAACGAGCAACTCCTAGTAGATATATTCACATATGTTCACAATTACACATATAAAAACTGCTTTAGCTGGAATGTCCTTATATTCACTTGAAAGCCGTTCTTTGTATGAGTCTTTTTTCCAGGAAACTCATTCACTGGAACATTTGCGGAGAATGCCCAGAGAAGCAGTACGATCTCAGTTAAAACTTGATTAGTGTAAAAATGTAAATGAACATTCACTGAAAAGTTATACCACAGTCCTCTACCTCAGGGTCTTGCTTTCCCTTTACCAAGAAACTTGTCAGCAAACGTAGCTACAAAAATTCTCAGTGAAAACTAACAACAAGCAAAAAACCTGTTCCTAGTGGAAAAAAATGGAAGTTTTGTGAGAGCCAATAATGAAGAAGGGACAGATCCTGTATTTTGGAGGATTGCAATAGGAACCATACAAACTGAAAAGAGAAAATACAGCCACTACTTGAGGTAAAATGGAAGCAACAGTCAGAGTTCAGAAATATGGGTGTCTCCCACAGTATTTTGAGGTGACACACAAAAAAAAGAAGTTACAAAATGTGCGTTGTCTTGTTTGTTTTAAACAAAGGCAAGCAACAATGACAAGATGTTGTTGTTTTGTTTTAAAGGGTCATAGGATCATTGCAAAACTCTCCAGAGTTTTCTGAAGCCTTTTCATGCACCAAGACAAACTACATGGATCCTGCTAAAAAGTGCCGAGTTTGGTGACGGAACTGTAAACCTTGCATCTCGAGAAGCTTTCCAGAAAAAGAGAAATTTGAACTGATTTTGAGAAGGGGATGAGGGAAGAAAACTGAGGGAAATATGCTAGCGTAGTCACTCTAATTCTTAGTAAACAGGCAAAGATAAAGAAAATGACACATCAAAACATCAAATGAAGGAGGAATGCCAATGCAGCAATTAGCTGCTCTAGCTGGCTGGCTGCTTTTCCTGTCACTGAACCCTGTAGAGTCTAAATCACTTGACAGTGTACAGTAACAGTTCACTTGTAGTTAATCCTGTCCCCCACTGGCCAGTGGCTTTTTGGATTTATTTTAAAATGTCAAAGTATAACGTATTATCTCCCACTGGTCAGTGAATGCGTATTTCTGATCAAGCGGAGGAGGGAAATATTAAGTAACACACAGTTTTATACATCATAATATGATAATGACACAACAGTTTATATCCTAAGTGTCAGACTTTGTACCCTCTGCTGTTATGATAAATCTGTTCTACCAAATGTTTTCATTTTTACTTGAAACCATTTATACAAGAGGAGTCCAAAGACCTGCTGTACTTAAGTAACATCTCGCTAATTATTCAAGTGTGTATTATCTGAAGTCACTATTTACAACAGTTTATTTACTGCTTTCCAGCCAAACTAAAATTGTAGGTAATTTATTAATTTTTGAACATATAACCTGTAAGATTGTGATCAAAGACCCTTTCACAGTTTTCTAAGCTTTTTCTTGCTTTCTCTAAAGTTGGTCTTTTTTAAAGTTTCTAGTAATGTATAATTCATAGTTTTTATATTTAAATCTGAGCTACACTTTTGACTTGAAGTATTGTAATATATTTTATCAGTGGCTGCATAGAACTGGGAAATTTGAGTAAAACGCGGTATTAGGCAATAAGATGAAGTCTACAAAATTGACCTCTCCAATGGAGTATACCAATATTCAAGTTTTCAGGATGACTTTCTCAGTGTTTAGGGTCCGATCCTGCACATAAATTGTACATGTTCTGATCAATGTCAGTCCTCACAGCAGTAAAGCTGCACAGCTGATTGCAAGAATGGAGCTTTAAGTAAGAGGGTGAAAGGCTTTAAATCTGCAGTGATATGTATTAAACATCCTCGTGCAGATTGCAAAGGAACTTACTGCTTTGTGTATCAAAGCAAACAGATTCCCGAAAATAAGTACCAGATACCTCAGATGACCGCTACAATAGGTATATTTAAAAACCTATGTTCCATTTAGCTTTCTGAGTTTGTCATCTGATAAAAACATTTTGATAATAAACTGAAATTATGAGCCAAATGCAATGCGTGTTCTTTATAGGAAATATAAAAGTACAAAAAAAATACTCTCTGCAAATAGATTTCTATACTCACCCCTGAGCACCACACTTCAACGTCTATAATAACCGACAAAAGGAGAATTCAAATCATTTTGTTCTGGTTTAAAAGTAGATGTCAATAGGTTATTTAGTATCCAAGGAAATCACACCACAATTGCCTGCAGAAGACAACTTCTTCCAGGACTTTTCCCCAACAGTATGTTAAAGAGAGCAGAAAATAGATTCCTTTTCATGAATTCCCAGCTGGAAGAGCCATGCTTAATGCAAGAGCAATAGCAGAGGCACTGAGTAGCAGCCAGTAGAGCTCCATTGCTGCTGGAAGCGTAGTGGCCATACCTTCAGTTTCTAGGAAGCAGTGCAAGGATCTTTGGTTGTGGTGCACCTGACAGATCGAGTGGCCGAAGGCAGCCACAAAGCGTGTTCCCACAGGCCCTTCTGAAGGCACAGAGAGGAGCAGGAGGGGCCTGGCAGCCACACCAGTCAGGGTCTAGTCACTACTGCCTCTAAGTCACGCCTGACCACAAAAGGGAAGCAGAGTGACAAACAGTAGAAGTTAGAGAAAAGTGGTAGAAAAAGACCCGAAAAAGTTGTGTTAACAGGGTTTTTACCTCTCTGCTGGGCCCCTTTCCTTATTCCTCTCCAGGTATTTGTCAGAGATCTTTTTATACTCTCCATCATTAACCTGATACATCCAAATGAAACTCCAATCCTTTACAAATTCAGGCCCATAAAACTATGAAACAAGAAGTTCCATTATCCCCATTTTGCAGCAAGACATGGTAACATTCATCAAGGACAGAAAATAAATTCAGAAAGTAACTAAATAAACCTGTGGATCACTAAATACAGAATGAATAGTATTAAATGTAACAATCAGTAAATACAGAATCACTAATAATTAGTGAATAGAATAGCAAATATAATTTATTCCTTATAAAAACACGAGTAGGTCAATACAGGTAGATCAGTTCTAATGTCTGTTCAGTAGCGTATCAGCAAGGTGTTCTGCTACACCTCATGTTTCATTTGCCTGCTACACAGACAAAAACTAGAAGAGCATATTTATTGTTGGAGATACAGATTCCTCCCTTAGTTTTTAACAGCAGGCGTCCTACACAGTGAAGGTTTTTTCACTTCTGAGTAACCTATAGACACATAAAAATAGTTACATCTTGTTTCATGCTAGCTTCTGATGGAGCAGGGAAGATGGATTCGTATATACTACCAAGGATACAGTCATTTCTTTCACCATCACAGAAGGAAATAAAGCTTCCCTTATGGAAAGTATCCAGCAACGCTGTGGCCAGAGCAGCAACAGATACTCTTTCAGGAAACAAAACATTGACACACTTGACAGCTAGCTTTAGACACGTCATCGAACCCAGCTTTTACATTCGTGAATTATAAGGCTCTCTTCCCAAAATCCCCATTTCACCACTGCTTCCCCCTCCCATCTATTTTATTACAGACAATCCAGCTGTAGCAATGAGCTAGGAGTTTGGAAAGAAGTGTGTGAAATATAAACCAAACATAATGCATATGACCAGACGAAATGGCAAAGTTTCACTAGTCATTGCTGACTGCACAAAGGGCCAGAAATATCCTCCTTTCATTACATAAAATCATGAAACCAAGTGAATGGTCATCTAGAAAACAACCTACAAACACTCCATGATTTGCTGTGGGTGAGTGAGAAAAGTTTGAACAAAAAGGACCTGGTCAATGTAGGAAACTGAACAGTCAAACTGTTTGTGAAAGTCATGTTTACATATGCGTAACCATCTCGATCACTTCCAAAAACATCCCTCAGAGACCCCCTCCACCCTTTACACAATTACACGGGCCACACCACCAGCTCAAGCCTGTAGGTGCAAATGAGGCTGCTCAATTCCTTATTCTCCCTTTGGAGCAGCTGGGAAAAGAAATGAAGTGTTGGCTTTACTGCTGGCTAAAGCGGCTGAATCAGAACTGTGTGGGTAGCTGTGACTGCGGAAATAAGCCCTAGTAGGAAATGACTACACGCCAGAACCAAGAGAAAACAAAGGAGTCATCTGCAGTACAGATTTGAATCTCAGTGTCTCCTGACACCAGTCCTGGGGCTAGGCACATCATACACCACCTCTCATCAACTTAAGTCTTCTCCAAAAGTCACTTGGCACATCGGCTAAGTGCAGGGAAGCCTTGTATTAGCATTTAACAGAAAACTAAAATGTAAAATACTTGTCTTGGAAACCAAACTTGAACCAGTGGCAATTATGATTTCCTTACTCATGCAACAGTGAAATTCAGGTCTTCATAAAAGAAACATAGAGTGAGAAATCTGACATTAAACAAGCAGTGACAATCAGAACATACCTTTCATCACAGCTTGCAGACTAATTAGTGCCAGCAAGGATTTTCCTTCTAAGAGTGTTAATATGTCAGGGAAGTATTTATAGACATGCCATGGAAAACATTTACCAAAGGCCTCAAAAACAACAAATGAGTGAAGGACATGTCACTCAATGCAGCATTCACACTTACTGCTTCTTCAGTTCCACATTTAAACACTCTAACAGGTTTCACAGTAGGAGTTCAAGTTGTGTGCAAATGCACTGATTCTTTCTAGCACTCCCATGAGCCTGGTGTGAGGCATCTGTAAATTCAGTAAATTGGCAGATTTACTGCTGTAAGTTACAAAACCAGTAAACATGGTATCACTAACACAAACACTGCATTGCTAAAGTTTGTGCATTTTCTGTAAATTTCACCTGCCTTGGCTACATTGCCTAAGAAAACTGTTTTACTGTGTTTCTGTTGTACTGAAAAGATGCTTAGAATCAAGTTGGCAAGAACACCACAAATATGAAGAATTTATGACAATATGTAGAAAAAAATTAACTAGTGCCCTATAAAGTTTGCATCAGTGTGTGCTTCTTAGTGTTCAAAACCAGAGAGAGTCAAATAAAGCAAAAAAGAGCAAAACACTATCAGTATTACCTCAATGGAAGGCAAGGGATTTCTGGAAGAGGAGAGTATTCCATACCTAAAAGAAAGAAAAAGATGTTAATACCTGATGAGTATTTAAATTGATCTTGATCTGTGGATGAATATGGGATATCTTCTCCTTGTTACATTCCTCTGATTCCCTCACCGTTGACAGTCTTATTCTCGGTTTTTGTTTTCCAGCCACCTAAGTCACCTTCCTTCCGTGTTCTCTTAAGAGAAATCAATTCCTTGCAAATAGCCACAAAACCACGTAGTCTGTCTGCTGTGGTTTTCCTCATTTCCTGCCCATTGAAGCTCCAACTTCTCCCTCTGCTGTATTTTCCTTTACATACATTCATACAAATTTTGGCACTCTCTTCTTTGGTACAAAAAGCAGTTTTGGAGCCTGCCGCTGTGTAGGTCTACTCTTAAATCCAACACCTGATGAGTTATCATACAGCAGGAACATGTGCTCCTATCCATTACTGGCAGAATGACCTGCAGTTACAAATACCTGAGCAAGCACTAGCCAAGCAAAAGCTAAGGTACAATGGTACCACCACTGCTTGTGTAAACAGTGCATACTGCCCAAACACTGGTTACTTCTATCACCTTCATTTCCTAACCATCAGGGGAAAAAAAGGGATGAAGCAAAACATTTACATGAATTATATGAAATAACTGCTGTTCACTTGCAAGCTGGCGTGGCAGAGCCATTTCCAGCATTTGTCTGCATGAAGGCTGCTGCAAGTCCAGCAGGATTTACACTCATGGGTTTCGGGGACAGAAGAGGTCACCTCAGGAGTATTACAGTCCCTTGCCCCAAAAGCTTGGTCAGGCTGCCGTTGTCAAATACTGCCTACCCTGCTAAAAGCTCTGAAGTTCTGTGGAGAGCATTAAAACATGAAGGGAAAAGCTGGAGGGAACATGATCCCTTTCTCATGATACATTTCATGTTTTTTCATTTTGGCTGAAACATCAGCTTAGCTTTTTGCTTTATCACATTATCCTTGTTAACACTAATGAAATGTACAAAAAAATCCCAAAACATTTACAGGTATGAAGAAAGTATTATTTAATAACTTTCTCTGATCTACTTCAGTGCAAGAAAGGACAGAGTTAAACTCAAAAATAAGTTTAATAAACAGCGTGAGTGAGATACAGCAGGATCCAATGAGCAAACATTTGTTCATACTTCAGGGGAAAAAAAACCCACTCAATTTTACCTAAAAAAATTATTATAAACAACTTACAGCACCACTGTCAGCTTCCATAAAATCTAAGAGTCAGTCACTATAGTTCTACAGATGTGTTTTGATTGTTTCAGATGACTTGACTATCCAGAGCAGCAGGCTGACAAAACTTTAGGGAATACATAAAATACACATAAATACTGACACTGGTCAATTAATTGACAATGCATTAAGGGAACAGCTACCAAGCACACATAATACACGACCATCACTAAATAATTCATCTCAGCAGTGCTGAGACACTGTGATTCACAGTCAAACAGCTTCATTGCTGCTGCCCAGGGACTCGGGGCCACACGCTCGCTAACGCCAGGGCAGATCTCCCGGCCAGGCTCTGCACACAGGGCTGCAGCACCCCGAGAGGTGCCGGGCGACCCTCGAGCTGTCGATTAGAGTCTGGACTCAGAGCCCACAGAAAAACTCCAACGGTGAAGATGCTGCCAATAATGACCCTTAGGGACTTTTTCTTCTGGACAAATGACTCCTTAATCACTACTTCTTTTTAACCAGGTGTTACTTATTTTCCTACATATACTACATTTACTTTTTTTTTCTTTTTTGAACCTATCCATTTTAGATAATTTAAATACTCATGATTCAGTAACTCCAAAATATAAAATACCTGAGTTTTCGCTATCTTTAGTAATGCCCAGCGGAAAATCACAATACAACAAGAAATAAGTAAGATATGCCACATACTGTGTCCAGAGGAGCCATAATGGATTCACACGTCTCCTATAACATTGCTGGGAGAGCTTTTTACCCAAATGGCTAATGAGTAATAATTACCGAAGAAAGGATTTTCCCCAACATTGTGCTTAAAACACAAAGAAAGATGTCAGCAGACTTAAGAGGAAAACTGAAGTGATTCAACCCCACAACCTACAGGCTGTGTTGGAACTGAAGTCGGAGATACTCTGGCATTCAGTCCCACCCTGGTCATTCAGAGCAGGCTGTGCACTGCGCCCCAAGGTTTCCTTCCAACGCAAAACAAGGCACAACGGCAGCTACACGCAGTTGGAGCCCATGCCTGGTACCTTGGTTCCTCCTACTGGTTAACCATGGTTGGTAAAGTATTTTGTCCCTTCCAGACTGTAGCACCATCACATACTAAACTAGTTCACAGTTTACGTAAGGACACGTTCTGATTCAATGCTATCATGCCCTCGTTTCAATTCTCACAGGGATGAAGTACCTTGATGTTAGTCCTTCACCTTCAAAATCACCCTTTGCTCACAGCAAATTCATATAAAAGCAAGAAGGTAACAAAAAAACCCCACAGGAGATAGGATGAAAAGTTTCCCAGTCACAGATGTCCAGGAATGAAACTAAGGCCTGGCTGTCATGGAACTGAGATTAACTTTCTTCGCCACTGCACAGTTCAGCTGCTGGCCCAGAGGATGCTTCAGCCTTCCCAGCACAACCACAACCTTTGCCCTGCCAGACTGCGCTCCCGGGAAAAACCCTGCACTGGGGAGCTCTTTCTCTGGGATTTACTCAGAGTCCAAATTCCTTGTTCTTCTTTCCCCCTGCTCCAGGACTTCTTACTTTTTAACTCAACATGGGGAAAATTTTGATATTACTGATTTTGATATCACAGTATTTGTTAATTTTCCTTTGGACATGCCCCAGTGCTTTTCTTACTTGACCAGCTGCTGACAAAGACTGCTAAGTACAGAATTCATTTTCTTAGCTAAATCATCAAGGAATTCTTATTCCACAACGAGGCAAAAATCTTTCCAGCTTTTGGGATGTGTTCTCTCCAAGTGAAGCCCCTCCATACACCAATCATTATTACTTTACATCCGCACAGAAACAGACAGTTGTCTTTCACACAGACATGCACACAAGCTCGGTGCATGTGGTTAATTACTGGTGTTTCACTAAAATCAGTGGGTCACTTTATTGCTCCGTCACACTTACACAGGTCTTACAGACTTTGTAAGAAAGGCAATGAAGAAGACCACTATAGGAACACAGCCTACAGACTAAAAAAGTACAGAAAAATAATTACAGATTTTTAAAATAAATTCTAAAGCTGTAATATTCATAGAAGGTGGTAAAGTATCTCAAAAGTTATCTAAGAATTAAATCCTCCCACTAACCTAAAAAAAAAAGTCCAAAAATTATTTTATCAGAGATATTTAGAATAGATTCTCCTCCAGAACAATTCAAGATGCACATATTGAGTCAGTCACACTGTGAGTGATCATAGCAGAATTTGGAACTACTTTATATAATACAACCAGCTTTACACTACTGGTGCAATGCTCCACAGAACAGACAGCAGTCAGTTCAGAAAACAAATGAAAGTGGAAACAATGATCATTAAAAAAAAATATATACTGAGTTTTGACAGCAGGCAGATTTTTCCCCAAATTACTCAGATTCCATACGTCTCGATGTCTCCTTTGGTCTGCATCAACTCAAGCTGTTCTTGTCACATCACACATCGAGATACCAGAACCAAATATGGCAGAAAGTGATGGTGGTGACTCAAGACCGGGGGGGGGG
>VFFE01007869.1:4825724-4942947 GCA_008921705.1 Burhinus oedicnemus | reverse complement strand
CCCCGCCCCTCAGTGTCTCTCTGTGGCTCCACCCCTTCCAGAAGGTTCCACAGACCCCACCCCTCAGTGTCTCTCTGTAGCTCCACCCCTTCCAGAAGGTTCCACAGGCCCTGCCCCTCAGTGTCTCTCTGTAGCTCCGCCCCTTCCAGAAGGTTCCACAGGCCCCGCCCCTCAGTGCCTCTCTGTAGCTCCGCCCCTTCCAGAAGGTTCCACAGACCCCACCCCTCAGTGCCTCTCTGTGGCTCCGCCCCTTCCAGAAGGTTCCCTGGCCCCGCCCCTCAGTGGCTCCACCCCCTTCCAGAAGGTTCCGGGTGCCACAGCCTGCCTCATTCCCTGGGCGAGGCTCTCCCTGAGGGGAGCCATGCCGGGCTGAGCAGGTGGCCGTGCCCCGTCCGGCAGCAGGGCGGGAGGCTGTTCACAGGGAGCGCGGTGGGCTGCGCACGTCCACCTGAGGAGACGCTGGAGCGGGACCGCAGCGTCAGGGAGGAGCGGGCAGGACTGCGTGTTTTTCACTTTCTACTGTAACCAAGAGAAGACGAAGAGCAAGGAAGCGTCCTCCATTACCGCTGCTGGGGAAGGGGCTCTGTCGGTACTCACGGGGTTTAAGGGGTTGGCCAGTGTGAAAGGCAGGGCTGAGCCGGGCCTGGAGCCAGCAGGGGCGAGGACAGGGCGGTGTGCTGGGGTTGGCCACCGGGGCAGAGGAGACGCAAGAGGTGGTCAGCGTGCCCTTTGCGCGTAGGTCTGGAGCAGGAAGGTCTCCTTCAGATAAACCCTGGTCTACGGGCAGGCCTTCTCCCAGCGGCTCCGCTCCGTACGCAGGGGAGAGGAAGACAGTTAAGGATATTAGTATACACAAGAGCCTAAGTTGGATTACAAGCATGAAACTAATATAAACAAGCGACTGGAACAGTGGCCAGGAAGCCACACACAGCATCCCGGGACAGATGGACAGGGACTCATCCCTAACCAACTTACTCAAGTAGCTGTTCAGGGGGTAACAGGGAAAGCCGAGCAGAGGCCGTGGTGCAAACTTGGCAACCGTTCTCTGGAGCAGTGGGAACCCAAACATTCCCACTTAGCTTTTGTAAATAAAAAGATGAATAATAAATTAATCTGTAAAAAATCATCTTAGAGCACAAAAAACATCATCCTATCTGGAAGGAAACAACAGAAATGAGAAGGGGGCTTAAAAAAGGTGCCCGCCCTCAACGCGTGCAGGCTGCCTTTGCTCGCAGAGAACTGGGTCTCAGGTGATGCGATACAGCTCTTAGACCTCGGCGGCATTATACCGTAACGAAGCCAGAGTCCCCTCCAGCGTCACACCACCACACACGTTCTACACACTGGCACGGTGACAGAAAAGCTGAAGCTATCGCCACGCTTTAATTGCAATGCACCTCAGTGTTGGAAGGTGCATGTTTTCTTCTTCTCCGAAATCACTAGCATCTCTCCCTTTGAGACAAAAACCACTCGTTTTATTTTTCAAGAAGGAAAAAAAGTGAAACCTTTTGTTACCCAATACACCCCTGCAAGTGTGGGAAGCTTCAGCAGTGCGTTAGAAGTTTCATTATGCAAAGACGCCCAAGCGGATTGTCCTGAAGGTGGTTGCAAAAGGCCACTTTGCAGAGTGGTCAGTGCACTTTAAACAGCATGTGGGATGGATATTTTCTTGGAATAATCTTCTTTTTATTACTGTACAAAACTGGCAGGAACTTCTTTTCCTTTGCATATAGCAAGTCAGCTTGACAATGCTGAAGCCAACCTGGAAAGTTATTTTGGTTTGCTCAGCCAAATCAGATCTTTCTGCTCTCAGAAATCAGGTAAACCTAGAACACATTGTAGTGTTTATATTTTAGCTCTATAACATTTTAATTTGAAACATTTGATTTCAAAAGTTGTTAGACACCTGAAAAAGCCGCTTGCATCAACTGGATCTTTCAGAACTATTTTCATCAGTGCCTGGTAAATAAACTGAAATGTAAGAAATACGTACGTGGTCACTATGAAGTCACTCCGTGTATCCCTGTCCTGGCAGTGGCCGTGGCTGGGCAGGGAGCAGGCAGCTCGCACGCCCACCCCTGCGGTGCCATCTGCGGGACAGGGCCCAGATCAACGCTGCGAGGCAGCTGCGAGTGAGCTGCTGCGGGCGCTGCATCGCACCGCTGGGGTAATGCAAACCAGGTACAGCTGAGAAGTCGTGCAGGGTGAGAAACTCACTGTTTGCTTTGTGCGCTCGGAAAAGGAAGAACGAGCTGGTAAGACAAGACATAGACTGGGACTTCATATAATGGCAATCGCTTCATTTCCCAGCACAGGAGTTTCTGGGAGATTGTAAAAAACTGGTACCAGAGACTTGAACTACATGCGCACCTACCTCTGTCTTCAAGGAGCCTCCCTGTTGTCTAGAGTTTGGGCAGTCAGAGCTAGTATCAGTCTGGATAGTCTTAGAAAATGAGGCACTGGTCCTTAAAATGAGGTAATGAGGTATCCGCTTGAAGCGTATGCTTAAACTAGCCTCTTAGCTGACATAGAGTATGTGTATGAGTGAGTTAGAACAGATGTTCTCATTGGGAAGTGACTAGAAGGCAGTTGGTGATGCCGGAGGTCCTCACATGGAAGCAGCTGCTGCAGAGATTGGGAACCACCAGCTCTCCAAGAGACTGCACGGTTTATGCCTTCTCTTTCAGGACATCTGATGAAACAGGATTGCCCCTTTGCCCTCTGTTCATTCAGGGCAAAGTAACTTGGTGTTAAGACAATTCCCAAAACTGAATGTCACGCTTCAGGGCTTCTGCTAATAGCTGCTGCAGTTGCAAAGGAATTTCCATGGTTGCAGTATGGCCAAATAGATTTCTGGGTTTTTTCCTTTCCTGAAGGATAACAGACACTGCCCACAGATGGAGACAGGATGTCTGATTGATGTGCCTTCCTCACATTCTCAAAATTACACAAATTGTGTGAGCAGGAGTCAAAAAATTGTTTCTTTCTCTAACTAACCACATCAAGAGTCACTAAGGTTTTTTTCACATTCCCTTAAACATACCACTTGCTAGGATCTTCAAGACACGCCTCCCACAATCAGGTCTCTACTTTAGCTGAGGACTGAATTATTAATGATTTAGTCTTCTGAGAGCCAAAACTTTTTAATATAAAAAAATCTTTGAGCTCAAAAGCTCAAAGCTGTCTGTGAAAATTCAGTGTCTCAGATTATCTGATGATCATTTCTGATTTAAATGACAAGGTCACTGGAAGGTCTCAAGGCACATTATGTAGTGGGTGAATATAATTATCACCAATTACAATTTAAAAAGGCAAAACCCCTAGTACAAGATAATCAGGAGGCCACAGCGAGTCTGAGCCACAATTGTACAGCTTAGCGTGTCTACAACAGACCTCCCAACCTTAAATAAAGCTGAGGTTTTCTTTTTGAAGGACGTATGTATTTCTCTTTCATAACAATAGATTCCAAGAAATTTTCCCCATAAGGTGGCTAAAAATACTTCCCCCAGCATCACAAGGAATTAACTCTTGCCTGTTTCTAAAAAGTTCCTTAGCTGTTCCCTGTGTAACACCAAGAAGAGATTATTCCCTTCCTCTTTCAAAAGCCTGATCTATTTAAGACACACATTTTCTTCAGTCTGCTCTTTTCTAAGCTGAACCGCTCCAGTGTGCTCATTTTCTCACTGGTTAAATGTTCCAAACGTCAGTTCCCTCTTGCTGCTCTCCCCTGAGTTCCTTCCCATTGACCCACAACTGGTTCCTGTGGTGCCCGAGCCAGGTGCAGCAGCCTGGGGAGGCCTTACCGTTGCTGGTAGAGCAGGGGGGTGATTTCATGCATCTCCCAGGCCAGTTTTCTGGTATTCGTCCCACGACAATGTTTCGCTTTCCACACCAACATTATGATGTTGCTGACCTGAATTCAGGTTGTGATACATGGCAATTCCCCGGCTCTTTTCTGAAGATTGCTATCCAGCCAGCAGTTCCCTGTCCTGTATTTGGGCTTTTAAACAGTTCCTGCAAGGTGTAGAAATTGAATTTTCACCTATGGCATTGCATTTTTTCCAGACTAGTTATTTAGCTTCATTTTGAATTCTACCTTTGTTCTCCAATCTCCCTGGATTGCACTTTGTCTGGTGCCAGCAGAGGGGGGCTGTCGGCATGCCAGAAAACAGGGCTGGAATTCCACACGGTCTCGATCCAGTCCAGTGCCCACCAAGTCCAGCAGCGTTTAATTTGACAAGAACTGGATTTGTTGCCAATGGAAAAATACAAAATCAGGCCCTGAACATCATGTAAACAGAAGAGACCAGCTGTTCATTTGGTATTTATCTACATACTATTAAATAAAAACCAAATGTTTTAGGATTTACAAAGTCCAAGTCATACATTTCAGGATGCATTGCTTCCAGGTAACTTTCCCTGTCTGCCTTTCATTTTCTAAAGGACTTTTTTTGGATTTATGCATTAGTATGCTTGTATGACTGTTTGCTTGCTTTTTTAAAAAAGGAAGTTAATGTAGATTCAGAAATTTTATTTAGACAGTAACACTTAAGATCTTGGGATGGGGAGAGTGTACCACCACCATATTTTAAATTTAATGATTTATTTTTTACTACAAAAGTTAAGAAAATTGTCCTAACTTACTTCAAACTTTCCCAGATACATTGAGATACTTCTTCCCCAGCTCAGCACATCTCACAAATGAGCTTAACTCACTTTTTTTGTCCACCATTGCATCACTAATTCTGGGAATACTGTTTCCAAAACCGCTTAAATTCAAGGTGGCAACAAGCAGGCTGCAGAACAGGCAGGTATCGGGACCTTCCACTGGACTCCAAAAACTACTTGCTCAATTACAAACCATTTGAAAACTGGGAAACTGGTTTGACAATTCTTCCTAATACTGTAATTAACATTTTAAACTTTTGTTGTGGATAAAAAGCGTACACCATGTTTACAGTGTTGACATTAAAAATAACTCATTTTATACATATTTTAGGCATTAGAAATTTCGATTTAACTTCCAGGTTCTTCTAATCAACATCGTTGTAAATTCTTCTATCCTGTAAGACAAAGAGAATTACGTTTAAAAAGGTGGCAGTGCAAACCAAAGGAAGCGGGGATGGTATATGATACTGTGCAAGTCACTTACTTCCATCAAGAGAAGACAATGTAAACCATTAGCGCACAACCCACTATCCAGCCAACTGCAAGGAGTATAGGTACAACGAGACGTGAAAGTGGGACTTGGGCTGAAAGAGAAAAGGTGGTCTTTTTCAGGAAGGCCACATTACATTGAGGCTGAATTCACTAAATCAAACGCATCAAAACTACGATTATCACAGAGCAAAAAGATACCTGTGAGCTTAGGCCACATTATCTATGATTGCTATTTTTAGCATGGAGCCACCATATCTTGGCAGGCCTTCCAATGAGAATACATAGCAAAAGCCCAAAGAGATTTCCCCGCTATGGTCTCTGCAATCAGATAGGTACAAGGCTTAGCACTTCCAAAAGCAGCAGGGTACAGGGAGGAGACAGGCACGGTTCTGTCCTTGGTCTCCATAGGTCATCAGGAGAACATCTGTACTGGACTTTATTGCCAGCAGCTGTCCCAGCAGATTCAGGATTCAATTCCTGACATGTACAACACCTTCTAGAAGTCTCATTAGGTTGGCAACGGTAAATCAAAAATACAGTGATTATTTAACATTGCACCCATTTAAGATTAGCGTGCCTGGGGCTGCAATGAGGGGATGCTGTACGAGTTCCCACCTCCCAAAGGGATGTTTGCCAGCGGCTGTGCGTCAGGGATTCACAGCTCGCCTCTGTGCTTTCTGCACACGGTGCCCGACTTAGCCCTCTCCTATCCTGCCACTACAGCCATACGGGGTAGTTGAAGTTGATGTAATTATCCACTGCGAGGGTGTTCCCCACTTTCAAGTAAGGAAATAAGAGTTTCCAATGTGAATGTACCACCTGCCTGGCTGAGCTGGGCCAGGCAGAAATGTGTGACGTCTTGCCTGTATTGCCCACTAGTACCAGAACAAGCTAAAAAATTATATGGAGATGCAGAGTCCAATGCAGGCGATGGTTCTTCAAGAAGCATGCACAAAGCAGGACTAGCACTTTATATAAATATGTTTTTGTACAGCATCAGAATTTCAAAGACCCTTCTGTCAGTTTCCTGCAAATAGCAGAAGCTTGCCAGGAAGCAGCGTATCAACATTTGAGATCATATTACTTACCAATATATTACAACATTTTAAAGCACATATTTCTGCAGTTAAAAGATTTCCAGGTTTTTGAAGGGATTAATAATGTAAAACTATTCACACCACCTTGCACAGTTTAGATCAAGCAGACAGACTTCAGAGGGATGCTTAATAATTCAAGGTTTTCCACATTGCTCTTTCAAAGCTGGGCAGAACACAAACATGTCTCACCATGATATTGCATGGTCTCTCTACCGAGAGGGAAAGAGAGAACAGATAGATAGAAAATCTGCATGTGCTGCCATAAAAATATTAAACAGATAAGCAACCACACAGCAAAAAGATAAAATCCTGCTCTGAAACTGGGTGTCCTTTAGCCGCAGGGGAGTCCCTTACCTGTTTCATTTAAAGACACTTTTTCCTTTGACACTTTGTAAGGCAAAGCTACTCCTGTTGGGGATCATTTCTCTTCGCTTGCCGTTTTTTTAAAGGTCCTATTACAAACAAAAGGGCTGGATCCTATTGGGGTACATGGAAGAGTTTTGACAAAGCTCTGCTGAGTTGCCGTCGTGTCTACTGAATATGGTGTTTTGTTATATGAGATCCAGTTTAAATGCAGTAAGGGAAGAGAGGCAGGCAAGTCCTGATGGGTCAGCAGGAGTGCTGTGCCCAGCATTTGTCATGAGGCAGCACGCAGCTGGCTCCGAGGGATAGAGTTTCATGGGAGCCATTGGGAGTACTTGTGTTTCATAGTTTAAGAACAGATATGACCATGAGATCATTTGCTGTGATCTCCTGCACAGGACAGATACCCCAGGACTTGAGTTAGAGTAAAGCAACTGCTTGAAAGACTGTATTTTATGCCGCGAGCAGGAAAGACTGAAGTGGAAGATACGCAAAAGGCTCAGGCTTGGCCAGGTGTGACGTTTGAGCAGGTAACCCCTGCGTAAGGTCTCAGAAGAAGGTGACAAACTCCAAGGTCTCAATATTTTGTCCAAGGAAAACTTCCCTGAGTCTAAATCTGAGAATCAGTATTACACTCGCCATGGAGCAAGGCTGTGCGCACCAAGAGCCAGAAAGAGAACATCTGCATTGTTGCTTTCCAGCCCGAGGTGGAGATGGGGTGCGGAGGGACTGGCAGCAGAGGAACAAAGTACTTTAAAGCAACTGTGTTTTGGAAAGAACACTCTTTACTGACGCCTGCAGGTAACCAGTTAAAACCCTAGAACGGGAGGTTTCACTATAATCACCATTTAAATGACTGCACATGAAAGCAGAATACTGAGGGAAATGTGGATTATTGCAGTCACAAGTCCTGCTTTCAAACAGACCAAGGAAACAAAGCTTGGCTTCTGGGTTTTGAGCCAGAGCCTGCTGAAATAAAAAGACCAATTCTGGTTGGCAGCGAGAATAAATAAAGGAGTCTTACTGTGACCTGTGTATGTAAACTGGCGTTCTAGCTACAAATTACTTTCTTTTTCCCCCCATTATAATGATTTTTCTCTACTTCAAACATGAATTTGTCTCAAAATAAACAGAGAGAGGCTGGTCAGAGCAGCAAACACACAGCACTTTGGCTGTGCTACAGCAGGGTTCCTCCGCATGTGAGGACTCCCGAGCTCTGCGCTTCTGCAAGTCGGAAGCCTTGGGAACTGCCCACCGTGGGATGCCCAAGTACCACAGTGAAGCCAAGGATACCTTAAATACAGGATACAGCAGCACAGGTTCCAAGCTAAAATACTGATAAGGTTAATCTGATTTCTGTCTTCTTTTTTTTCCGGGGTTTACCTTTTATCCAGAATCACAAGTTCACTTGGTTTTGCCATCTGTAGTTAGTCAAAACTCCTGCCAGCTACCATGAGCAAGGTGATGCCTCTGGTCTCACTGAGCTGCCTTCACGCCTGAAATACCCAAATCTGACACCGACAAAGGCACCCCAAGATACCAGGCGGAAAAATTCCCACTGAGTTTAAATAGGCAGAGGCTTGGCAGGTAAAGAAGGGAATGTTTCCCTGCCCAAGCCTGTTGAGCTTGAACTCGCAGTGTTATGTTCCCTACTTCAAAATGCTTCAGAATTTCACGTAGGTTTTTTTTTGTATTGTATCTCATACAGGGTACACATGCACACACACAATCAAACCACTAACCCGTCACTGGGATGGCAGTTTGAACACCACACTGGTTTGCAGACTAGGAGGGAATGTGTGGGCATGCCCAGAGGACCATGTCTCCTGCATGCCTCCCAGCTGCCAGCCCCAACAGACAAGTTTTTCCACGTTCCTTATGTGCTGCCAATAGAGGCTGTGGTGCTCCAAACTCTAATTTAACCACAGAACTGATATGCACAGGATTCGGTGTTGATGGCATTTGCCAGCTTCATATTTAAAAGTCCTGCGAAGCTGCACTCACTCCTTTCAGTGAGGTTGCCCAACCGTTTCCGATGTGGGGTCGGGCCGGAGGTGTGTGCGAGCAGGAGGCAGTCAAGCCCAGCTGCCCGGGCGTTGCGACTCCCGCTGCTGCTCCAGGGCTGGGGCTGGCGCCAGCCTGGGCCATCTGAGTGATTATGGCCACATTGTGCCTTTTTTTTTTTTTTTTTTTTTTTTTTTTTTAAAAACCAAACCAAACCAAAAACAAAACCTAACTTTAAACAGAAATAACAATACATATCCTACCAATGCAAAATATGGTTAAGTACTAATTCCTAGGGCAATACCAGTATCAGTATAATTTCTGGGAATATCAATGAAAACTAAAATTAAGAAACAGCATTCAGTATGCTGTTGTATCTGAGTTTAGCAGAATTCCACTATCCTTCTTAGATACCAGTGGTAATTGTGCAAAAAAAAGGGAGATAAAAGTCTTTAAAAACTTTTAATATAGCTATGAAGATGTATTAAAAAGTTACTTCTACAAGGAAAATTACTACCTGTATAACTGTGTACATAGCTAACACCATATTTAAAATTAGAGTCGTTTCACCATCCAAACCTCTTACAGTGAAGTAAATAGAAAATGACAATGCATATAAAATGCATATTTATAAAATGCCTTTTCTCCTTGGAGAAAGTGGAAATGTGCTTATAATGAAAAGGTCATTATTAAAATTTCATTTTGCTCTGCCACTTGGGTTTGTGGGGCTAAAATCTAAATTATTATATGTTCACCTAGCATTACACTCAGATTTCAGCTACACAGACAGTATATTTAAAACCCTATCAACACAACTCATTTTATGTGGTGCCTTTTAATTATGTTAGTCAACTTAAAATCACAACTACAAAAAAATGAAACAAAACTGGTAGGATTCAGAAACACAGGAGGAACCCAAGCTACTTTAAACTTATTGCTGTTACTAGAATTAGCTTTTAAACTGAGTACACTTTCTTACCGAAAAGTAAAATATATAGTGTATCATACAAGAATACAAATAGCTGAGTATTTTCATATAACATTGCTCAGATTTATGAATTTTAAGAATATACGTTACATTCACATTTAGCTGTGCATCTTACCTGGTTCTGCCATTCCCCTCTCTGTTGCTTTTATTGGCAAGTTTTAAGGTTTGCCTCTGCAGTTGTTCTCGTGAGCCTTGGGATGCTTTAAATAGAGCAATATTTGGAATGTGCTGCAGCTGCCTTGCTCACTGATGCCAGTTTTTGGCTATATGCATCCAATTGTCTAAAAAGGCAGGAGTTCAGGGGATTCAAGGTTACCTCTTCCTGCAGCTGCACATCTGTTTCAGAGAAAACTCAATAAAGAGGGGTCGTTTTTTGAAGAGGGAGAGAAACAAGGGCAAAAATTGCTTTATAGTCTCTTTACAGCCGTGAAACACCACTTAATAAGTTCATGTAATATTTATGTGCATCCACATATTTAGAGCATGACTGGGATCCAGTTTGTTCTTAGTCTCCCACGGCTTCTCTCATCCTTCTATCAAAAAAACCAAGCCAAGTCCTATTCAGTAATACTTGTATATGTATTTCTATAGTTATTAGTTACTTGCTAAGCATTACCAGGTATCTTTTACTCCACAAAGCACAGAGGTACGTTTAGTGTCTTCCCTCTGAAAGGTTACAGTGTAGTCGCAGGGTTTCATTACTCCTGGGGGTAGCGGGTAACAAAATTCAAGGGAGGAACATTCCTAAAATAATCAGAGAATGATTTTTGTCCTAAATAGGACAAATTTGGGAGAGAAAAAACATGGAGATGAGTGTCAAATCTAAGCCAAAAGGACAAACTGCACACTAGCTTGTATCATGTAAAAGGGGAGCTCCATACAGAGATCCCTTGGAGTGATCCTGGCCACAGTTTTTGACCAATAAGCATAAGAAACCCCCTCAAAGTTTATTAGGGAAATGAAGTCCTGGACAGAACATTCAGAGGAACGCACAGGTGCAAAAAGCCCCTAACCAAATGCCTTTTTTCAGGCATGGGAGGACATTTCATCTAACGCTCAGCAAGTTTATACGTAATCCCACTTCAGAGCTGTGCCTAGATAGTAAATGAAACTGGGATTCTTCCTGTGTGTTTCTGAAATGGAAAAGGACACAAATTGCTGCTCAAAAGCCATTCCATGTAGCAGGTGCACAGGATGTTTTGAAGTGATCTAATCTGGATGTTTGTGCAGTTCGGAGGAACTGGTTGTGGGCTCCCAGAAGACAAGACAGTGCTCAGAAACACATTATGCAGATTTTCTCAAACAGATTATCCCTTTCTTATATGCTCGTTGATTAAAGATTAAATACTTTACATAAAAAAATAAATTTCAATTATCACCTTTCTTCGGAATTGCTTCCTCTCTTCCAGTGGCTGTGGAGATCACATCTTCCTTGGAGCTATCACATCAGAGAGCCTGAAGGAAAGGAATTAAGCCAAAGTTAGATTCTAGAGCACCAGGCGGAAAAAATACTGGCTTTTCATACCAACATGATCTAACTTGTTCTAAAGCAGGTTCATAACTCAAGTATTTGATTTTGAAAGGACTGGAGCTGGTTATAATGGAAATGCAATCCCAGTCCCTCCCAAGGAAGGGTCTGTTCCTGAGCACAGGAGCTACTTTCCAAGGACCTCTTCCCAGTTCCCTGCCTGCTCCCTGAGCCCTGTGACTGCAGAGGCGGAATGGAAGGGTGCAGATACACGTCCAACGCTACACCTACAAAACAGTTGGGAGATACAGCCTTCAAAATACCCATAGAAAATGCAATTTAATGTCTGGTTATTTTTACAGGAATAATATTTTTTTGTCCTAGATGCAAGAATGGAAACTATGGGCCCCAGGCTACACATGACTTGTGTCCATCTGCAGAGTACTTTCATCTGGAATGAACAACAACAACAAAAAAAAGAATGGCAGTAAAATATTTGAAATACAATTATTTGCATTGCTGTGATCAGTATCTTAGAAACCATACTAACATACAAAATATGATTGAGCAGCATTCAATGCTGGCAAAACTTTACTGAAGACAGTTGTTTTACATCAGTGATGAATTTAGCTTTGTATAGATTGAGTTCATTGCATACAATAAACAGTCCCCATTTTTTTCATCTTTGGAGTTTGGCATGAATTCTAAGATGACGATTACAGAAAAATAACTGAAGCCAGGTCATATCAGCTAAGGAAGTTTTCATCAATTTCTGCAATCGATATCTTGACCAACCTGTTCCGCAGTCAGTTTGTGCTCGCTGTCTCTTAGGTTCTTGTGCTTCTGTTTGTACGATGAGATACTTCAAAGCAGGTACTTTGAGGCATTCTTTCCAGTTCTGCAGATGCAACAGAAACATCAAGCTTTGTCGTCTGCCCACTAACACCAGGTCCATATTAATAAGTCTCTGCTGACAGCCGGGACTCTGCTGGCTGAAGGGTCAGACTCCCACTTCCTCTAGTAGGAGCACAGGACTTAAAGGATTTTTTTGGGACCTGAAACTCCTGTCTACCAATTAACAGCAATCATGTGATACCCTCTTTTCATAAATTTTAACATCATCTTAAAACCAGCAGAATTTCTGGGACCTGCGACTTTCTAGGATTTCCCACTGGCAGTTTCCCAGCGGTTGTGACAGCACTTGCAGCATCTCCAGACCTGCGTGTATTTCACAAGAAAGGCTCAATGAGTCCCCTCAAACGATGATGTTCATCCACCCAGGGAAACTAGTCAAAGGACTTCCACTGGTTTTTAGAGATCAGTTTGACCAAATGGATATGCTAATATAATAATGGAAACGGCAAGTTCTCCAAGTACTAAAGTTTTCTAGTACTGGATATGCCTACTGTGTCTCCAGTGCTGGCTTTTGCCAGTCCTCTGCATTCTTGAGCAAAATGGTTCTCCTTAAAAAACATCTGCCTTTCCCCAAGCACCACGTAAGGAAAGCGATTTCATTTACTGCTTATCCAAAATGGATATAGTCATAAAACAAAAGTCAGGGCTATATAACATTTTGTCATGCCATGTACAATTCAGTGCCTCATGTCGTTTTGAGACATGAATAAAATGGAAGCTTTACATTCTTTGTCTAGCTTTGCTATAGAGCAGACTTTTTGGGATAGGATCCAATTTGTTGTAGAAAGAAATATGATTCTGTTCTCTGTGTAATAGATTTATTGAAAAAAACCCGACTCTCTGATACAATAACTTCATTGGCTGCATAGCTGTTCCGGTAAGAATCCTATCTGTTTTGGTTCTGCTAATTATATATATACATCTGATCTAATGGAAATAATTTCTACCAGGAACCATGTATTCCTAACGAGACAATCTGACCTTCACAGATTGGGATCTTTCCAGGCCTAGTTGCCTTAAGCAAGGACAGAGAGTCATTGCTGTTCACAACAGTTTTGCTAACTACTACCCTGATTTAGCTGCAAGCATAGTAAGTATTGTTCTGCAAGTCTAAAGCATGAGGTTAAGGATATAATAGTTGTAACTGCAGCAAAGAATAGTGTAACAATATAGACATTCTTTTAAACAACACATCTTCTGTTTGGAATGGAGGAATGGACTGCAGACATAAATTCTACAATAGATCTCAGTCCAACAGCCAAAAAAAAGCAGGGGGACAGTTTCAAAATATAAAAAACAAGGAGAGAACACAATGCTTAAGAAAAAACTCACGAGAATGATTCGTGGCAAAAAGCATCTACTACTTTGCCTGCTGAAGAACAATGTACAAGAAAAACAATTCCCTCATTTTTATTTGTGTTTCAAATTACATTATAATTTGTGTGTGTTTTTTCCTCTGTGTTTGTGCTGGGATGATGAAATACTCAATATTCAGGGTTAGACTCGGATGGTTAGTTGTGCTCTGAAATGAGATCTCTTTTTTAGCCTTCAGTTCACTGAGGTACTCAAACAGATTTGTCTCACTTAAAGCAGTATTTTGAGCAGCCTCGTTGACTTCAGTCCGTTAGCTGCTCAAAGCTAGGAATGCACTTTAAATGCTTTAAATGCCTTCAGTACTTTAAGTGAATTAGGGCCAACATTAGGAGGAGGAACCGAGTAAGCCAGCAGGGCTGAAAGTCTTTCCGGAAGAGAAAGCAATTTTAAGGGGAAAAACAGTACTGATGTTTTGGAAAATACTAAATTCTCATCTTCAGATCCACGTGGATCTTGCCCAAAGGAAAACACAAAAAAAAGCAGAGGCTGCTGTTGGATTGACTGGCTGGCTAGCAGTTATGAATGCCGCCGTTCACAAACTCCTGCTGTTCCCCAGCGTGGCCACACATGCCGCTGGCTGCGGGGAGCAGCGAGAACCCTCTGCAGGCCGCTGCATTGTTTTTGTGCCAAAGCTTTGGTGAAGGGTTGGAAGGAGCAATGTCCTTAGCTGTGTTCAAAAGTATCCCACCTCGTATTAGAAAGTGCATTATTCTACTGATGGCTATCTTCTGGCTATTCCTTCAGTCATACAAAGGAGTCGTATGAGCCTGCCATGGTTTGAAAGACCTGACGCCAGCCTTGTCCAAGCCATTTAACTGCTTCTGCACTAAAATTGCCAGGGAAGACCTGGGGAGCCGTCAGTGCTGCCACCTTTGCCCCATGAAACACAGGACCGGCAGCATCCGCCCTCGAGCATGGAGGGGACCGACAGCTGAGTGCTCATGGAAAGCTAACGGGCAAGGGGGCAATTAAAGCCAGAGTCCAATCCTAAAGAAAGCAAGAAAAAGCAAGCCAATACTAGTAGAAATGTATCTGTACAGCTCTTCGACAGGTAGACTGGTTATATAGGAGCTTTCCAGCCAGCTAACCTAACACCGGGGCCACAAGGCTGACAGATACATTGCCACAACATGTCGTTGGTAATTTGTTTTTCTGTAACAATAATAGGCACAGATCTAATATCAGAAACTACAGCATCTCCGCATCCCTCCACCCGCCTGCTATCCTGCGTTTGTACACAGAGGGTATCACGGTGAGCAGAAATACAGGCTGTGCTTGTTCGGAGATCAGAGCCATAAGCAAACGTCCCAGCTTCAGGAGCTTCGGGTCTCCTCTCCCTGCGTTGGTGCTGCTTTCTTAGACAATATGCTGCGGAAAGATTTAGCTATAAACAATCACGTATCACCTCAGTAAGAGGCAAACTCTTCCCCTTTTGTACCAGAGACAGGATTTCTTCATAGCACAGTCTGCTCTCCGGAATGCTGGGAATACAATAGAGAAAGCAAATGTCAACTGCTGGGTAACAACAACATGGAAACATTTGCTCTGCTACTTCTGGTGAATTTGAGTGATTTAGTGTCTGATGTTTGGGAAACAACTGTCAGAACACCTCATTAAAATACCACCCATTTTGCAAAGAAAATTGGCAATATTTATTGTTTAAATAGCCAATATGTTTATAGTACATTCTAATCTTCGTAATTTCACCAGTACCTAGACATCAAATGTTAGAATCTCCAATGTATATTTTTGTTAGGCAGACTTCTAACATCTGAAAGCCTACATGCAGCATTCAGTACGCTGGCAAAGAAATGCTTTCAGTTTTACAAGTCCTATACAATTCGTATAAATAACTGTACATTAAAGCTAATCTAACATAAAGCTACATTGCTTTATGTTAGATTAGAGGGACAGATCCACTCCTCTTCAGGAAAGGAATGCTCCAAGTAATAAAATCTTTATAGCTTTGTAATATTGGTACTAATTTTTTTAAAATCACATTTCTTTCTTTCAGTTGAGCTTTTTCCTTTAAAACAAACCAAACTGATTTACTAGCAAATCAAAAGCCGTGTTTATATGCCTTGAATTGTTGTATTACTTTGCTGTACTCTCTTGTGACCTGCAGACTAACATGTGAGAAAGTAGCAGGTTATTGCATTCACAGAATAGATATATGTGGAAAATGTGTCTAATGAGATGCATTTTATTAGTCACATCAATCTTAGCATTTGAAAGCTCCCTTAAAAATTGCTAGAGATTACTTCCACTCACATTTACATCATGAAAATAAAGACTGATTGTTGATTTATTTGATAACTATGCAACTGAAGACCTGAAAAATTCCATTTATTCAGCTACTAAATATTTAATTCCACACACTGTTTCCTAGGGCTCAGGGTATACATGTCAATTCTCTTGGCAGAGCACTTCAGCTGAATGCTGAGATATCTGATAAAAAAAGCTGTAAGTATAATGGAGAAACAGCAGTTCAGTGTAGACATCTACGTGTGCAATGTCATTTCTGGATTAGTTCCCCACTGATGTCTAAAAATAATGTTGATAACGATGTGGGGTTTGTCTTTGTATAGTTTCATTTCAATGGCTGCTGAGTGATGGGTAAATACCTTTCTAGCTGGCACAGCGATAATTGCTGTGAATAAATCTGCTTGACACATAATTTATGAGAAATCGTCTCAGCTGGATTTCTTAGTACTGAGCGTTGGACGACTGGAAGGCGAGCTGCACAACAAAGCCATGGCACGCGAGGCAATGCCAGATCTCAAAGCTGCCACTTTAGTAGCCGAAGTCTCAATGAGCACCGTAGCCTGACCAGGGTTTCCAGCCTGTTCTGCACAGCCTGCCGAGACCATGGACAACTGCCCATCCCACAGGGATGGCAGGACATGAACAAAGAGCCAAGCATACTTAACTGCAGATATTTGCAGAGAGAAGGCAGCTCGGGAGCCCTCTCCGACCAAGTGCTGTGCACCTTCGCCTGCCACTGAACTGAAGGGCATGCAGGACACTAAACGCCTCCCAGGAATAGCTCAGCAACCAAAGCTGCCCAGCTCAGGGTCAACGATAGGACAAGTTTCAGATATTTTGTATAAAAACTTCACTGAATTTCTTCCTCTCCAGTGATTATTATTCAGGAAGGAAACCCAACCCATCATACACCATAAATCGCCATGGGATTTATGACTTGGGAAATGTCAGCTTTCTGGAGGATGCATTTTATGATTTATACATTAGTGTAACCTGATGGTGTGGCTTTTACTGTAACAGCTGAAGAAAAATTGGCATTTTCATCATAATTTAAAGGCATTTAATGTGTTGCTCAGATTTGCACTGAATCATAGCTTCTCGACCATGCTGCTAAACCCAAGTTAAAATTCCAGCTTTATCATGTTACCTTTTCCATGTGATTTTTTTGCTATCACAAACCCATGAAGCTAATAATTACGCCATTCTATTTCTTTGGATAAGAAACTGTAACCTGTATTGCACCCCGAACGCAGCAAAAAGTTTAAGGAAGAGGCCTCGGTGCAGGCGCAGGGAGGCATGTTCGGTAGAGGCCAGGTGCCAGAGTCGTAACCTCTGCCACTGCTCCATTCTGCTGGCAAAAAGCTGAGGAGCCCAAACCAGCCCCAATACAAGGACAGAGCCCATACTGTTTTGCAGCAGTTGTGGCCATGATGTGTCTTCAAGCAGCCAACTTTTGACACTGTCCCACATGACATCCAGGTCTCTAAATTGGAGAGACATGGATTTGATGGATGGACGATTCGGTGAATAAGGAACTGGCTGGATGGTCACGCTCAAAGAGTTGTGGTCAATGGCTCGATGTCCAAGTGGAGACCAGTGACAAGTGGCATTCCTCAGGGGTCGGTACTGGGAACGGTGCTGTTTAACATCTTTGTTGGCGATACAGACAGTGGGACTGAGTGCACCCTCAGCAAGTTTGCTGGCAACACCAAGCTGTGTGGTATGGTTGACATGCTGGAGGGAAGGGAGGCCATCCAGAGGGACCTGGACAGGCTGGAGAGGTGGGCCCATGTGAACCTCATGAAGTTCAACAAAGCCAAGTGCAGGGTCCTGCACATGGGTCGGGGCAATCCCAAGCACAAATCCAGGCTTGACGGAGAATGGATAGAGAGCAGCCCTGAGGAGAGGGACTTGGGGCTGTTGGTGGATAAGAAGCTCAACAGGAGCCGGCAATGTGCAGCCCAGAAAGCCCCCCGCATCCTGGGCTGCATCCCCAGCAGCGTGGGCAGCAGGGCCAGGGAGGGGATTCTGCCCCTCTGCTGCGCTCTGGGGAGACCCCACCTGGAATACTGTGTCCAGCTCTGGGGACACCAGCAGGAGAAGGACATGGACATGTTGGAGCGGGCCCAGAGGAGATGCTGCCAGGGCTGGAGCCCCTCTGCTGGGAGGCCAGGCTGGGAGAGTTGGGGGTGTTCAGCCTGGAGAAGAGAAGGCTGCGGGGAGACCTTCCAGCCCCTTCCAGTGCCTCAAGGGGCTCCAGGAAAGCTGGGGAGGGACTCTGGATCAGGGAGTGGAGCCAGAGGACGAGGGGGAACGGTTTTACACTGGAAGAGGGCAGATTTAGATGAGATCTCAGGAAGAAATTGTTGACTGTGAGGGCGGTGAGGCCCTGGCCCAGGTTGCCCAGAGCAGCTGTGGCTGCCCCATCCCTGGAGGTGTTCAAGGCCAGGCTGGACGGGGCTTGGAGCAACCTGGTCTAGTGGGAGGTGTCCCTGCCCATGGCAGGGGGGGTTGGAACTGGATGGTCTTTAAGGTCCCTTCCAACCCAAACCATTCTGTGATTCTGTCTGTGTTCAAGACCCAGCCTTCCACTGACACTGGCCTGAAAAGCTGCTTCTGGCTCCAGGTCTGCTGGAGGTAGGGTACCAGGCAAAAAGAAAACAAGGCACACAATGCCATTTGCACTGTTTTTGGAAAATTTTGGAAAATTCTTTGCAATTGTCATCCTAAAGACTAGCAATTAATTGATGGTTGCAAGGACAGAGCAGAAATGAGGAATTCCATGTCTGACCTGCTTGGAGAAACCTGAATGCACAATGCTTTCGTTGCTTGGGCCAGCAAAACAGGGCACGCACAAGAACTGCCCCCTTCCCACAGCATCGCCTGTGGCACAAGGGCAGAGGTGCAGGAAAGTGAATGGGATGAATGACTGCCTGAGCTGCTTCCCAACTGATTTTTCTCCTTTTGCCCAGCTCCCCTTTTTCCTTGGCTTGTAAATGGACTGTTCTTGCAGGTGAAGTTTAAAGTTTACTGCTCAGGATACATTTTTACCATGTCAGACTCAAATGGGGCAGGAAAAGCTTCCTCCAGAGGGTGGATGAAGTGGGGAGGCAGCAGTGCAGGAAGCCAGGAGCAACGTGGGATGCTCCAACAACGGGTACTTAAGGGGATCATTATTCTCAAGCACTTGGGTTTTGCCATGATGCCCTGGCTGTACCCAGACAAAGAGATGGAACAGCTGGATATTAAATTACACTTTTGGTTGTTCCCTTGTTCTAACTCCTGAAAAACAAATAACGGAACTGCTCAGCTGGGATTTGTGTTCCAGTTCTTGGTTCAGCCCTGAATTTCCTGGTTGAAAACAACTTACTAGACTGAAGATACTGCATTCAAAAACAAATGCTGGCTTGTATGATTTCAGCTCATGTGCTGAGCAAAGTCATACACAGGCTGAAAACATTTTTATTTGATCTTACTGTGTCCTCTGAAAGAACATTAGATCATGCCAGCAAGGAATACAATGGCAAAACACAAACTGGCTAAAGAAAAAAGGATATATTCATTAACATAAATTGTGAAAGACTTTCTGAAATGCTTTGTTTATCTAAGATTTAAATAATTTTTTCTTGATCTGATCATTCCAGTTAACCATAAACACTGGATAAAATGGAGCAAGATGATTTCAATGTCCTCTTTAGAGCAAAATGAAGGATTTCTTCAGAATCTTTTATTCTACATTCTCCCATGTATTAGAAAACTACAACACAACTGAGTATCAGCCAGCCCTGGCATTTGTGCCCTAAAGTCACCCATCCTAAATGGCACCTTCCCCAGCAGAAATACCCAGAGATATCTTGCTCTTATCTCTACGTTTGCAGACTCCCTTTTCTTAAAAACTGGAGAAAGCAAGCCTGAGCAAGGCTGGCGGTTAGTGAAAGGGGACAAAATTCAAGACCAGAAGAAAACAACTTCTGATAAAGCAAAACCAGACTAAGGTCAGAAGAGATACACCAAACTGTACTCAGCTGTCAGGAAACAGCATTTACATGAGCGGTAGAGAGCTCTGCAAACTTACCACTTGGGAATGTGAGCTGAATCCGCGTGATTTCGATGCAAGATTTGATGCTGTCCTCCTGGAGGGACTGGTTCAGCATTCCACTGCGTTTTGTAGACAACGAGTTAAGTCATTTTCTCCCTCCTTTTCCAGGTGACTCTGGCATAAGTTTGCCTGGATTCGATACCTTTGTGGAGACGACGCCTCCTTTTGCAGTCCATCTACTTGTGGGAGAACATGAGATGGATCTTTGTTCCTTTCCTTTTCTATAGCTTATATTTTTCTTTTTAAATGAAACCTCTGTGCTGGGGAAAATATGCTTTTTAAAAATTACCAGAACAAATCACATACTTCAAAAAAGCTTTGCAAGCCTTGAAAAGCCATGAAAATGTTACCAAGTTTTATCCAACCAGAAATAAAGTTCTTAAAAACATCCAAAAATCGACATTTCTATGCAAATATTTTTAAAAAGTATCTTATTTGTAAGGACATAGCCAGCTGTACTAGCTAGATATGTACTGTAAACACCAAGTCCTTAAAGAAAAGGTAGTGTGAAGAAGAGCAGCTCCTACACTTGTGCTGCAGTACCCTCTTGCGACAGACGGGGCAACTTCAGATTTAGAAGGAACCCAGAGGATGCTCTACTGCATCAGCCAACTGAGGCACTGGAGCTATATGCACACAAAAAAAGTGTGAGGGTTTTTTTAAGAAACTAAATATGGTGTACTTAAACACTAAGTATATCTTTCCCGAGAAAAGTTTTAAGGGCTTTGAAAAAGCTGAGTGTTTCCTCATTCTAGGGTGTCTTTGCCCCTGTTCACATGAATCCTACTACAGTTACAGGAAACCAAGCAGGGCACCTGAACCACCTGAACCTCACTGTCCTCAGCCTGGGGTACCTGCATGCACAAACCAAGGATGCTCAAAAATGAGTGAGCACTGGCATTTTGGCTACTGTTCAGATCACTTGAGTAACTGGGAGCAATATCTACAGGTAGAAACACAGGTTTTGGTGTTTGTTTGACTTTAATCCTCTCTCGCCTTTCTCATTTCTGTAGGTTCTTTACTGAGAACGTATTTTGTGCCAGACCAAGCTCCCGGAATTTGCTGGTTTTTGCTTTCAGAAGCCAGTTCTGTTATTGAGTCACAAAACCAGGGTTCAACACTGCCTAATTAGCCTCCTCTTTTCCACAGCAGCCGCAGATCTTATGCACTAGTTAAATCTGGCCCCTGCAACAGGTTCAGGCTGTTGCCTAACCAGGAGCCACACACCCACCTACATCATCTCACCTCACTTAGTCCACAGTACACAGAATTCATGATATTTGTTACTTCTCATGTTAGACTGCACTGTTGCGATCACAGTACCATCCAACTTCTCCAGGACTTCAGGAGTCAGGTCCCACTACCCAAAATCTTCTCTCCTGTCCGAGTCACCCTGGGACAGCTGCTTCAGCCTGCGCACTCCCGCTCCGGGCTGGGGTGGGTGGTTGCCAGCAGATGGCAACCCCTTCCTGCAGTCCTGGCAGCCAGGCCAGCCGTGTGTCTCAGCCGTACAGTGTTTGAAAAAAATAGATCTGAATGATAAAAAACCCAAACAAATGAAGTATTTTGATAATGAATTATATTACATATTATTTACATAGGAGGAATATTATTTTGTCCTGGATTTTTGGACACAAAGCTCTCCTCGTAGGATACAGAGCCTACAGAAGAAAATAAAGAGCTGGTTGTCCCTTCCTCTCTCACCCACCTATACACACATATATACACTCTTACTAAGGTTTTGTTTCTTAAACATTTGAGGAATGGCTCCTCTTCCATTCTCTCGATATATCATTGTAACAGACATCAGAAAATTGTTTAAACTAATCACCATGTGAAAAAAATGTCCCAATTCAATCAATATTTGGAAGACAGCTTTTTCTGCAACAGCCCTGGAAAATGTTTCCATGATCTACATTTCTGTTACACCACTTCTCTTAACCCCTCCTCTATTTTTATGGAGCAAAGAATAAATGGCAGAACACACCCCAAATGACAAAGGATGTCACAAGAAAAATTTTGCCAAAATCAGCCTTATTTTTTGCTATTTTTAATCCATTTACATATGCTTGTCTACTAGCACATTCAGAATAAATGTTTCAAATGGTCATACATACGGGATACACACAACGACAGCATTTTGCATGCTTTCATTGTGATGCCAACCTTTTAATGATCCATTTAACACAGAGATAACTTAGTTTTATTAAGGTAACCAATTAGTAGCCGCTTCAGACAACGGAGGCTTAAGACACTCACTGTGCTGAGTGGGCACTGCCATGTTCTGCTCTCTGAGCTCCAGCCCAGCCTGCGGCAACCTGGGGCTCCTCTCCCGTAGCCTGCACTCCAGCACCCTGCGCTCTCTGCCAGTTCTGCAGCTCAGCCCGAGGGGCAGCAAGATCCTGCAGAAGACTACGCATTTGGTGAGGAAGCTAGATTCGAATACACATCTCCTACCAAAAAAAAAATATTTACATTCTTTAAATAGGTTATTCTACTTTGTTTTATACATTTATATACAATCAACTAAATATTCACAATGCTAATGAAAGTGGTAGCAGTGGCACAGACTAGAGAAGCAGAGTAATTTGGCTTTACCTTGCCAGTGAAGGCAGACAGGTTTATAAAATCCTCATCCAGAATATAAAAGGCCAATGGTCATTTTTGCAAGGCCTTACTTGCACACAGAAACTCACCACTTTAATTACTCCAGTTTAAAGTTAATTGCTGCAAAATGTTCACTAAAAGGCTTTCCTCAGATTGTTTATTCTTTTTTCATTTATACTAAATTGAAATAAGCTATCTTTAAACCTCATAAAGAGCATGTTATCTTTTGTAATGGTTTAAGTCCTTTAAAATTATGCTGCCAGTAGAAGGGCACACAGATAATTCCAAAGGCTAGGACAAAAAGGAAAAAAGATACTTTTGAAGATTTTTAAAGGGGAATGATCTCTAAAAATAGGCTTTTAATAAGTTATCCTGAAGTTTAAATTTAAAGCAAAATCAGTGGAGGGACTGCATATGGGCTGTATTCAATGTGTGTAAGAAAACAACCCTTCTGGGGGTATAATAATCTATACTAGATTGTATTATTGGCAGATAACAAGAAGCTAATGTTTTGTGACTGTATTTTTATCTGAGCACCAATGACTTTGCTAGTTCAGCAGATGTGCTGAACTAGCCATAAATTTTTCTAGGTTACAAAATCACCAAACATGTTGAAGTCAAAATATTTCATGTGTTACAAGAACAATTAGAAGCATCACCAACTGCCAGCAATAGTTTAGAACATACTAAAACCCCAGAAGAAGCACAATTCACTTGTTTTCCTCTCCAGAGGAGCTGACACTGCTGGTAACCGATTCAAGTATGTTCTGTGCATACTAGTATTATCATCTATCCTGCAAATAAGTTATTCATGCAAAATGATAATTGTAAAGTCCCAATGCTTATTTTTATATGAGCATATGCATGGGAAGGAAATAGAGGAAATAGGAAGTGTCTGAAAAATTAAAAAATACTTTGAAATTAAACTAAGTGGACTTAATTTTATTTTTTTTTCCCCTAGTACCTATTTCTGAACAAGCAACTCGACGTTTAAATGCTGTCCAATGTCAAAGGATGTCTTCTTCTAAATTAATGATAATTAAATTAGTAGCATAGGTAGTTACATTGACTTTAAATTCTGTATATATTATGTGAGATTCAAACCAAGACAATTAATATTCAGTGTCATGTGTTATCCTTTCTCTTTCTGTATTGATGTATTACATATATTTCTTAATTGTGTAAAGTCATTACATTAAGGATCTCTAATGTACTGATCATTTCCTTGATCACTCTTCCTGCAGCTTCTTTGCCCCTGAGCTACTGACTGTGAACCTCGTGGCGCCAGGTCCTCCTGCATCTCATGAAGACCAGCGGCCACATCCCATAACGTTGCATTGTACAGCAATTAGTAGAGTAGGAGGAGTTTGCATCTCAGTGCAGGATTTGGTAATATGTTTCTATATACATTCAAAACAAGCTGAGGTGAATTAAATATGATCCCAGAGCGTCCTTCACACGCACCTTAAATTCATCTTTGGATGATCACTTCTGCAACTCCTTCCAGGAGCTAAGAACCGTCACAAACCACGCCACCCTCGTGTCCTTGCTAACACAACTCCGCAGCAGCAGTACCTGGGAAAGAACCGTTCTCTCCAAAAAGCCCATATGCTGCAGATGCAATTGTCTCCTTGGGGAAGGAGCAAGGGCAGCATGAACCATAACATTCAGATTTTAGCCAAATCATGTCATGACCTCAAGCGTGGCAATACACATGGCAATGACAGCATAAAAGACCTACTTAAAATAAAGTAGTCTCAAACCCCATTCTTTGGCCTTCGTCCTGTGCCTGACAACTGTCTACATGCCAACCATAGAGAGAGGGGCTTTTGTGACACCAGCTCATCTCAAACTGGCCACATGTCATCATGTGGAAACAATTTCCAGTCACTATTTGTCTGGACTGCATTTATGGCAGCGACAGGTGAGAAGCGCTATTCCTATTACTCATTGTCAGGGCCGCTGTGGCATGAGGCCTCTTGACTGATTTTGGGGGCTAATGACTGACAATGTGTCATGTGTCAGGCTTGTACACAAGACCTGTTGATGTGCAGTGTATTTTTAGTTGATCTGTTTTTATCTAACTTCTATATTGCACTTACTGCAGCAAAATCCCTGAATTTCATGCCCCACTGCAGTACTGGCACCTTGCACCCCAGCCACTTCAGCAGTACTCCAAAAGCATGAAATTATGTATGTATCTAAGTCACTAAGATAAAATTTTTTGGTCTTTTCGTGGTATACCCTGGACTCTAAAATTGGAACAGCGACATAAGAAAACCTTCACAACTGAGACACCTAAAAATATTATCCCAGAAAATGTCACGCTGGCTGCACTGGCACCCCGGGCTTGGTAGCTGGAGCGGTTGCAATGCGAGCTGTGACGGCACGGCACGGCACATCCTCGTTCACGTCCGTCCCGTGACAGTGCTGCATGACACCGCCGCATGCGAGCGGCTCCGCAGGGCTCCAGGAATGCCTAGTTCCTCTTCTTGAAGCACTGTTGAAATGTCAATGCAAGATATGATTTATGTACCTGTACATTTGTAGGACAGCCCAGCCTCATTCCACAGAGGGTGAAAAAAACCTCGGGAGGCGGCAACCGAGGCTTACATTGCACCGAGATTGCAGAATAAAGTGTGAGATCACCTCTGAGCTGAATGGCAGCTCCCTGGAGTACACCCAAGAAACACGAGCCCTGGCACTGCGCTGACAACCTATGTGGTTCATTTATTGACATTTTAAAGCATATCAGCTACTTTGGGGAGGCTAGAGGGAACTTTCTGCTGTTAAAATAAAAAAGCTTGGACAATTCTCTCCAGGATAGTAAACAATACTGATAGAAGGAGCTATTTTTGGAGTTCTTGACTGACTTTCATGAATAGCATAGGAGAGCCTAGGCTTTAAACCACAACTATTTCTATTCACTCTGGCAAATCACTTATTTGCTTCCTTTTCTGGCTGGGAAGAAGAGCTCTCCCCCTGTTCATCCGGGTATATCCACCAAGCTCATCACAACAGCAGCTGACCACAGTAATATCCAGCCACAGGGTAACAGCCTATTGGCATCCCTACCAATTACATCTCCCAGACACAGGAAAACAAATGATCCCATCAAATAAACAGCCTCATCTTTACATACTGCACCTGGAAATGCATTTTAAAATCTAGCATGAGATAATATTAACAAATTCCCAGTATTGCACTTATCCCTTATTTAAAAGGCTTAAGATATTATATCCCCTTCTCCTTGTATAAACCAATTCAAGTTATATAATGTATGTGGATTTGCTTTGACCCAGTTCCAGATGGCAATATATTATTAAGCCAAGGCTGTACAATTGCAATTTGGTGGAAAACAGGTCAGGATTTTATTACACGTCAAAACTCTCAAACTGTTCTGAATATTTCAAATTAAAAAGGCAAGTAGAAAGTAACCTGTGTGTTAGAATGATCCTATTGCATTACCTTGCTCATGAATTTATATTGGGTGCATATTTTATCAGTTATTTTGCTACTTTTCAACAGCCGTATGTGCAGTTTGTTATGACAAACCTGGGCCAAACTCGGGCTGGGATTGCACACGTACAAGAGCAAGGCACCAACAGCCTGGCAGCTCCTGCTCTCACCAAGTGGAAGAGCTTCAGCTCAGATCTCACAATGTAAAGACAGTTTCAGGTGAAGGAGGAGCGGAAAGGTAAAGGAGGGATGCATAGCAAGATCTTACACGCAATGGGCTTGAAGGTTTGCCAGTATCGACCTCGTCTCCAGGCAGGACATTGAAGTCTGACTGTCAGGCGGATGTACGGTTCTCAAAGTTCATTAGAAAAAGAGATCTCTGGAGCAAAACAGGCTTCCTTCCAGCAATCTGAGGAACATAGTTGCCTTTTCACTCTCTATCAACATCTCCTTTGAACCAAAAAGCATGCAGAAAGTCAGATTGCTAATTTCCTCTGCTAACTCAGGGCCAGTCCTCAAGAAACCCATTAAATCCATTAGTTTCCAGTCTCATCCTTCTCTTATACGCATAATGCCAATGCCGCCCGTGAACTGTATTAGTCGGCTGCTTGTTTGGACAGATTTAGTTTGTCTGATGCTATTACACTGCTCAGCTACTTCCTGGCCTATATTAATCCTCTCTGTATTATTTTTCTAGTTTAATTAGTGCTGTTAACTAATTTGTCGTTAATGGTTGTTTCCAAGTTCATTGAAGGAGAAACCAGAACTACAGTCTCTTTGACTCTCCACTGCCAATTCTAACATATATCAAAAAATGTCTAATAAGTCATGTTAGTCATTGAAATCAATCAGCATATTGGTTCTTCTCTAATTTTTTCTCTTTTCAGGAAAATATCATCATAATGACATAGATCTTAAACTAAGTACAGATCTTAAATGATGGGACTGTCTTTCACCAAAAAACATATCCCAAAACTAGATATGGCAGCTGACATTTATATTCTTGTATGCATATCCGTTAGTTTCACTGCTTCACGAGCCACTTAGAAACGATTAATGCTGTAAACAGCTAGAGTAGGACCAGTTCCCTGGGCTGGTTCTTCGTACTCCACTGCGTTATGCTACCGGGCTTAACACACTCAGCACAAGCCAGCTTGCGCATGCCAGGCTCCTGGGACAAAATACAGCATCTCACTGCGCACAGATAAAATCTGTAAGGTCATGTTTAAGGTCCCTTCCAACTCTAACCATTCTATGATTCTATGTTCACAGATCAAACTGCAAAGGAAAGAGAAATCCGGCTGGACCACTTACAAAATGAGTCTTTTATATGTCTGATTCATACTCCCTCACACAAAGAGTATCTTAAATACAAATAACAGTATGTAACAGCATAAGGAGTTACACAGAATAAAGCAACTACTGTTTCTGAACTATCCCTTACTATACCATTTTATCTCTGCATTGTTACATACTGTTATGTGTATTGATTTCATAAACAGTAGCTGCTCCAGGGGAAAAAAACAAAACAAAACAAAACAACAAAACAATGAACTCACAAACAGATTGTTTCCTTACTTATTAAATCTCTTTCCCAATTTGTCTTCTGAATTATTCTTAATAGCCTATTTTTGAATGATCCCTCTACACATTTTGATTTTGATACATCCTGCATCTGTGAATGCTCTCTCACAACATTTGTATTATTGCTTTTTTTTAAGGAGAAAAACAGGACATTTTTTTTCATTACACTGCAAGGCTGATCATCTAATGTAAAAAAAATAATGAAAGTATATAAGATCTGGAATGCTGTTGTTCCTGGCTCCAGTCGGCAGTGGAATGTATTACAGAAAGTACCATATTATCTCATATTATCTAATGACCTAAGAAGATGCCGAACACCATATACCCTGTTTTATGCAAGCTGACAGCATCACTGCAGCTACTTCTCATGTCTTCTCTCAAAAGCTCCAGCAGGCAAGTCCAGGGCCCTGGTATCGGGGTCAGGAAAGGGGAGCTACTGCTGTGTCACATTCTAGGGGAACACAGAGACCGAGCTGCTCTGCTACAGAAACCTCTGAAAGTACATTTCTGTCCAAACCAGAAGGAAAGACAAGGCTGTTCAGAATCAAAGGGGTTCTGGGTACATACTGTTTTGGGCTGGGTTCTGTGGGAAGGAAGGAAGACAAAGCTCAGCAGGAGACAGAGGCAGATGCAGAGACAAGAAACAGCCAGAGGAGCAGCCATGCTTGGCCTGGCGGGAGAGGACTCTGTAGGAGAAGGGCTGGATGAAAGAGCGATGAGCAAGAATTGTTTGTCACTTACTTTGTGCATTCTGGTTAATAGAGAAATGGCATTGCACCAAAGATGCATCAATATAACCTGATACTGTCATTGATTTTTATTTTTTAGGGGAGTAGCCTGCTAGACCTTCTTCCCCAGTTTTGGCTAGCTACCCAGCTCAGAAAGGAGGTATCACTGTCCCACGTAGTGGAACAGCACCAGCCCACGCCTGGCCACTTCAAAGGACAGGGCAAGAAGAGTTCTTCCACACAGTTTGTGTCTTCTGAGCAATGATGGGATGCTCAACTCCCACACCAAGGTTATGTCAGACAGGAAAAAAATAGTACAAAATATCCCAAGGTAGTAAAAAAAAGGATTTAGTAGCTCTGTCTACATTATCTTAAATAGTAGAGCTGACTTGGGACAAGACTGCTGGAGACAGGGTGGCAGCGCCTCATGTCTTTGTTCAGTTGTCACGAACCATACTTGAAACTGTACAATCAGGCGATTCCCAGTGCAGTATCCTGCCTCATTTTCAAGTACTGCCAGCGGTTCCTTGGCTTTATAAAAAAGCATTCATAAAACCCTCCCCTCTGCAATTAAAATGCTTGTAGAGTAAGTGTGGCTCAAGTCTGTCTAAACAGTTGTCATTTATTAACTTAGGTTTTACGGCACTAGCACTACTGCTACAATGAATTAGTCATTTATTTATTCCTGGCATTTATTATGCTGTCATAAATTTCAGTATTCTGTATAATAGAAAGAAAATAGAACAATTCTCCCATAGCTACTAAAACCTGACGTGTAACAATTTTCAGAACTAGATGATTACTGTGTAGGCTGAAATCTCACAGAACTGTAACACAGCAGCAGTACTGATCATCATTTCCAAAGAACTTTTAAAATCCTATTCAAATTCATCCATATTCATCACATTCACTATTTGTATCTCCTGATATGTGAAAACTCATTGCATCACAACTGAATGGATTTTCATTGCCACAAACACATTTCCCCCAGTGCATGTCTGGAGCATCTTTGCATACCTTGCTGCAGGAAGGAATGGATCCCTTATCCCTCCCGGCTAGTTAAGGACTGTTGCCACAAACAAGGTGTTGTACACAATCTTTCTACACACAAGTCAGACTTGCACATTCTCTGTTTTTATGCACCATCAAATGATCTTCTCACGGAAAAATACGTTTACTATACAAATTCAGTAAAATATGTTTTGCTACATGATCCCCCATTTCCTGGCTGGCACAGGGAAAGGTGCTGCGGCATTTCCAACGAAGCGCAGTCTGAGGAGTGAGCCAGTTGCTGGACACATTAAGCTACGGACTAGCAGCAGAAATCCTCCTGCGGGCTCTCTTTACGGGACAGATTCCACTGCTGTTTCACAGACACTATTTGCTCCGTGTCCAGGAGACTTTCCCTTCACTCCGCTTTCCCCACAGCCATCTCAGCAACCTGCCTGGCTCCTGCCGCAGCTTTCCTCCAGAAAGGGAAGCCCGGGACTGCCGGAGGTGAGCGTTCCTCCACTCAGTGCAGCTCCGCTCCCTCAAGGACCTACCCTGGAGACCAAAATTACTGACTGCACAGACCCCCAGCTCTTGGGAGGACTCATCAATGAGTGCCTTGCCTGTTTCACAAGGACACGATTGAAACTGAGCTTTCAGTTTGAATTAAAAAAAAAACAACCCAACATTTTTCTCTGCTGCCATATCTCAAGATTAAACACACTACAACCCCCTAAAGCAAATGCTGAGGAAATAAATTACCCTCTCTGATTCAGTAATACTTGAACGTGTATGTAGGGAATCAAGGACTGTACCAAAGTTGCTGACCATCTAACAAAACTAAAGGAGGACCGTACATAGTATGTTTGGCAAAATTCTTAACTCGAGACGCATGGATCCTTAACAAATTCAGGCTTCACTGCACTGATCCATCAAAGCTCTTGCCTTCAAATGGGGCTCGGCACACTGCAATCCTATCACAATAGTAGGATTTAATCATGGGGAGTTAGATGATACAGACTTTTCTATCCCTATCCAACAGTTCACGGATTCAAATATATATATATGGTATTTTCCACCGTCTTTTCCACCTCCTCAGTTACTGTCATTTCCAGGTACAGGTCCTCCTGCCTTTGTTTTAAAAAGAAGCGGGTGCCCGTCTGACAAAAGAGCTGCCATACCTGCTGCTTTTCTTGGCACACACCTTGCATTGTCAGAGCAGTGGCTGTGGCAGAGGGGCTTTTGAGAGTCAGCCTTTGTTTTCAAATGCAGATTCATTCCTGTTTATTCCAGTGAATTTTAATCTAAAGTGTAATATTCCACATACGTCACTCCGATTTTTTTTTTCCTAGTTTCTACAAAGTTAAAAGATTTGACAAGTGGCCAAAAGAGACAGAAATGTCTGAACTAGTTCCAGCGGCACCTAGAGAGCTTCTGCTTTGCGAAGTTTCTGGTCTCCATAGTTACACAAAAGTTGAAAAATAATGACCAAGTATTACCTTAAATGCTCCCATCCAGAATGAAAAAATAAAAATGCTCAGAAACTCCCAGTCTGACAGCCCGCTGGAGCGTGACTCCGCTTCTTTCCGCTCCTGTGGGCTGAGTCCATCCCTCTCTGGGTTAGGTGATGCTGGACACTCCCCACCTTGCTCTGGGCACAGCTAGGATTCGACACATCTCTCTTGCAGCCCAGGATGCAGATCACACTCCCACGTATGCGCCGATCTTATTAGGATTTAATAGACATCGTTTGCTTCCTTTGGCTGCCTCGAACCACGCAGCTGGCAGCATTGATTTCACACCTACGCTAACAGCTTCGGCTAGCAATGGGCACGCAGGAATCCTGCCCGGGCACCGCTGCCATCTCTGCACTCCCTGCCCTCCTTGCTCAAATCAACAACCTGGCAGCCAGGTCCTCTCCGCGGCAGCCACCAACACCCCCGGACCCGGGACAGCCCGCACATTCCTTCTGTGCTTGGGTGGCATAAAAAGCCCAGACAATTCACACCTCTCTGAGGGGCAAAAAGTGACATAAGCTAAGGGACCAGTTTCAAAGCTCCAATAAAGCCCTCTGTCAAAACCAGAACTGGAGGCTGTGACCTGTTAATTAGGCTAATCAAACAGAAGGTAAAATACATGCCATGAAAGCTAAAGCCACCCTGCAGCTTGCTCCAAAACAGATGAAATTTTGTTTTCATTTATAAAAGGGCAAAGAACAAACTCTCTGACTCAGACTGAAAAAAAACCCCACAAAACAAAACAACCCACCCCAAAAAAAGCCCCAAATCCCAAAAGGTTGCAGAGAGACACCAGGTGTGCCCCACAACCGCTTGCTCTCCCAGCTGTGCTGGAGCAGCAATGAAGCCCGGAGAGGAAGAGCCACTCACTGTGGGAAGGGCTCCACGCACGCCCGGTTTGACACAAGGCTCACCTGCACTATCATGTGTTTGGCCCCTCTTCGGCTCTTTCTGTCTGCACCCCGGGTGTGAAGACACGCAGGAGAGACGTGCTTCACCCAGGGTGGAGGGGGAATTGCCACCAGAAGTCTCCTGCCAGAAGCCAATAGCTTCACGTGTACCACCAAGTAGAGCGCGTTTGGTCTCTGGCTCCTAAAGATGCTAGCCGAATGCTTTGGCAGATCTTTTTTGTTTTCCTACTAGCAACACTAGTTGCTGATAAACAGGTATATTAAGTCCTGACAACATAATAAATTCAGCAATGCAAAGTGACATACGCCAGGGCTGCCACATGGAGAGGCCATATGGATAGGCCAGTGTCAAAAAAAAAAAAAGTGTCCTCAGATGTGGTCTTTTCCAGCAGGATGTTTGCTGGCTGAATGGGAAATCTGACTGGAAAACAGTTTGCTGTATTATTTTTCTAAAATCAAATAACTGTTGGTTTTGGGGGGTTTTTTTTGTTTTTTTTTTTTAGCTCAGTAGCTCGTTTCACAACAGAAGTATTACAAAACACTTTCTACAACTTCTCCTCTATAGCGTAGAACAGCAAAAAGGAGATAAACCATGCATGACAGATGACGGAGGAGAAATTCTAAACAAATTTTGACACGAGAGAATACGTGACTTCGCTAAATCTTCCAAACCTGACACCCATAAGTATCTCCAAATAGATCTCCTGAATATGGTGAGGTGCGAACCAGTCCCATGGAAATGAAAGGATCCATTTCAGTTTAGAGTAGCTAAGAATATTATTCAGGCTTGCACTGACAGGCAAGGAAAAACCCCAAACTGCAAAAGGCACCAGAACGACAATACAGTTGCTGACAGATGTCTGTTCTGCAAATATGCGATAGTCCCTGCCAGCGTCTGCAGCAAAGACATTTGACATAACTTAAATTTGCTGTGCAAAAGTCGCAAAGCTGGATCTATCCTTAATGTCTGAGCTAGCAACTTACTAAACTTTAATGAATGTATGTTTGACAGTTTAGTTATTCTGCCCAGGTCTCTAAAGGTGTTACCCAGGTTAAACCCCAAACAGTTTCTGTCAACATCCTACCACACTTCTGCTGTTGCTTCATCCCATTCCACTGCTGGTCCTTTCAGCACGGGCTTTGAATACCCGTTAAGCTCATTTGTACCCAAGAAGCAAGCAGACAGGTTTGACAGCGAAGGGAGGTGGCTTCACCACTATGGAAGAGAACAGCAATAGGATTCATTTTTTAATGAATTGGGTTTTAGAATGAGTCAAACCATTATTTATTTATTTATTGGTGATGACAGAAATATCATAACAACCAGTTTGGATTTCTAGATTATTTTTCCAGAGAAGGTCTCTCCTCCGCAGGAGGAACAGGAACACCACCTCTTACCAGCTCTCCATTTTCACACAGCCCAGCAGAATCCGATGGAGACCTTTTGGTTTTGATGAAGAGACTAGTCCATCAACTATTCTTTTCCCCAGCAACTTTTCTTCAACCTCCTTGATGGAACAGGATAAACAATCATAGAATATTATTAGGGATATAAATTTATCCCTTGAATTTTCTCTAGCATTTGTTAGTTTTTCCATCCCAGTGCTTCCAAGAAAGGTATTCCCACTACAGCAGCAATGACTTTTATGGCAAGTGATTAGGTTAATTTGTCTATTTTTGAAAAAAAATGTTTAAATTGATACCTTCTTACATGCTTTTCTTTCATGGCTTTTCCCAGCAATGTTCTGTCTTCTGCCTCCTCTCCATATCATTTTGTGATGAACCAAGCTGCAGATAACATTCGATCTATGCAGACTACAACAAATCGTGTTTGTATTGGGCCATATAGCCAGATTTTTAACCCCTACACACAACATAAAAAAAAATCTGGCTACTCTCGGCCAGACAGGCAATTACCTAAAATGAGTTCTAACTATTAATTAACAGATCTTCTATTCATCTTTCATTTTCAGTTTCAGATTTCTCCAAAATCTTTCCCCGTGTGTGAGACTAGGCAATTTGTATGCACAGGCTGTGCAATTGAACAGATGGATCTGACAGCAATGGCATATTCTTCCACAAAAATGACAGGATAATAAGTGGAGATCTTGTTAAACTTGGCTACCGTTAACATAACTGCTTGTTTACTAATATTTCACAGCAAGTCAGACTTACTGACAGCGCTTTACTTGCCAGTCGCTGGATGTATTGGCAGCTGCTTTTTCTTAGGCTTAAAGAAATAAAGAAGAAGAAAGAAACAATAAGACTTTCTATGGGTAGTCTGGCGCTTTTTTTTTTTTTCCCCTTTTTTTTAAAAAAAAAAAATATTTCAACTGTCATTGATCAGTATTTGGAATCAAATATATACAGAGAAGCAACTCAGAGCAAAATCACAAGACCAAACAATCTTAGAAGTGAAAAACCAGCTTAACTTTTTTTCTTAAGAAGCATATCAACTGTTTTAGTATGTGTTTGTTTTCAAGAGGAGACCAGACTTCTATTTAAAAAGAGTAGCAACGCCAAGTCCAAAAATAGAGGGATTCAGAGGGCCTGGAATCTGATAAACAACACAGTTGAAGGTGTTCCTCCTGACTTGTGCTTTCTCTGTTTTTCAGTGGAATCGTGTTCAAGGTAGTCCAAAAGGAGTTTTAAGACACTTTGGAATATTCTCCCTGGTTATTTAGTGGAATGGCACAAGTGAACACAAATCCTTTTGGATTCTGTAGTGGTTCTGGATCTAGGCTGAACCCTGGTATCCTTTTTCTTTATTACCCGGGTAAGAATATTCCAGCCTCTCCCTTCCTGTAGACCCACCACTCAAGCCGTCATCATCATAGACACACAGCGCAGGTGTGAGAACAGTCTGAATGCAGTAGAGCTGCGGCTGCAAACCAGGAAATTTTCTTTGTAGTTTAATGAGATATTGGAGTGTTAGAAGAATATTGAGACAATATATTGTCACAAAAGAATGAAGATGAGAATGTAACCTGTTCTTTGGCACTCTGTGCACAAGTGCTGCAGCAGGTAACTCCTGCCTTTAGAGTTTTAATTCCAGCTTTAAGAGTTCAGTTCACATTCAGAGGAAGCCATAAAGGATTTAATGGACTTACACACTGAGTAATCCTGCTTAGTTCAGTGTAATGTGATAAAAATATCAAGTGTGCTTTCTGTCAGGATTTTTTTTTTTTTAACATCCAAGTACCAGTCTGTTGTACTCTTGTAATGATAAAAAACAGTTGCTCTAAACCAATGTGCATCTTAAAAAGTCGTTCCACCGTATTGGACCAATCTGGCCCAAACCATGACAAGCAGCAAGCATGCATCATCCTCCTTCTCCTCCTTTGACAATACCTGGAGCAGAAATTCATACCATTCAGAATTATATGATACTAATTTGTATTCCCAGCACCCTGACCACATACCACTGCAATTGCTTTGGTGCCTTGGCTCTGGAAGGCAAAAAGACAGGATTTGCCTGGTCTTATTCCTGCCACAGAGGTGATCAGTTGCATTCCTTTTACTAAAAGAAAGTCCCATCTCATTTTATTCACCTGACAAGAACAAACATCTCCTGCTGTCCCCTTCTCCAGTCATAAGGGAGGAAGAGATTATTGGAGACCTCACCAACACCTATCTGGAAAACTACAAGGAACCTTGGAGGCTGATGGAGCCTGGGGCTCTCAGTCTGATATGAAACCAACACCCTTGACAAAGGATTTTCCATACATGCAGCTCCTGAGCTACTGAACTACTCGGAATTACACAGCAAAGTTTTGTTTCGCAGAAACTGTAAGTGTTTCTAGAACGTATATCCATTCAGGAACTGCAGTCTCTGGACTGTTGAGCCTGGCAAGGCTTTAATAGATCAGAAGCCCAGAACTGCCATGCTTATAGCATTGCTTTCTACAAGTCATACCAGCACTTTCTCCACAATTCTTTCACTTTAAAACAAATGAAAATACATTTGATGTGTATGACCAATGACTAAGAATTCTCATCTAATTTGTCCTGTTATATAGCTCAAACAAAATACAGTAAGTTATTCCTTGCTTAAAGCTTCACATTCAGAAGCAGAAGTCGGCCGTTCCTTGTATTTACTCAACCCGCTAAGCATTTAGCAACTCTATTAAGCGCAACAGAAGCTGCTGCCAAAACCACTGAAGAGATAGAAACCATTTCATTTGGCACTGGGCTGAATCCCTCTGCATGATTCCTAGCAAAGACCTACAGCAGAGAAGGGCTTGTGTCCTACTGGCCTGATAATGTATGAACTTGAATTATTGGCAAAAGAAACACACACTTTCGCATCTTTTGAGTAAAAAAAAGAAGTGCTTTTCAGCAAGGAAATAAAAGGGACAATTTACTGTGCAGAAGGTCTTTTCCCTTCACTCCTGCTGTCAAGTCTAGCAGCATTCCTGCTGCAAAGCTGGCTCAGTACTGTGCTTGGCACAGAGAGACTGAGCACGGAGACCAGAGGCAAAGGAGACTGCTGAGGATTTATCTTTCAAATTAAAAACTATATTAATGAGTAAATCTTGTTTTATCTCATGAAAGTGTGTACTGGCTTCACGGAAATCCAGAAATATGAATTCCTCCGCAACCTTCTCTCAGACTGTTGTGGATGGGGAAGGATTCCACTGCAACAGAGGTCTCGTGGCTCCAGTGTTCCCACAAGGAGAACATGGGGTAAATCAAAGCAGCAGTTTTAACTCTCAATCGCCCGGCTTTACTTATGTGGCCCTGAGATATTTTTGTCTTTGTCCCCTTTATCTATTGAAAGATGCTGGCAGCCTTATCCCAAACTGCTCTCAGATTTGGTTTTTTATTACATTAGCAGACTCTCTGTGTTCACTTCAACCTTTCCAGTTGAGGACAAGATCTCTGGAGAACAGCAGATGCTTTCTGGTGGCATTACATTTCTTCATCTGGTGAGATAACACGACAACAGGTTCTCTCTGCTTGTGCTTCACAAATACCCTCAAACACGGTGCACTCTGTGTGTGTGTGTGTGTGTGTGTGTGTGTGCAGGACTAAGAGAGCCAGCACTGTGACTACTGGCTCTGCACTCCGCCTTTAGAAAGCTAATGAGTACCCAATTAAAAACAATCACCTTATGCACCCTGTGCGTACAGCCAGAGACAGAACTCTCCTCCAGAGGACAACAGGCATTCAAGTGGGCTGAACCTTTGCCCACTGACTACACAGATGAAACCAGAAAATCGTAACTATCACCTTCCAGGGTTAGGAATGCAGCTGATTATCATGAAAGCCTCATTTTATGCAAATGCTATGCATAACTGGGTTCTCACTCAAGCTACAGGAAAAAAGTGGGAGTGCAGGTCAAGATAGCTACTATTTATTTCAGTGAATTCAAAACGGCACACATGCCCTCACCCTTAAGAAGGCTAGGCATATATTTTAAATATTTAACATTCGAGTCCCAAGACAAAATATATACAAGGTTACTAATTACCATCATCTTTACTCAGCATCACCTCAATTTGAAGATCAGATATGGAGAAGTACAAGAAACCTCAAACATGTTTTAAAACAAACTTCCATCTCCAGTGTTAGCCTTTCAAACCTCTTTAAATGGACTGACTCTGAGTAAGCAGTCGAGAAACTGACTCCCATCCTAGCATACATCTGGGGAGACTCCATCAACTTCAGTAGTTACACCCTGGATCCGTGCTGACTTAAAGAATCCAAATTTAGCACTTGATTGTATTCCCTTATTCAGCAGAACTCTGCCCTGAAAGAGGATCCACTTGGATGCAACTAGATTTTCATTTTACTGAAAAAGATACTAGTAGTGCTGAAAATAAAAAAATAAATAAAAATCAAATTAACATCACTTGCAGACACTCTGCACCTCTCTATATTCTATTCTCTCAGCACTGTTAATTTTCAGCAGAACTGCTCCACTGAATTTAAAAGTGTCACTTTAGACCAATACATCTTGAACCGAAATAAGATTTTGGCTATAAATGTTTAAGATGTGAAGCACTAAATGAAAAGAAAGAATCCACTTTTAAGAGCCTGTAAGTCAAATGAATGCTTGAAAACTAAGCATGAATTAATCATCTGCTTCAAGACATCTGTTTCCCTTAAAAATGTGCTTCCTTAAGACTATTATTCCTTAAAACAGGATCATGTAAATGCTGTCTGACTTTACTGACAAACTTAAGTCTATATCCAGATGTACTTACATTAACCATCCAACTAATGCCATTGCAGAATATTGCCGGAACCAGGAACAACAGAGCTTCAGGGAAATAACTGTCACACAAAGGCGATGGAGCAGATCTAATGTGGTGCTTTATCTCCAGCACTGGTCATAACAGGGAAACAACAGCCTCCCATGCAATACTGCATGAATGTTTTGTCCAAGTTGGGGGGACTTCCCCCCCAAAACCATCTGCTCTTTTGTACCACCGCACAGTGCAAGTGGGAACCAGCGAGGTGCCCTTAACCATCCGTGGCGCAGCCTCCGGGAAGCGTGTCGCCCCACTCACGGAGTACAGAGATGTTCCAGAGCCCTGCACTGACCCAAGGGTTTGGGCTGTTGGACACCACAGTTCCCACTCATGGTGTCATTTTGTACACAGCCATGTTCCCTGCGCGCCAGAATTAAATCTTACTGTTTTGAATATGAAGGAACTATTCCCATTATACAGTCTGAAACGGAAGTTCGTACCACTTTTAAAAGCGCCCACCAGGAAAACCAGGATTTATCTTTATTTGCAAGTGCTCAGCAAAGCAACTTGTACAAATTTAGTCAATTCAGAATCTCAAACTCTCAGACCATTTTCACTATTCCTTACCCCTGTGCCTTTGCTGTACACACACATACATAAACCAAAGCAGCAAAGGCAGGTGTTCCATCAATGTAACCCACTTGCAGAAGAGGCTGAGCGTACTCCTCAGGCTGGATCTGGACCCTAGTAATACTGTTAGAGCTACAGCAGGGACTGAGTCAAGCCACACGTAAAGACAAGGCTCTGCTGCAAAGGGTTTACATATTAAGAAAACAACTGTTCCTTAAGCAAAGGACTAATAAAGCCACTACAACAGCTACAGCTGCCCTCCCTTCCATGACCCCTTCTTATACATACTTGTACTTTTGACATGAAATTATTTACCAACGGACAGCACGAGAAGGCGAGGTAATTCAGTTGTGAGCTGTACCTGGACTGCAAATTCTCCCCTTTTGTACACAGCTGTACCAGATACTAAATTCACACACTAAAGAACACATTTCAACTCCTATGTTTCTTTACAATAATGAAAAAAAAAAACCACAAAAAAACCACAAACAAAAAAAAACCCAAAAAACAAAACACACACAAAAACGCACCAACAAAAAAATACAAACCCCACCCACTTGTGCTCAACTAGGCCATGCAGGCACTGCCCAGTTTCATTTATTTGTGTCTCAATCAACACAGGAGTTTAAAAGATAATCTCTGATAGAAATTCAATTTATTTCTCCTTCTGCATGTCTGAGCAGATCTGTAATCAGTGCAATCACTTTGCCACAGTCTCATACGTGTGGACGGAGGGTCTGGGACATTGTTTTCCCTGTTGCAAATAGGAACTGCATTAAAATCTTATGAAAACAAATGCAAACGAGCATCAGTCCAAGAATAAAACTGACCCAACATGCTTCTGGAGGAAGTTCTGCCTGTTCTTTCTATGGCTTTCACTTTTTTAAAATGAAATGTGTTATTGTTTTACAACTTAATCTTATTTAAGATGAGAATGGGAAATTAATGAAGAAAGCTCTCCGACCAAAACATTTTAAGATACAAAGTATGTTTCTTACTAGGAGGATTTATCTGTAAGCAGTAAAATTTCCATAGATGCCTGTTCAGAGTGAGATCAGAAAGAGAAACTCGAGGATGAAGTAGGTACCTCAGCCAAGGGATCTCACCTGCCAGTTGAGCCCCTGGTCTGCCTCAAGCCAGGCTCTGGCACGCAGGAGAGCCTGGGACATAAGGATAACTCCTGGGCAGCTGGTGTGCCTCCTGCGTGCCCCGCTCTCCCCCCATAGCCCACGCTGTGCCCCAGAGCCACGGGCACGCTCAGGGAAGCGGGTGCCCAGAAGTGCTGCAGCAAGCCTTAGCACCCTGCGGCCCCAGCTCTCCATAACGACGGTGACAGATGAGTGCAGAAGAGGCACGCTAATGACTGACCACCCTTCTGCAAGGGGAGGGCAACAAAACCAGCCTTGGGCTTGTTCGCATCCACACAGCATCCACGCGTCGCTTCACACTGGCCCTGCGCAACAGGAAACTTTGCAGCAGCTGATACAAGAACCGCAGTGAAGAAAAACTGAGGGTTTGTTGGGTTATGGTTTGTTATTTGTTTCGGGTTTGGGGGTTTTTTTGAACTATCTTGGAAAAACTGAGGCTTCTCTGGACAGCAGTAGCCCCACCTCGAGCACTGGGCAGCTTTGCCGTCCTCTCAGAGCTGTACAGGTGGACTTTATAAAACATGGTCTTGAAAGTACAGAATTAAAGTGTTACTCCAGAATGATGAACATGATTTACCACCTCATCTGATCAACCACACCAGTCACGTCACACCACCTCAGCACTGCTGAAATGCCAAAACAAATGCTTTCAAAATACTGTTCAACATATTTACTTCTGTTTCTAACATGTTCTAATGCCTGAAATGAATGCCTTCCTCATCCCATTGCCCACGCAGAAACCACTCCTCTGCCTACTGCTTCACTTCTGGTTGGATACGCCAGTGGTGAACGCGGCTGGGCAATAAACACCTCCTCAGCCTGTTGGGATGAATAGAAAAAACAGAAAAACTTCCTAGCAGATCTTTTGCAGTGCATTTCTATCAGAACATCAGCTCCTCTGCCGAGAGTGAAGTATGCAACATTGGATCCCCAACACCAGGAGTATTAAGGGCATTAGATATTCTGGTAAACAATCATATGAAGGTAACTAGAGACTCTTTTTGCTTTTGAATTAAGAAATATAATTTCTTAAAAGTAATATTCCAGTCTTATTTTAGCTGCTATTAACTGTTCTGTGTAGATTCTTGAACAGATTACTTTATGCATTCCTTCATAAACTAGAAAAGTAATTTAGGCCTGCTAACCCAGGATGTGACTCACTAGCCTTTACGAGGTGAAAATAATTGCTTATTCCTCTCTTCTGATTTTTCCTACTAGGCGATAAATGTATGCATTACATGAGAAAGGGTAAAAACACCTTCAGCATTCATAACATACTCTTGCTTTTAAAAACACTTGGCAAGACATACTAGAATAGTACAGATCCTTAGCGAAGAAAAATTGTTTCTTCCAGCTAATTTATACCTATGTGCAGTTAGGATGGAAGACAGCTCGAAAAGGAAGTTTTAGAGGAAAAGAATCCAATTTTCAATTGCTATTGAAGGTATAGGAAAAAATACTACAGAAGTTAGGAATCTGTTAAGTTGCTTTTTTTTCTTTCACAAGAAAGACTTTGAACTGAACAACAACTTTCTTTGGTTTTGTGTTCTTTTAGTTCATGATCAAGCTTCTGAAATAAGAGTATGAAATAATCATAAGAGATACCATTTGCATCATTCTCAGTGCGCTGGCTTTTCATTTTCATAAAGGTCATTCACTCTTTTGCAAGAGAGATAAGTATCACCCCTTTCAGCAAATGCATAATCCTACCACAGTCAAAGTTTCCAACGGCACTAAGCCATTCATGCAACTTATTTATAGTTCCCTCCTTCCCTGTGCAAAAGAAATCTTGGCCCTGGCCATTTCATTGATTGTTGAGGAAGAGACATACACAAAAAACCTTTGTCATTATTTGCAAGAGTTCCTAGCAATTAATTATTCTGAATTAGGGAAAGTGACCAAAAAAACCCATATGAAAACCTATTCAAATGAACAGGCAGTTCCATCCAAGAGTTCAAAAATAACTGGCTGAGGGAGATGTTCCAATAGTTAATTTTTGAATTTTCAACTGTTCAGAAATTTGCACAGGGCTGAAATAAAACTAGTATGTACCAATATTTAAAAGAGTAAATGCAACAAGAGAGATAAATATTGACTAAGAGACTGATATAAAAATTGGGCAAAGTAGTGAAAGTAATTTAAAAAAAAAGAATCAGAAAATATTTATTTAGAAAGAGTTAAAGGAGGGTAATGTAATTAAAACCAAACAAAATTAAAAGAAACTAGATTCACTGGGCAGCTTGTTTTTATCAATTATAACAGTTCAATCCATACAGGTAAAAGTGATGATGACGATGATATGTGTTTAGTCTTCCATAAAGCATTTAATCAGATGCTTCATGCTATTTTCATCAAGAGACTTGAATGACACATTATCATTATGACACTTGCTAGAAGAGCACAAAGCTGGTTAGCAGCCGGACCGCCAACCAGAGCTACAGACAGTGAATCAGTGGTGAGCAAGAGCATTTGCACTGGAGTCCTGCAAGACTTAGACATTGGCCCTGTGCTGTATCAATGACCTGAAAAAAAAAATGTGTTAAATTGGTAATGATTAAGATTTACAGAAGACACAAAAATTTGAGGAATGCAAAATAATAAACAGCACGTTTCTGAGCTGGACAGCAAGGTAATATGGTAGCAAGGAAAAATACAATACACATCTCAATGAATCTCAGAAGGACAAAAATGCAAATTGTATTTACAAAGGTAGAACTCCACTCTCCAAAGAATAAAAAAAAAAAAAACAGTTGGGAGACATGATAGATACTCACTGAACAGATGCTTCAACTGCAATATTGCAGCCAAAAAGATTAAATGCCCTCACGTTATAACTATAAACACAATCTGGTACAAATCATGTTATCTACATGCTTTCCACTGACATAACTGCCCCTGACATGCTGCAACTGGTTCTGGTGCCTACGGTTCTTGAATGTAGGAGGTGGAAACTTCATAACCTTCACAGGAGACCTCCAGGAACGAACAAAATATTTTAGAGAGAGACTTCAGGGGTTTGATCCACGTAGGATGTCAAACAGAAGACTCTGACTTCATGTTTAGAAGAGAGAAAGTTGTGTGGCAAGAGCCCTTTCAAGTGAGCAGTCAGATAAAAATTAATTTCATGCTGGGAAGTGAAGCTAGACAAACATCAACCAGAAATATTTGTTTTTAAGCACTGAGAGTAATCAGCATTGGAATAAGTTGAAGTTTACAACATATTCTGCACCAAGAAAGCCTTCACTAGATAGATTTTCAAAAAGCTGCAGCCTTGTTCATATACAGTTTAATTAATTTTGGGGAAGGACTGAAAAACGAATGGCCTTATCAACATCTGAATTGCAGACTGCTGCTCTGTTCTATCCATGTATCTAAAAAACCTGGCTCTATATAATGCTTCTTGTAATCTACGTACCAGATGCTCACAGAGGTTTAAAGACTGAGATGAGTTCAGAAAGCACTTATTTCTTGATACGGCATCCCTTCATTTTATTATCCCATACACACGGCTACTGAAGCAAGTGTTTAGTTTTCCAGAACTGTACATTCCTACTGTTACTCAGCATCACATTTCAGCATAGCTGTGTAAAGCATATTACCTCCAGGTTAGATTTTCTCTGCAATCATTTCCGCAGCACAAATTCTCAATGAGACAAATTGCTTTCTATAATTTTGAGCGTTCACCACATTAGACCACGACTATGTCACATCACACCAGCTCTGCGCTCTTATTACTGATACCCACCAGTGAGACCACATCGTCCTCCAGATATGGGAGGATCAGCAATTTTCAGATGTGCCAGGCCATGTTCGTGATGGGAACATCGCCACTGGAGCGGCTGGATTGGTAGCATGCTTCCAGGCTCATAAAAGCATCCCGAAGAGGCTGCCATTTCCTTCTGGCAACAGGCAGTTACAGAATTAGCCTGATCCCCAGACCGTCGTGCAGCAGTTGACGAGCCCAGCCTCAGTGCCAGTTAGCCCGTACACACTCACACAGCTGCTTTCTGGTGCATGCACAGCAGCGATTCCCAGAGGCACGCGTGGACCAAGGATACCCTATTTTCAAGTTTATGCCAAGGATCAGAATTTCACAGAAAAAGTGGGTGGTGTTCAACCAAAACACACTGCTTTAACATGGCAAAAAGTTTATACCTAATAAAGCAAATTTATCCCTAGCATAGCTCCCCTGATGAGACCTTATAGTTATATCAGAGATGTGTTTGGCCCAGTACTTAGAAACGAGACACTGCCTGCAACAGACTGGTATCATACACTAATTACAGTTCTCATTGCTGTAGGAATGTACTTTCGTTTTATCTCTTCCACTCCATGGAAGAAAATGAGGCTCACTCAAGTTAAACCAAAAACTGAAGAAATAATAGGAAACTTGAACAGATATAAAATCCATTGGAAGTGAGCATATAACCTGGTACAGAATGCAGTACCTCTCCTTTAAAATAATGGGTTTACAGCAAGTGACTTCACTGAAGAGTGATGTCTGCCCCTCTCCAATTCATCTTAACCTCCCACTTAGCACACAAAAAAGTACTAGCTTATAGTTTATCAGATAAATGATGTCTCTTTCTGTTCCATCTTCTGTCCTTGCCCTGTATTACTATTTGTAAGTTCCAGATTCAGAAGCAATATGGATAGCTTTAAGCAAAGGATAAATTGTTGTTTATACACACTCTCATCTGGAAAAGAAACAGAAATTTAACTTGAGGTTTCAAGCATCTTTGACATCGGTTTATAGAACAGTTCCTAATTCTGTGAAGACCTTAACCAGATACTAAACAGTAAGCATAGGAATAGCCCCAGTGGCTTTGGGGATCAGACATACTTTCTCACCTGGCATACAAAGAGAAACAGGACTGCACGTGGACTGGACCCTACGCCAGCTGGGAAACAGGAAAACAGAAGGGAGGTCAGTCCTGGGGAGAATTCTTCACCTGCCTATTCTGCAAGGTTAGTATGGACTTTGCTTCTCTGGATCTCAAGTTCTTCCTTCCAGAATCTGAAGGCTCTCCATTTCTAGTAAATTAAGAGAGATGGTCAAATGGTTATCTTGTAAAGACACCTGGTGCACTTGCTTTAATACAAAATACTAAATTTAATCCAAATGTATTATGTGCACAAAATAATGCCCTTGACTTTTTAGTACTTTATGTTTACTACTAATCTTTTTTTCTTTTATAATTATGAACATAGAAGCAAGAGAATGTCTCTGACTTTGGCTTAGACCTCTCTCCAATTCAAACACTTTATACAGAACGTTTGCTTCCAATATTCAAAAGACTTCATTGCGTCACCAAGTTTCTCTGTGCAGACATAGCTGGTAGCATGGGTATCTGCATGCTCCTATACCATCCACTTGTGATTTCACACATTCTTCATGCATTGACGATGTACATTTAAGGACCAAATCCATTTCTGAATACAACCTATCAGAATTAAAGTTCTACAGACTGAAAACTTCTCTCTTACAGTATCACCTTTGCAAACAGACATAAAAATAGTCCTTCTTATCAGTTTTCCATGTCCAGGCCCACAAACTGCCCTACAGATTACTCAAGAACAGAAATTAATGGCACTTGACAGCAGTACTCTCTGCCTTCTCACCTGTGCTAGACCACAACAAGACCTTTGACCATCCTGAATACTCCAACTCCAGCTCTTCAAGGCTCAGAGTATTCCAACACTGAGAAGTTGGAATGTTTTGGCATGCCCCAATGCTACACCACCAAAAAGAAACTTGTGCAAACAAAATATAATTTGAATCTCACTGTGACAGAAAAAACAACACTAAGCCCAGTGAGACAAGAAAAACTACTGAGCCAGATCTTCCTTTAGCTTGAGTCTACACTACAGAAATCCTGCCCTGTTTCACTATTCAAATTTCACTTTCACACAAAGAACTGTCGCCATCTGAATTAACTTCTAAAATTAAGAGGAAAGTATAAGAGATTAAGTCATAAGAGACCATTGTAATAATCTCTTCTGACCTCCTGCACACACCATACCATTTTCCTAAATTAATTCTGATTAAAGCTAGGAACAACCTTCAAGTCAAGATCAGTTTTTTCGTCTCCTGCGATGGAGATCGTATAATTTGTTTAATTACAAAGCACTTGTAATGACAGTTATTTCTAAAGAACATATAGGTTCTACTAACACAAATAAATGTACCTGGATACAGTGGGTGAGCATCCGCCGCACACAGCATTCAGCAGAGCTGATCACAGCCTGCACACATCCACTCTTCCACTTGGAAACAGTCTCTAAACTACCACAGCAGACAAACTACCAGCAAGTCAAAAGTTGAAACCATCTCATCTCTCTCAGGAAGTACTAGCCCAGGTTCTAACACTCCAAGATACAGAGCTTCTGAACTTCCCTGAAGTTAAAGTTGGCTTCAATCGCACCTTCTAAACCACATCACAAGTACCAAGATAGAAATTCAGGTCCAAAGCTTAAGGGATTCATCCAGTATCTGGTTCTGTTCCTCTATGGAAAAATGCTTTTTATTTAGAAAATATGCCGTTCTCTCCCAACCAATCGAAACAACAGCCAGTTGCATCTGCTAGACCCTTAATGGACTAAAATGGGAAAATGCAGGCAGTTAGACATACTCACTAAACACAGCTTCCTATCCAGAAAAGAGAAAGAGCTCAGCTGCAGGTTTCTAGCTAAGAACCGTTACCATCATGTGAAATGATGGAATTTTTTCCCTTTCTAATACCTTACTGCAAGCTCATGACAAGACAGATGCCTGCAATCACTAACTACTGTTAGTTGAAGCATAATGGTATTTGCTGCAGTTTCAGTAAACATGTAACCAAGTGCTTAAAAATCTATTTTAATGATGTTTTCAAGAATAATAATACTCTGCATTACAAAAGAAAGAGGTAAAAGGTACGTCTTTTACATATAAGAAAAACTTACAGCAAAGGCAAAGAATATCTTAAAACCAAAATAAAGCTATGTTTTTCCCTATAGGGAAGTTTCAGGTGTTTGAGATTACTCACTCAATTCACTTTCAGCATTCATAGAAAAAGATGAAGGACAGTCAAAATAGTTACTCTACCATGTCAGCTTTAAACATTCCACTGACTGTCAACAATTTAGCAATAAAATTACAAATATACAGAAAACAGATCTGCTACCGTACTGAAGCTACACACAACCAATAACAAAAATACATAACAAAATATGCAGAAATTGTTTTCCATTCATAAGTGCAGAATGACTCCCACATTCCACACTGTCCTGAAATGAGCACTCCACACAGTGACCAAAAAGGAAGACAACTGTTATTATACTTGATAGAGTGAGCAGAAGACAAACCTACACGTTACTCACAGATTTGGACTAACCCTAATTCTACAAATTGTTTGCTGTAGAATCATAGTTCATACATGGAAACATGTAAAATTCATATTAACAATTAAGTACAAGTCATAGTGAAAACAGTGATGCTAATGAAGAGTCTCATTCTGAGACTGCTGCTTGTTGGGCAGAATGAGTCCGAGTCCAGCAGTCTAACCCCAAGGACATTACCAATAACAGGAAGCACTATGCTTAGCAGAATTTCCACAAAAGGCCAAAAGCGATCACTAAAAATGGTTTTTTCAAACAGCAGGATGAGACATCAGGAAAACAGAATACTGTCGTATTCATTGAAATATTAGGCTTTTGAGCACAGATGTGCTTGACTTAAAAATGACATGCATTACAAATACAAAAATGCTACAAACGTTTACTGCATGCAAATAGTCCCCAGACTACTTCACTTCATAATTTCTAAATCAAAGTAATACACACATAAGGATGGAACGTGGTTTCTATTTACATAAGCTTTGACAGGAAAGGGCACCTTAAATCATGACTGAATCACTAGGATGAAATTGCATTTCTAAATAATTTAAACCCTCAAAACAGTACTTCTTGCTAAAAGTCCTTCATTTCAATGAAATAATTTGTAAACATTGAAGATGTACATTTATACAATCTACAGTCTCAGCAGGAAATAAATTTCAGGCCTGTCATCACTACTGGCTTCCAGCGGCAGAACAGAATCGTGTGTATACAACTGGTCGCTACAGCCGTAGTGCAAAGCGGCACACGCGCCCTCAGGTATTCCTCGACCCTCCACGTCCTCCCCAGTGAAGCCATTCAGGTACCTGGCTATGTACGAGCCCGTTGAATGCCTGTTGATAACGTGAGCAGATGCCGAAGGCTTGTTCCGAAGGACGACCCCCGCTATGCTACTTGTGTTAGAAGATTTTTGCTTGCTGGCAGCCTCCTGCCTCTCCTTGGCACGGCTGGCTATATTCCGCACCCTGCTCTGGCTTCTGGACGAGAGTTTTCTGACCAGCGCCTTCGGGCAGTCTTCATCAATCTGCCTGGAGTACAGTGTTTGACTGCTGTCCTCCTGGTCCAGGGACACCAGCTTCCTCAGCTGTTCCGTCAGAGCATCCGTAGAATGCGGTCTCATATTCTTCATAGCAGCAAGTTTCTTGTCTCTCATGCCTGATGAGATAAAGCTCTTACTTATGTATTGATACTTACTTTCAAAATTACAGGAAATATCCTCTGACGTCAAGTCTCCGAGACTCTTGGATTTGCAAGGGCTAGTCTGCTTGATGGCTGAACGAGGAGGGAAAGCCAAAGCATTTTTGAGCACCGGTGAGTGTATGTTGAGCTGGGATCTCTCAGAGGTACACATTACATTTTCGTGCTTATCTGAATGATGATGATATAAAAAGCCAACATTTTCACACACTGGAAAAGGGAGCTGACTCCCTGCAGTCCTGAAGTTACCCGAGCAGTCCAAGGCACAGCACTCAACAGTTGCGCTGCTCCCAGAGGTTCTCTCACCACCATGCCTAGTGTCCTGCTTTTGCCTCAATTTCAAAGGGGAAGCCAACTGGCTCATGTCTTCCCTTTTGTACTCACATGCAGTTACCAAGAGATCTTGACAATCCCCATCTACTTCTACAAGACTGCTGTTTTCTGAATTTTCACCAGTGGGAGGGTCAACAAGTGTCTCCTCAAAGATGAGGCTATTGGAAGCAAAAGAACTGGCAGACTCGGGGGCTTCCCAGCTTGTTCCAGATTTTGGTCCACATTTCCTTTTGGGAATTGCATTTAGCAAAGAGAGAGGTGAAGAACAAGGAGAGCTAGGCAAGTTGTTTTGTACACTATTTAACTTTTTCTTGCAAACTAATTCACTGTGGGTCTTACATTCAGAAGCTGGTGTAAGAGTTGCCTCATGGATAATCGTGTACATGGAATACTCTGCAGTCTCTGGGCTGGAGAACATGGTAGTATCTGGAGTTGAGAATAAAGGGGATTTGACGGATTTTGTGGTAACAAAGTTGTGCTTACAGGGACTGTTAAGATCTGCAGTAAGCATGTGTGGCTGTGCAGCCATCACACTGAAGGTCTGGCTGCTAGTGCCATGGAGGCTTGAGACCACGGTAAGATTAGTTTGGTCATCTGTGACATCAAACTGTCTGATCAGAGCTGAGACAGCGCTATCCATCTCGCTCTCATTTGCTAAAGAAACTTCTTCTATAAGGCGAGAAATGTCACTGTCTTGCATGGTTAAAGTGGAGTGCAAATCAGAAACGTCAGAGCAAATGGTAGAAGAAATATCTGTCAAAGAAAGAGGTGCTCCAGTGCTTTCCCCAATGATGTCATATCTGTGACTTTCCGTCTCTACTTTTTGAGAAAGGGAAGTCCCCACAAGAGTTATTTTCTCTTCCATAGACCTTTTTGTGTCATCTTCCTTCTTATTGTCTGCACAGTTTTTGCCATTTGTTTTTTCTGTGGGAATTTCAAGATCAGAGCTCTGCATTAGAGGGACAGTTTCAGCAGAAATATTATTTTCCCGATAGCCTATAAGGTGATTTGTTTCAGCTATACCACTTGCAAAAACTAAATTTTCAGGTTGCTCCTGTAAAGGCGGTACTAAAGAGTCAACTGTAGTCTCCTTCTGGTCATTCTTCTTAAATTGAGATGCCAGATTTGAAGTATTTGCTGTTTTCTCAGAACATGTGAAAACAGATTCTTTCAAGTTTGTTTCCTCCTCGTTTGTATTGTCATCACTGTTGGCTAAATTAAATAAGAAACATATTAGTTGCATACAATATTGCGTTCTGCTTATTAACTATTTTGCCCTTAAGACAGACAAATGGAGAATGCAAAATTAGGTACAGTTGTGACAGAACTTAATTATGGAGTTGTGCAGGTTTAGTACAAATTATCTGTGTGATATGAATAAATGGAAAAATACAACTGCAGGCACTTCATTGAAACTTCCTTTGAATGTCTATTACATCAAGCACATGATGTAATATTTGTTGCAAATAATGTTAATGAGGTACCATATTGTAGCTTGCACATAGTATTACCTTCAGCTGTGTTCCTATTCAGATTTGTACTATAAAGAAGCATGACAATAAAGACAGAACAAAACAGCTCTAGTTAAAAAACATAATACTTTGAAACGAGATGCATGCTTAAAAGAGCTGAGTAAAAAGCATCAAGTAGATGGACTCCAGGCTGTATTTAATTTGTAGTTATTGTAAAATGTTACAATTTAAGGATTTAATTTTTGATCTTCTACAAGCATACTGCATTCATGAGAGCAAGATTTGGAATTCCATGAAAAATACACATTTGATATTTCCTCCACCAAATCATCTTACTTGTCTCTATATGCCAAATCCAAGCTCCGTGACTCACACTTTTGGAGCTTTTAATTAAGCAGGGACTATAGAAGTAAGCCTGGCATGATATATACTGTTTCTAACATTGGCTAGAAATCAGGTACCCTAGGAAGAAACAAGAGAAGCCCTGATCATTCCGTAACAGTGACTGAACCCCCCTGGTACAGTAAGAGCTATTTTTAATGAACATGGCATTAAAGGCTGATCTCCAAAATCTGAACAGTTTCCCAAGCTTTCCAGCGCTGTCACATAAGGATGGAAGAGATGTACATCTCTTTGATTTGTAGGGGGAAAAAATGGACAGCACACTGTCCACTTGGCATAATTCTAATTGAGAGAGTAGAGATATGTTCAGCCATAGTATTTTAGCAAGAAAGATCTGTTGGACAGCCAGCCTTTTCCATTCTTCACGGCATCCTGCAATAACAAACACTTCATCTGACTAGTACGTCCACGAGGGTGAAGCCACCTCCCAGTCTGAAATATTTGGGCTGAACTTACTTTCTGAGAATGCCCAAGCCTACACCTGTATGTGCACGAGGTGCATTGTACCTTTTCTTACCGTGATTCCAGGTAAGTGCTTCCACAAAAAAGGAGCCTGAGTTGCTTTTCTCTGTGTCTACCCCTAAGCCGTGGATGGCCCTGCAGCATAGAAGGGACCTTCTCCCTTGGGGACAGAAGAGGATTCCACCTGGAATTTCATCTTCTTTGTGTCTCATTTCTTTGTGTCTAAGGTGGCCAGTCCTCCTCCACAGGGGTTACGGAGCAAGGCCTACAGAAACTCCAACGGACTGGATCTAGTCCCCTCACAGTTAGAAGGGGCAGCTTTTAAAGTCATCTCACCAGGGCTCGTGTTTTCTGTAAAGGTTATTTTGCTATATATGAATACCCGTGACCTCCAAAAAGTGTGACAGGTTCTTCTAAAAGAATTTTGTGTCTTTGTCTGTAGCATCCTTAGGAGGAAATATCTAAGAAATAGTTACATCTGTTGCAAGGAATGGCTGAGCTGTGTCATCTCACAGGCTTACCTAGAGGATCTTTCAATTTAAAATACAGCATTTCAGAGTTAGCTTCCTTTACTAGGAATATCCTTTTTCCTGTCTACAGTTTCTTCTCAGGGTGGTCAAAAAAGAATTGGTTTGATTTTGCTTGCAGTTTCTCCTAAATAACTTCTTTTACAAGGTGATGTTCAGATTATCTGTTCCTTCAAAGCCTTTAATATGGACAAGTAGAACAAAGGTGGTTTAACAACACGTTCTCATCTGTGCCTAGTGGTTCTCCTATTTTTGGGTGGCTTCTGTAGTTGGTGAAGCTGCTGCTCCGCAGCTGAGAACATCCAGAGCAGAGCACCACTTCCCTCACCCCCCTGGCCAAGAGAGGTTCTCTGTGTGCTCTCTGCGTCTTACCAAAGACGACAGATGGTGCTTCTGGCCATCCTGCGCTAGCTGAGGAAGAGCCCTCCCAGGACTAACTGCAGAAACACTGCACTGTCAGAACTCACCAGAAGCTGAGGATCTGGCTAGCCCTGCAGCTTCATGGGGACAGCCTGTATGAGCACACGTGCTCTTCCCAAACAAACAAAAAACAGCCCCAAAAAGGAGCATAGAGGCCCTAGACTAGGGACAAGCTCAGGGTGGGGACAGCAGGTCTAATGAATTACAGCTGTTGTATTCAAAGCTTCCTAGACTTATTTAAATATTCCAGTAAATCAAATATTAGGCAAGTCAAACACACTAACTTTGTTGTTGTCATGGGAATAACTGACTGAAGATGCTTAGAAAAAAAGCTATTAAGAATTAAATTGTATTGTGTATCAACAATATAAGACCAAGATTTTATCCTAACACATGCTTCCCATGTAACCCAGGTTACTTAATTTGATTAATTTAGGATACAAAGTTTGACCTACTTTTACCCCTTTTACATCTATTCAAAAGTCTATATTAGTCTTTACATACGCTATTTCCAAAAACATATGCTACATGCTGTTCTTCCTCCTTGAAAGTGAAGATAGAAAAGCCACCATGCCAGCAGCTCTGTTTCCATAAGCAAAGGGACAGCAGCAAACCAGAAACTGATGAAGCACAACTGAAGGTTGGTTCTTAAATTATGAAATTTGGCAAGTGTCCTTGTAAGAGCACTTCCAGAAATTGTTGTAATTCAATTGCCTAGTTCGCAGAGTAGACCACTTTCCAGGGTGTCACTTATCAAAGATTGAAGGACTTGTTAAAATACTACAATCTTAAGCATATGTAATTTTGCCCAGTAACTCTTATTTGAGTCAAAGAAAACTACTTGCATAGAGGCTGCAGAACTAAGTCTGTTAAAAGGCTATTTCAACTTACTACATCAAAAGTAATTATGGAAGCATCTTACCGGATGCATTTTCTTTTCCTTTGGTATCTTGGGTAGTTTCACCTTCTGGGCAAGGCAGTCCTACAAGAAGATATTTGTCCACGGGCATAGAAGCAGGACGTGCTTGCAGACTCCGGCTTGTCCGCCTCACAACTCCTTCTTTGTCTTTCAAGTCTATCGGTTCAGATGCACTGTCTTTAATTTCAGTAGCTTCCAGAAAACCCATCTTACTTTTCTTTCTACCTTTTGCTGGTGCACTGGCTGTGCGCCGGAGAATTCGATCACCAATAGATCGCTTCCGTACATAATGCCCACTGGTTTCAGCAGAACTGTGCTTAGGGTTCTTGTTAAACAACCCTCTGAGTCCTATCAGCTGCTTATTCTGAAAGGACAAGAATAACCACAGTTTCAAGTGAGTTCATACTGTTATATAATAAGTACAATGAAAAGGGCTGCTTTCAGAGTATTTATGAATGATGAAGACAAAGTTAAAAATGCAGCAAAGCAAAAATTCACACCAAGCAATTCACATCTACTCTGACCAAGGAACTATCAGCATAGATCTCCATGAATTCATGCATGTCTGTATTTCTCCTCATTAGGATGGCAGCCTGCCACAATTACAAGAGAGGTTTGCTCAAAGTCTCCTAATCAGAGATGACAAGACTGTAAGAAGTGTACTGCAGTGACAGGCTACACATTAACTTGGAGTTTTATGCATGGGCTTCATCAAAGCAATATTCAAATGTTTCAGAGTCTGAATGAAGAATGATGTAAGTTTGGTAGTTGCAGATCATGCGATTAGGAACCATTCGAAAAATCTGTGCCCAGCAAGTGCAAAGTGCATGCTAATGAAGTCTACCTTTGTGGCTCCTAGAAAGTGCAATATTGTGTAACTGGGATTGAGGATTAAAGGGCTCCACTGAAAAGCAAAAAAATGCAAATACATTTGGCTAATGTTTTCAAGACTGTGATACAAGCAAATAAGGTAATATAATAGTACATCAGCTATAAATATAACCCCTCTACAGCAAATAATTTAAATCTATTTATTAGTCTAATGGCAGTCTCTCTCAGAACCTTGACCAGATATCCTCACTTACAAGGATGCAAATGTGCATTCAGCCTTTGTTTCTACATTAGAAACAATAATACAGCCCATCATTAAGGCAAGCATTAGATGAGCAGACAAAGTGATACAGAGATCAAACCTCAGTGGATCTTTCCGCCCCCCTTCTTTTGTCTTCCCTACAAAGCTACTCTTTACTGTTTTTCTTGAGTATACTTCTTCTTTGAAGAGCACATGAGCCAAAAACAATAGCCAAAGAGGCTCCCCTATCACCAAAACAGTATGTGATTTCACACATGTACCCAGATGTGTACAGATCTAGGTGTATATAGTGCAGATGCATTCCAAGCCGTTTACTACTGCTTTTCTTTTTACACTGATTTAGGAGTCACAAAGTCTACCTTGGATACTAAAAGCTTCTCTTTGTGCACAGAACATGCACAGGTCTGGCACCGTCAGTGCTGTTCCCTCCACCACCACCTCGCTGCTGTCCTTCCTGGCAGGAGAAACACTTGTGGAGGCAAGAGCAGATGAGAACATTGAAACACCAGTTGCCAAGAGGATGCCAAGAGTGAGACGGACATCTAAGTGCTTTACAGAGCCATCATTAGATCATTCAGTGATCTAATGGGCTCAGTGAGGATAAAGGTAGTGGAGTGCAGTGAGGATCTGGACTATACCAAACCTCAGCCCCTAGGCCCTGTCTATGTTATTTTCTGTCTCTGTTCCACCAAGCTTTTCTTGGGTGCTCGCAGAGCTGTGGGTTTACATATTTGACATGACATTCTCCGCAGCCACTCTCAGAAAGGAAAAAGACTGAGGGCTAACTGTTCTTTTCAACCTATACCCTTCATAAAGGTGGGGTTTTTTTGTTTGTGGTTTTTGTGTGTTTTTCTTTTTTTTTTAATCATTAAAAAGGGCTATTTTATTTTAGCATCCTGGTGAATAAGGCCTTCATTTCTTTGTGCTAGCTATCTACAGTGACCTCTCGTAAACTGCTCATGAAGCCAGCTGAAGCAGAAATGCAGAGAAAAAGCACTGTGCTTTTACTTCCATTTCAAAAATGTTTTAAAATTAGTAATCTTGCAGAAAAGCAAAATGTATGTACTAAAAACTAAAAGCTGCTAAAAATAGCTTGGCAAATACCATGTTCTAGTGCAGTTACAGTTCTCAACATTTACTTCTAAAATAAAATTAAGTACACTGAACAAATGTACCTACTGTATCTAGACGAGATAATTATTAGGTCCTAACAGTAAGAACATTCATAAGTACATGCACGCTAAGACTAGAGCAACAGTATGTTACGCTTTCCTTGCTGATGACCTGCAAGGAACAACCCCCACCCTATGAGCTACATCCTTCTGCTTCCTGAGCACTCCGGCAGAAGCACGTCTGGGCTGTTACTGTGGTATGGCAGGTGGAGAGAGCCAAGCGTTTTACTGGACACGGGTTGTGCTGTAAACGGGTGCCCTGGCTCAGTGCTCCTCAGAGAAAACACTTGGAATAAGGAATTGTGGTTTGCTTCCTTGAGCATGCTGATGCTTAGCAGTGTATGTAGATACCTATACAGATACGAGTATAAATGAAGACATCAAGTTGCGGACAACAGAGAATCAGATGTTATGCTTTTTCATTGCTGTATGATCCGAATAATTTGTTTAAACTTTATTACTGATTAGTGCCAGAGAGAGCTAGGTACTGCTAATCCAATGTACAAAATGCCACGAACATAAGCTGTAAGAATCATTTAGAAACCACACAAATCCTGTGAGGTTGTGCAGTATATTTAAATCCATTCTTTATCAGAAGAATTCAAACACCAACAAAAAAGTCATAAAATATGTAAATTTCCAGATATACCTACCTTTCCATAGATCTCATTAATGGTTATATGAACAAATATGGATGCTTCTGTCAGCCCTTCTAAATACACATGACGATAACCTAGCAAAACAAAAATATTGCACCACACATAATCAACAGGTTGTATTTTGTGCACAACTGGCAATGACTGCCTATGAAAGTGAAATATATACGGTAAGCCACCTTATGCCTTTAGTAAAACTTCTTATGTTCTCACAGGTTTTCCCCCCAGTACAAATTGCCTCCAAGTTACAAATAAGACACCAGTAGTAATTTCCAAAAGTACAGACACCCAAACTCCTTCAAGTAATGGTGAATATACCACCCTAAGATACCAGGAGAATTGTCCAAGCTCATACATGAAGTCTCAGAGATATAAGCACATATGTTATGCTGATAACCTCATCTTAAAGTTTAAGTTCAAAGGTGTTTGTTCTTCAGCTAGATTTCTAAATCAAGGAAAACAAGTGGGACTAACCAGGCACAAGACTGCTAAAGGCCAGAGTTCTTTGTCCAACGAAGTCTCGCCCAATAGGGTCATGGTCCCAAACAAGAAATCGCACCAAAGCTATTTCAGGCATGTGGATGGTAAAAGTGAGTGTTTCCTCCCAAACAGGATTAAACCCTGTAAAACAAACAGAACAGAAATTTTGGGAAACAAGTCCATAGCAAGCGCTAGCCTCAATTTTCACGATGCACACCAAGAGGCATAAGAAACAAGCAGACCAAATACAGGAGGAATACTCATTGCTCATCTAGATCTAGGCCCTCTCAACCTCCATTATGTAAGTAATTAAAAGTGAGAGATCTGTCTGTTGGACTGCTTTTACAAACAAAATAGTTCTGGTTGGGTAACTAGCAGGGATACCAAGGCAAGTTATTGTTTTGCAGAACTATGGTAGGCTAAAGATAGACCAAAACTAACAGGAACTACCTTTTCCCCCGCCATGGTTTTGCAACTGCCCACGAGAACTGATGGCCACCCCTCCTGCTGCAACAGGCTATCCCACTCTGTTACCTGTCTCCTTGCCATGAAGGACATGCTTTGTTTTCATTGCATTTGGAATTATACATGTATTTTATATACATTAAATATACTTTTTTTTATATATATATATATTTGGAACTTCTGCATAAAGGAGATTTAAGAACAACCCAAGAGAAAGATATTGTGGTGAACAGTTCTTGTCCTTCACCTCTAGCTTGTCTGTCCCCCCGCACCAGAAATTCCATCTAGAAAGCAGAATTAATTTGTTAAAACACAATTATTTGATTTCATCAGGTAAGAAGCTTTGCAATTTAGAAAGTAGTAACAGATACTGAATCATTTATAATTACTTAATATTTTACTCTAAGAAGAGAAAGTCACCTAGATTATCTTACCATTGTCGTCAACCACTCTGGTCTGATCTTTACAGCAGTCAACAGGTAACCCAATAATTTCCACCTCAACAAAGGGATCTATTATCTATTTTTAAAAAACAAAGTATTTTAAAAGCAAGCCAGTGATACAAGTGAAGGTCAATTTAAGAAAAAAAAAATAATCATGCAGACAGTTAAATTCATATGAGAATTCAAAAACCTTTGATTCACATGAATTTTCAAGCAGCACAATCATGGGAAATGGCTTCATGAAGTATAAGTTGATGTATGGTTTGTAGTCTCAAGAGGTATGACCAGCTATGACTAACTGTCAAAACAGTGAAGCCACCCTCAAAATACAAAACAAACCAGTTCTTGAGCATCATATATAGGACACAGACTCTGTGGAAAAATGTAGTATTTAGTGACCAAAAGCTTGACAATATCTGAAATTTATTGGTGTATTTAAAGAAGGAGGAAGTTTGAGTCTCACAGTGCTATGTCACTCCAGGAGCTCTCACGGAAGCATTTGTTGGTATCAGAGTACCTTACCTCTCCTCTGTCTCCTAACATTGAGTCAGGAGGCTTAGGCAGCTGCTGTCCACTGATGATTTTCAGAATAAGCTGCTTTTTAGGGCTGGCAGGGAGTGGATCAGCAGAGTAGGGGTTGAATGTGCCTAAAAGATGGCAAGGAATATGAAGTGTAAGGAAGAAGATACACAGAATAAATATCACCCCCAAGATGCACATATCTAGCCAAAATTCAGTCATAAGCAAGTAACTCGGAGAGTATGGAGCGGCTGTTAAGAAAGTGGAATGAAATTTTAAAATTCATTACAACCTTTACTGAGCTGAGCAGCCCTTGTTTAGCTGATTACACGACAGAAAGGACCCCTCTAACGGTAGAGTTTTACAAGATTAAGACCCCCTTGGAAAAAAAAAAAACACAAATCTTTCTTCTGTAAAGTAGTAGCTTCAAAAAAATCCCCCAATAGCTATAACCCAGATCAGCACTGATTGTGTTTCTTGCACAGCTGCCCAGATGTTAATGAGAAGCAGCAACTAGTAAGCTGCTTCTTGCAGCAGCAGTGCCTGCTTCAAGCACCCAAACTCCCTCTACCATTTCTCAAGTACCTTTCAATCAACACCACTGATTCTAATGGCCATATTAAGAAAATAACTTAGAGATATAGGGGCACAATCAGACCCCAAGTCCTCAAAATATGGAAGGATTGTCATTGCATGACACTGAAAACCACTGGCTCCTGTTCCAAGACCGTTTTGAGGACTGAACCAATTCCTTTTAAAAAGAACAAAATTCCACTAACTTGCTTGAGAGCTGGACTGAGTCCTGGATATTTGGTCCTGGGTGCCATTGCATACCTTGTTCTTCTTGCTTGCAGCTGGCTATCCTAGGACGCCCTTTTCTTTTTTTAAAGGCATATTAAGATGGAGCCCTCAAAATATATCTATAATAACAGCAAGAGATTGTATGCTGGTACTTACACAGTCTGAGTTAGACACCATTTTTTGAGGATAAAAAAATATGAATTCTGAAGTAAAATAAGCTTATGAATTTATGGAAACATGAAATATTCAACATTTGTTCTTATTTTTCTTTCTTGTGTCTTGGCAACTTCACCATGAAGACATTTTCTGAAAAACTTGACATTTACAGTTACAAATGTATAGTGGGACATTACCTTTGCACATCTGCTGAGGTTTGAGGACATAACCACAGTTGCCATTTACCCTAAATTTTGCATCATTTAATTGCATCACGCGTCCCTCAGATTGGTAGTTTAGTGCCACTGTTGAAAGAGAAGACTCAGGTGTAAGGTATTTACTTAGCACACATACAAGAATTGGGAAGTAAGTTATTAATGCAACACCTACCTAACTGACAACCAACATTCCAGTAAGGTAAAGGATTGAAATTGCTGGAGTCAATCCGATAGGCGGATGGATAGACCCTTGTAAGCTGTTTCTGGTTGTAAAGCATAAACTGTTCGGCCTTCTGCTGCACTGCTTGGTGGGCTCTTGTTTCACTGAATGATAGCACGTTCCCTGTTGATCCTGTGTGTATTGTTAAATCAACAAACAAGTTACAAAGCAATCCCAGGAGATGGGGGCCTGAACTCAGACCTCAGTTACACTGGTATTAATGAAAGGGAACATTGGATTTAGTCCAAAGCTACACTGATAGGTTGTCTTGTCACATGCAAATCATGTACTTTGCCTAACTGAAGGGCACCAGTTTCCCCTTCTAGGGGAGTGTCTTTTGTTCTACCCTCAAGTTTCCAGACTTACAAGGAAAGCCAAGCAAGAGCTTATGCTAATTGCTAGAGCCTTTTCTCCTGCAGAACCCCAGACATGATTGCTATGAAGAATCTATAGAGAAATCTACTAATGACAGCATGATCAAAACTATCTTACTGAAGAGCTTACAGCCAAGGCAAAGACGGGCCCAGTAGGGCTCTGGTTTTGCTCTCATCCTTGTAACACATTAGTAGCTGCACTCAACCCATTTCTCTCTCACAGACATTTCTGCAAACTTATCCTTTCTCTAAATAATCCAAGCAATCTTTTCCAATTCGTAAGTCTTCCCTCTGAGCATTTTATCCCCTTAGGCAGACCCCCTTTGATCATCTCTGTCCCCTGGGAAAAAGACTGACCGGAAGAGTTTCCTAGGCAAGAGTGCTCAGCTTCGAGGGAGCAGTTAGACCAACTCAACTGCACCATCTCTCCATACCCATCTCTTCAGCTAGCATCAGGAAAGCACAAGATCCAGATGAAAGTCAGCTGCAACACTGTGCTCTGATGAGCCAGCCCTCCTTTTCCAGAGGGCCAGGAGCCATCAGATGGGTTCAGCAGTACCACCTAACTGCACCCGGATCTGTGGAAAAAGCTGAGCTGTCTCTCAGCTCAGAATAACGAGACTGAAACTTTACAAGACTATGTTCTTCTAGGATTTCTTGGACTCTGTTTCTCCACAGTGCTTTCACCCTCCTTAATTTCTCCCACTAAATTCTATTAAATTAGGAATTCTTTTTATAGTAATTACAGAATTTAATACATAGTTTGTTCACATACATTTAGTGACCTTTCCCACAAACTCCTCTGCAACTTTCTTGATTTCCATTTTGCCTCTAACATGTTTAGTGAAACAACTGCACACTTTCTGAACACGGATCATGGCTATTTATCACAATTCAAATCCATCACATTACCAAGCACGACTTAAAAATGATAATGTTAAAAGATCATGACAAATTCTATAAAACTGTGAAATCAGGAAAGGGTTCTCCCGAAAAAGCCTCATTTTTAAAACTGCTACTAAAACATGAATGTCATAAGAAACCAAGGGAAAGGATACTTCCTAGGGAAGGAAAGGGTGGTGCTTTACTCTTTCTCCGTATTTAAGTAAATGGGACAGGTAACTTACTACTCTGCTTTTAAAAACAAGGGAAACCTTGAGAACACAGACATGTTTCCAAACAGGAAAGTGACAAAGGCGTACATGAGTTTGTGCCAGCAGCCTTACCATCATCTACTATATCCTGGGCTGCCACAGAGTTTGTGTACACCACGAGGTCAGATAGAGCTCGGCATAGCTTCACCGTTTTTCTTCGACGAGCCAGTCTGCTGAGTTGTATTTAATATATAAAATAAAATGGGAATTTTTCAATATTTAAAGTCTGTTTCAATCCCCCTTTCTGTTCTTTTCACCAATAAGGAAATAAATAACTGTGAACAGGGAACTGCATGTGGCAAAGAGGGCTCCGAGATGACTGTTCCCCTCGTCACACCACATAAACAAAATTTTTCATTTAACACATAATGAAATAGCTGTACCATGGCTCTTCTAAACAAAAATAAGTCAGACAGCTTTGAGCTGTCTGAAAACAGAACGTTTCAGTGACAACAAATGCATTCTCAATGGCACTTTTGTGATTGCTTTTTCTTTACATTCTCAGATGCAATAAAGTTGGCTGGGCTGTGATGTACCCTTATTTAGCCTAAACAGTTTTCTTTGAGCACTATTTACAGCACACAAAATGTAGATTGGCATTTTTCCATTAAAAGAGTATTACTATCACATTTCTTTTCAGTTTAAGGGTAATTGCTTTTTGCAACCTATGAAAACCTACACAATCAAAATATCGGGCTACAGCAGTCACAGCAAAATACACCCCGACAGACTTCCCTGAGGCACTGACATGTACATACCGACAGTAGTAACATGCCTCTAGCTTTAATTGAGCTGTAAAACTATGGTGATTCATAGCTCACCTGTGGAGCTGTCCTGTTTCCTTTCCAGAAGTGTTTTGCTGGCATTCTTCATCATCTGATGCACTGTGGTATTTGGATGCTGCCTTCACAGCTTTCTGTTGGGAAAGAATCAAACAGAGCTGTGTCAGTTTATGGGGTGGTTCTATAAATTCACATTACTCTAATTAACGTCAGGTGGGTGGGTGAGCTACAGCAGGTTTACAGCACAGGACCAGTGTCCTACAAGGATGCAGAATGACACTTAGGGGTTCGACAGCAGAAAACCCTGGGTGGTATGTCAAGTGTTTCTATACAAGCAGAGGAGGAAAGCCAACACAAAGCATCCGTGCCCTGATCTCACTCCATCTGACTGCAAGGATCGAAGCCTGCATTCATGGAGCAGGTTTATCTGCTGGCTAGCAGACAAATCCAAGCCTGAAGAAAGTTATTTCTGCAAACTGGCCAACCCATCGCAGGCCATTGCGTATCCTGCAGCTTCCCTCCCCTGCTCCCTCCTGACCTGAAAGGATAACATTGCTCCACTGTCTCCAGTACACTGGCACTGGTCCTGCTGAAATTCTAATTGATCGTATCATATTTAAAAAACAGTAACACACAGGAGGATCTAAACGTACAGTGCATTGCTTACACCTACCTATGCTTTCCCCCCAATTTAGAAAATTTAACAAGTTCGTTTGTGAAGTTGAGAACAGTCTGGGCAAAATTTTCAAACATCATCTTTCCGCTGCCTTTTGAGCCGCACATACAAGCACTGAAGTTATTCTAAATTATTACAGTATACACTAAAGAAAATAGCTATGATAAAGAGATTAAAATCTCAAAAGCACCTTTTTTCCTAAAGCACCTATTATTTAATACAGTTTCCAATTCCACTATTACATCTTTTGTAACGCTAACTACAGCTTCAAGTGAGAGTTTAATTCCCTTCTCATCAAGAGGTAATTAACAATATAACTGAGGGCTCCTTATCCTTTTGCTCATATGGCTAATTGAGCACAGATTTCTTTTCTCCTGCTGTGCACCAATAACGCACATAATTTAGTTTGCTGTGTTTAGTGCTGAAATAAAGTTGACTATATTGGAAATCATTTGCATGGTTCAGTTTTGGAATCTGAAGGTCTGGACTGTGGATGTTTCCTGCAGTTAACTTGCAGGAATTGCCACTGTCACTGTCTTTGTCCCCCCATGGGCAGTTTTAAAAGAGTTTATACATTGATACATTTGGCACAAGAGCTGTCTGAAAACATCACAAGTCAATAACCCGGGGTGGATAATTCTGTACCTTGAAAAACATCAATAGTAACCACCCTTCCCAGACATCCCTTTAGCTGGAAAAGCATAATAGGGAAGTTACTGGATGTTCCTATTGCCTCAGCCTACAATACAATCATTATTTTTAAAAAAATAAAAATCTGTATATACTCTGCCTTATTTTTTTCAGCAGAGATGAAATGAATGGGCTTTCCAACCTGCTACATCCATTAGGATAACTAGTTGAAGTAATTAAATTATTGACATACTTTTCAGCCCTCAGTGTTACCAGCAGTTTTTAGTGGCTGACTTTCGTCTGTGACATCTCATTCCACAGCATTTGTTTTCCCATCAGCGAGCACAGGTTACAATGTGAAGTGTCCACATCATGCACAACAGGTACTTGCAGATATCACCAAATACTGAGTGAATAATGTGCACTTAGCTAAAGCTGCTGAAAGAAATATGACCACTTCAAGCTGATGTAAGCTTATAATCGAAGTGTAAATGAGTTCTAGTCTGCCTAGAGAATTTTTCATGGCTCCTAGCTGGCTTCAGGGCAGATAAGCTGCTGGCTGATTAAGTTCTATGAAGTATTTCATAATTGCTGTTTTTCCTAAAATGCTGCTCAGATTACCAATTACAGAGTGCGCTCCCTGCTCGGCTGCAGCTTTCACCACGGGTACTGCTGAAGAAGAACACAGGTGCCCAGCAGGCTGGGGGCAGACGTACCGCTGGTGGCACAGTGACTCGGCTGCAGACCTGCCGCATGCCTCTCTCATGACAAGTCTATCTGCTGATTTACTCACTGGGTATCTGCTAATCAGCTCCGGAAAGAAGGAAGCTTTTAGTTGAATCAGCTCATGCTGAGGCTATATGTTCAATAAATCCAAGCCTTGAGGCACCAAGGGAGTGTGGGAATAGGGGAAGCAGATGACAGGAACACATTTGTTAGGATAGGCGAATGGGAGGAAACACGGGCACATTGGCCCATTTGGTAGCTGCTATCTGTCCAGCTGTAAAATGAAACCTCACACTCATTTGAATTTTATTAGCTCTTGCTTGGTTCAGTAGAGCTGCCACAATGAAGACCCAGCAAAGCAGACAATTTGACCTAGCAGCTACACAAACATATAAGTTCTATACGCAAAACCATGAAGAAATCAGAAAAAAACCACTTTTTTACAAAGCAGGAGCCCAGAGCCAGTCACAGCAGTCCCTTAAAGCAAGTAGAAAGACAGTAACAGCATGCTCTGCATGGCACTGCTCAGGGTATGAAACAGGGTAAAACTGGACCCTGAATGGAAGAAACTGTGTGGACAGAGGTCTAGAAAACGAGAATACACCAAGGCATTTGTCTGTACTGTCTCCTGCCGCTGCAAGTTTGACCAGAAAAATCAGCAATTCCACCAGTAAAAATGATTGTTTTGGTCAGGCAAGATATTGAGTTTGTGTTATCATTTTTAAAGGGTTCTCCATACTGCTAGCAGCTATATTCTTCTGAACAGCAATAAATATACCAAGTGTAATCACATAGCCTTTCCTCACTGCTGCCATACACACCATACTTGTCTCACGCAATAAAACACACCTGGTGTCTCTAGAATGCTGTCAGACCTAGAACAGCAAACCAAGTCTCTCATTTGACTTACTTTGTGTTTACCGAAGTTTCCCATTAATGATCGACTATGAGACTTTTTTCCACCTTCTTTTGTATCCAGGCTCTGTGCAGAGAGAATGCAATAAAAAATGTAACTAGATACCTTCAAAAGTATCTTTAAGGGGTCTGCTACAGCCTCTAAAAGACATAGTTTCAACTTAATATAAGTGCTTGTATGTCACCCTGATTCACTGTTGAAGTATAGTGATTGCACATGAGAAAAAAAGTGAGTTAAAGTCTAAACACAACATATTGATCTGTGAACACAAACTGAAATCCAAAATCTCATTACAGGCTTTCTCCAATTTCTTTATGTACTTGATATCTTAGCAATCTTCTGACAGTGAGGAAAAATATTAACATTCACACTCAAGACAACAACCAACCGTGTAGGAAAAACAGCTTAGCAAAACCAAGCAAGCAACAAAAAACCACAAGAATATTTGGAAGTGTACTTGAATATAGCCACAAAGAAAAAGGGGTGGGGGGGGGGAGAAATCTCCTAGCAGATAAAAGTGGACTTTTCCTAGGCAGCCTGAAGTCCGAGTTTCACATTTATAGCCATCCCCCTAGACATCAGTTTGATAATTTCTGTCAGCATCTAGCTTTTTCTGTCAAAAAAGCACATCCCTTCATCTTCCAAAGAGCAAAACAAAAAAGTGCTGAAGAATACTCCCCCAGCGTTTCAGCAAGTCTTATGAACTTCAGTTATTCCCTGTTCAGTTCAGAGTTGGAATTCACGTCTGGCTATCGTAACAGTAATGACATTAGATGGTTTCTTCAGGTCCAAGAAGAAAGTCAATTACCTCTGTATCTACATTCAAAGGTTTGTTCCTAGCTCAAGCTGAAAGTCTCTGTAATACGTAGAAGGAAACCTTAGCAGATAAAGTACTTGTCTCCCTCAAATAAGAGTGAGCTTTGACAGTTTCAACAGCAAATCCAAACTAGTATCAGGCCTGATGGACAGTACCATACAAATTGCCTTCCTCCCTCCCCACGAAAAACCCAATTGATAATTGCTGAAGATTAGTACGTAAACTTGCATTGTGAATGTTTTTTGGGTTTTTTTTAAATAATAGCAAGTCTTTGGGAAAACGAAAGGCATATCAGTGACTAAGTAAAGAAAAATGTGATTTGACCAGGAAAAATGTAGAAAAATTTCCCAACAGATCCCCTTCCGGTACATCAATTACACAGTAACTACTAGAAAAGAGCTTTACAGCACCACCAAACAAAGTCAGCTAATGAGTTACAGAATTACCAAACCATCACAACATTTAACTATTTAGTTTTCTCCCAGCTAGGTCAACAGTTGATATAAATTAATCTTCCAGTTGTTTTAACTTACTATTACTAATTTTTCAGCTCTGTATTACTTTAAGACCCTTGAAAACAACAGTCACGTGCAATCAGTCTTCACACAGGACTGTTGCCACAAGGGAAGAGATCTCTAAATATCCCTTAATAATTTAAAATAAGTCAATTAGAAAAATCTATCACTTTATATTATTACCTGACAGATGTCTGAATAATGCAGTTGCAGTACTGAAGTATTTTCAGTATTCTGGTCATGTCAGTGTCATGTAATGGATAATCTCAGGCATCATATCCAACACAAACACCTTATGGAAATTTGTGTTCTTTAAACAAAACTCCCTGCCCCCTCAAATGCTAGCTTGGGGCCAATCATTCTTCCAGATACCGGAGGACATACCAAGTGTAATTACTCTAACTCAAGATAATAATGAACTGGCTCATATCTGATCATAGTTACTAACATGGGGAGTTTACTCTCTGAAATCCCACTTTTCCAACCTCATGAAGGCCAAAGGGACCAGGCGAGCTGACTCTGTTCTCGCACTGCAAAGCCACAGTCTAAAAATAACCCTTATCCGTCGGGTCAGATGCCTTCATCCTGTACATTCTTACAGCCTCTTCCCACCACAACTCAGCTTCGACCAGAGGTCTCAGGCATCAGCGCAAGCCAAGTATGTTTTCTGTAGTCGAGCCTAGCTTCAGGCAAGGGTCTCATAGGTCCAGCCTTGAAGATTGACAAGAACTACATAAACCCTACAGAGTCAGAAGACGTGCAGGAAGCAGAGCTACACGTACTTGACCTTTAAGACTACACCAGTTACAGAGTAGGCACATCCCCTACAGAGCAATTCACTCTGTATTTAACATAACCGGGGTTTGCATCTGGTTGAGGTATAAAAAAAAAACGTGGATTCAAGGTACTGTCTATAGATGTACTCAAAATTCCAATACATTCAGCTGTTTTACAAAAATAGTTTGATGTCAAACAGGAAAAGAAACATACCATTCTTGATATAAGACTTTCTGGGCATGAAAAACTAGAACCTTGCTTAGGGCAGTAAAAGCACAATCCTGTGTTTTAGTGCTGTACAAAACAGCCATCAGCATTGCAGGCAGACAACACTTTCAGTTATCACGGCCAGTCTTGGAAGGACTAAGGCAATAGAAAAAGGATCTTTCCCAATAACCTAGACACAAACCAAATTGCTTGACACATGCTTGCAACAGAAGTGACTTATACAGTAAGTACCAATAAGTCTTACAAGGAATAAACCAGATTAGAACGTACTGAAACAGCACACTTCACATTGAAATTCTCTGATTAGATATCTTCCTGAAATAGTTCCAAGTTTTCATTTTGGTGAAAACAAGCTCTCAGAAGTTGTTCATAAGTTATCAGCTTTCTCATCTGAAAAACGTGCAATACACATTGCATTGTCTAATATTCAACACAGCATGCAAAGGCAAAAGGGAAAAACTCACATACCTGTTTCAGGTTAACATTTAAGCCCTCATGAGTTGCCTTTAGCAGGGCTCTCACAGTGAAGCTGTCAGGGTCTTCTTTGTCCCTGATTTGGGATTCTTTTATCAGAGATTCCAGTTTCGTTCTTATAAAAGATTCCACCTGGTGCTCAGTTGCACCATTGCTCTGAAAGACATTAAGAAATCCAGTTGAAGCAGATTATTATATCCATCACTTCTGGGACAGCCTGAGGGAGTATTACACACGCTTCAGGCCACACAGCGCTCCCAACATTTGCTTTCTCTGTGCAAGAAAAAGCTTCTTGCATAATGCTGGCAAAACCAGGCAGGTGGCTTTTACTGCCATTTCCATTTTCCATGTTCCTCTTTAGTCCTCCTGACACATACTTTCCCCTGCCTCACCAAAGCACAGTCCACCACTTAGAACTTGGCCCTGGCCTTAGCTCTTTGTTTCAAAACTGTCACAAGTCTGACTGTCTCTTTCAGAGGCTGGCATGAATTCTCAAGCTAATGCAGTGACACACTTCCTCCAAAATATTAGACAACCTAAGCATCATTAGATTCCTGCTCCAAAGGGTAAGAAAGAGGAAGCAATTACTGTTGACAACAGTCGTATGGACTACACAGACACAAACCAGCCTCCTGCATAATGCGCTTAAAATAAAAATGGATCCTATAGAACAGCGTGCACCCAGCATCCCTCTGTCCATGGGGTGCGAGACCTCTCCTGAGACAGGAGAGGAAAGCAACTGTTCTGACCTAACGTGTTCCATTTCCAAAAGACGCACTGTGTTTCACTTGGCTCTAAGGATTGCCAAACTTTGTCCTAGGTCTTTCTGTTAAAGAAAGCATCATCTCATCAGAAGTGCTCAAATGATGTCAGTAAAGCACATGTGGATTACATGGACCACTCCTACTGAACAGCACCTAACAACGAATCAGGCATTGTTGGTTCAAAATTAGTTGAGCAATCTTATCTCATCTTACTATACCCATAATTAGAGTTGTGTTCATTCAAGATATACTTTTTCCCCTGAACTTACACCTGTGGAAGTTTGTACCTGTACTTAAAACAATGATATTCCTCAAGATCTATGGGACTGGGAATCTCCAAGCTTCCCCAGAAATGAGTTATGCCAAATATTTCCAACTCTGTAGTAAATACAGAAATATATTACATTCTAAGTCATTGAGCAAGCTGATTTTATCCCATGCTTCAAGCATTTACTGCAAGGCTGTACCACTGTATGAGACTGTCTTGTGGAACATATGGGTTGAATGATCCAGTGCAATCTGACCTCTAAATAATTAAGAAATCAATTAATTGTAATTTTGTCCAGTAGCATAAAGGGGGGTTATTTATCTAAGAGGGGGAAAGAAAAAAAAATTAATTCAAATCAGCCCTTCTGTATGGTGTACTTGAATCTCCCAAAAGATGTTGCTGACACAAACATTTTAGCAGCATCAGGGGAGGGGAAGGACCAGCACAAACATATACTTTCTCAGAACCAGTTCAGATGGGGACTTCTGTTACCTGTAATGCAAATCCCAAGCTATTCTGAAAATCCTTCAGTTGCTAATAGCAGGCATAAACGACACAGACAAATTAAAAGCTCAATATGTAAACCAAAACCAGTTACTGAGAACTACAGAAAGGTGTTTCCATGTGGCAAGAAGGCAAACTCGCTGGGCTACATTGAAAAGTAGAGATAAACATTATACTCACCAAATATTAATTTGAGTTTGATCTATTCTTTCTGCATCTCCCTAGATACTATTTTCTTTGTTCAAAGGTTTTAAACTGGTGAAGCAAGACTGCCTCCTGACTAGAAAAAACACACCTACTAGGTAATGTGTATTAGCATTGCACACTAGTTTCAGTCTGCAGCAAAAAAACCATGCTAATAAAATTAATAGCAATAAAATAAACAAGGAGTTAAGAAATAAAGGGAACAGAAAGCAAAGTTCAGTGTCAAAAAATAAGAAACAGAAGGACTGAAAACAAAAGCGTTTCACACCTCAGTTTTTTTTCATTTGTATGTCTCCTGTCATAATTTTCATCTGGAAATGGTGCAGCAATTCCATCATGCCATTGCTTTGAGTACTGCACAATTGTATCTGAAAAATGCCTAGCATGCTTATAGTGCTGGCATCAATGTTTTCAGTCTAGCGTACCTAAGGTACTTAAATCTGTTATTTATATGATTTAAATTACAAAGAGTGCATTTCTGAACAATGTCGCTCTGTATCTAACTGTGGAATTATACAACTTCTGTATCTTAAGGACCTGACTTAGAAATCAAAGTTAAAAACTCTAATCCGCTAACAACTCTAAGTAGGATTATGGAGTATGCCTGTAAGAAATGTAGAGATGGAACAGTTCTGGGAACTGTGTATATGCACGTACGTAGCAGGGCTTCAATTTGCAGTCATCTTCAATTTCATCGGCGCTATCCTCATCTGAAACTTCTCCTTCCTCAGCATCTGCTCCAAGAGTGTATGGCAACTTTTTACCCTAAAATGAGGAAAAAATATTCACAATAAATGCACACATGGTCACTGTTATTTAGTGCAAAGACCAAAATAGCCCGTTCCTCAATTATTCCTTATGTACGTTGTGACCAGAGTTTAGAATTTGTTTTCAGAGAGTCTCATGCAAACTGGTTCGAGGACCCAGATTATCACAGGTGATAATTTAAGCATTTCTGGAAGAGTTCGTTAATGAAAGATCTTTGCAAGCTCTTTCAAAAGAAGCCTACCATCTTCCATCTCTGGAGCAAGCCAGCAAGTGTCTGAAAGATTTTTTTTTTTGAGTTGACTCTCAGATATTTCAGGCTTACCCCTAGTGAGCAAACTGTTGTATACTTAACATAAAACTCTAAAAGTCAGAAGCTGAGATTTTGTTATAGGCTCTGTATCAGAACAGAGAATGCAGACGTGAAAGAACTCACTGCAAGCAGCCATCAATATGATGGAAGCAAAGCCTATTTTAATATTGCATGCTCATGCAAAATTGTAGTCAGCAATCCAAAATTAGTTGCTAATCCAGTACTGTGAATGTCATATACCTACATTAGAAAGGAACTACTTTAATTCCATGTCTAGTTTCCAACATCTGATTAGAGTGCTGAGCATCAAACAGAGGTTATTGGCTACTTCTAGTAGAAAAAATAATGAAAAAAAAAAAAAAGAGGCTCCAACAGATTAATTATCCTTTTTAGAGCATTCATCTTTAATTCTCCTGTATTATCACTTACAGCAAAGCCCAATCACAGAACCTTATAAATGTCGGCTATGGGACCTCTGAAGGTCTCCAGTCCAATCTCACACTCAAGGAGGATCGTCACCAGCTCTAGATGAGCTTTGCTTAGCCAAGTCTTGCAAACTTTCAAGGCTAGAGTCCCCCAGCCTTCTCGGCAGCCTCTTTGCACGCTGCACTACCCACAGCTGAAAAAGCTTTTCCTGCTATCCAACCTGTACCTCCCAAGCTGTAACTTGTAGCCAATGCCTCTTGCTTTACCATCTGCTACTTAATAAATCACCTATTAAACGCTTGTGTTATTACTTCTGTGTTTTCCTCACTGCAGAAATGTTCGGTCTACCTGTTTCATCAGTGACAGAGATAGGTAAGAATTACACTCAGATTTCTGCAGAAATGAAGAGGATTGATTTACAGACTGCATTTTGAAATTAATAATGCTGCCCTGCTAATGAGCAGGTCAAGTTCACTCCATACTTGCACCTTTATACTGGCTTAAATCCACGAGTATCATTCAATTATTCTTTATACACTAGCAAGATGAAAATTATGCCAATTAGTTGAAATTGTTTAGCTAATGAATCAATACTGCCTTTCAAAGGAAAATGTATAAAACCAAGCAAAAATAATAGCAAAAAGATGAGAAACTGGCTTACTTCTCAACAAGACACTGATTCCTAAACATGATTTTATCTTTTCCAATAGGGCTGCTTAAATTGAGCAGGAGAGGGCTTTATGAAAAGATACTGTGATGCTGAAAATAGTATTCCTCATGCTAAAAACGTTAGCTCAGCTCCACGCCATTCTGTAACTACTCACAGGGGTTCAGCACCGTTAGCTGAAGAATCAAACTAAAGCTACAAACTCAATGTGCTAGGAAGACCAGCTCAAAAGTTCATGTAAGAACAGCACAGTACCAAATCTCTCTTGCCATTTGTGCATTGACATGGTATTTAAGCCAGGTTTGCCAGATTTTGTCGCATGACTGACATTACATACTATTTTGTTTGACTCCCTAAAATACCAACACTACATGCTTGCATAGTTCATTAACTAGGAGTTACACAAGAAAACTGATTCAGTGAAATTCAAAATCACAGTTGAGCACTCAAATGTTTTCTAATTCAGAGAGTCAGCTCTGTACTGTACATTGAAATATGTTCAAAACTCACATCAAACCAGAATTGTGAATCCTTGTAGCCAGCTCGATACAGAGGATAGTGGGGGGAAAATAGCATCTCAAGAGCTCGCAGCAAAGTAATTGCCCCCATGTGTCAAAGTAAATTAGACAATCTAATAAGCCACAACTCTACTAATCACCCTCTCAAAGGTCTGCCTTGCATTTCTTTCTTATTATATCCATCTCGGTCTTTGAAATCCCTTTCAGAGCAAATCCGTTTATACCAAGAGGCTCAAACAATTAATCTTGCATACAACACTAACTTCAGTGCTCCAGGGCCTCCTCCCTCGCTGCTCCCTACAGCCACCTTCTGAAGTGCTCTTCTTCCATAAACACAGCTGATGAACCATGAAAATAGTTTCATTTCATGAACTACTGCTTATAGCAGGGTGAGGGGGAAATGCAAGAAAAAGCAAGAAGTTTTCAGACGCTTTTATATTGCTCCAAAATACTTTGTCCAAGGAGGGACTGGAGGATAGCATTTAGATACTATAGGGATATGAAGCATACAGAACAATATCCACTAATAACAAAATTAGACAAACTTTGAAAAAAAGAGACAGTATCAGGTTCAGGTAACTGTGTGACAGTTCCTTCTATCATTTTATATTATTTTTCTGCTCACCTGACTTGGTGCTAAGGTTTAAAAATAAGCACCTCTGACTTTAAGACTCACAGATAAGATGCTTAAGTAGAAAAAAATTCTCTTCCCACCGCTGTTGGTATCACCGCCCTGTTGAAACACCTACAGAAGTAGTCTGTAGCATGCCAAGTCCAAGGTAAACTCTGTTTCAATGTCTCTGAAAAGCTCATAATTTTAACTCACTCACTGCATTTGTACTATTCCACATGGTACTGCTGAACTGGTTCTCCAAAGCCAAAGAAAATCGGCAATAAATATCACATGCTGACTTCTGTTGCATTTTGAACACGCCGCCAGTAGCAAGTTACCTTCACTAGGATTTTCCCTTTCAAATTTTGAGGGCTAGGAAGCTGTCTGGAATCTCCAGTGATTACAGATGACAAGTCCAGTTTGTCACCAAATATCTCCTTCAAGTACTGAGCGATCTTCTTTTGCTGTTGAATACTGCAGTGGTTTTCAATAGACAGTATCACTGGAAACCTAGAAACAAAACCCCTGGACATGGTCATTACTGTTTTAAGACAGAAGATCTGCACAGCTGTCCTGGTTTAAGGTAAGACAGGACCAATTTTGTTCAGTAACTTTACTTTTTAGCTGGGCCTCTTCTAGGTTTAACTGGTTTAAGCGGTTTGCTTTTGCATTGTCAGTAGTCTGGAAACAAACTCACTTTGGGAGGAAGGACTTTGCACATGAACTCCCAAATCCCTGCTCTGTCAGAATCCCTCAGGTAGTCCCTTGCAGGCGTTTCTGCCCTCTCCCTCTGGCCCTCCCCACTAGTGCACAGGGTGACAAAGTTCGAAGCTGACGATCATCAAGCGTGAGGCACAGACAGACCAACTTGCAATAAAGCTCAGCAGCTACGCAATTCCTTGCTGTTTTATGTGACTGAGCAGAAGGTACGTTATTCCTTTGCAAGCCACATACAAAGTCTTCATAAGCTGTAAACGATCAGCAAGCTGCTCCTGGAGAAAAGCGTTTTTAAATCAACAGATTTGAAGGAATTGCTAAGTCCTCTCTGTTCATCTTCCAAAGACTAATAGCCGCATGAACGATTTGCCTTTGTCTTAATAAGTGCAGCTACAGTGAGTCAGACCAAATCTCTGAAGACGCCTAGACTCTGGAGAAGGAGAAATATTGGGCAATGCTTTCCAGAATACTCTCCCAGGCTCCAGGAATTTGCAGCTTAAGTTTCCTGAGCTAAAGACCTTGTTTCTTTATATAACAGCCTATTTCTTCCACAAATTTGCCCTGTTGTTTTCTAAACTCTTGGCAGCCTCAGAGTCCTATGGCAAAGATCCCCACATGCCAACTACACATCAAATGAAGAACCACCTCCTTCAGTTTTGAAGTCATCACCTCCTATTTCTAATCAATAATACCAAACTTTTGGGCTTGGGTTTTTTGTGGGGATTTTTGTTTTGGTTTGGGGTTTTGTGTTCCCCCCCCCCCATGCCCTTTGTTGGGTCACTTTTTTTTTTTTTTTTTTTTTTTTTTTTTAATAAAGATAAGTAAGGATTTTCCCTTTATTCTCTCTAAACTACTCAAAATTCTATACACTCACTCATGATTTGAGACTGTTGTGTATATATACAGTTAAACTTCACAATTTTCATAATAAACTGTTATAGTAACATGGCAAACAAAATAGAATCTGCACATTACCACACGTCTCAGTATTTCACCATGCTATGTATGAGACAGCTTTTCAATTTTCCTACTGAAATAAAATATTTTCCTTAGGTAAAGAATAGTACGGTATTGATTTTTAAGGAGAATTTCCCTGTGGATATGAGTGGGAAGTTCTGTTCAAAGGACCAAAATAATCTGTAGATATTCAATAGTCTCAGACTGCTCAAAATATTACTAGGTTTACAATGCACGAAAGGTCTTCCTAACTTAGGTTGAACTTTCTAACTAGATTGATGGAAAAAGCTCATGCAGTTCAACAATAAATATGACACAGGTAATAAACAGGGGAACAGAATCAACTTTATAATTTCTCCAAGAATATAAGTACTTCCTGCTGTTGATTTTGACATGGGATTAGCTACACAAAACAGACAGATGTAGCTTCAAAACTGACTCTACACTTACTCGTTTTTGATGAAGGCGTATTTATTGATAGTTTCTGCCACATCACGGAAGAGTATTTTAGAAGTAAGAGTATAGCCATGGTGCACTACCGGCTCTCCATCTGGACCATCCCAGCAATCCACTATTAAGATAAAAAACACTATACATTAAGAGATGCCCATGATCTTATAAATTTCTGCTGATCTTGCTTGCCAACAGAACTCATGTACACTACTCAACTGTGTAGGTGTCAACAAGTTTCATTCAATCTAGTATGACCTACCAATTGAGTTAAGACTGACAAGACAGTCTTTTCTTAGATCAAGTGAGAAATCTGCAACCTAAACCGTTTTTTTTTCCCCCTTATATTAAACCAAGGTTTTTTTCCTCATATATAAAATTACAAAAGGTGTAATAGGTCAAATAATGTTTACAGCTATCTCTTGGAAAGCAGCTTCAGTAGTTGAAGACAAACTACCTAGAAGCCATTTAGCCTTTTTCCACTTCCAGTTAAACTTGCAGTGTTATAACTGACTAGAGTAAGAGTAGCATCAAATCCATCACATGTAGAATGGACTATGAGAGTGACACTTTTCCTAATGGAGTACCGTACCCTGGATTTACACCAAACTTGTCACTATTGTTGCCTCTACAGGAAGGTTAAAACTTCACAAAGAGAAAGCTACAGAGCTATTACCTAGGCTGCACAGTATCCACAATAGTTTTGAGGTCAAACAAAGTAACACGCTACTGTGCCTTTTAGTGAACTTTCCTGCAGAACGGAAAGTACAGTAATAGACCACCCAATTTTCTCAGATTCACTTTCTCCAATAAATTTTTAAGTTCAGATTAACAATTTTTTTTTCCCCCCTGGAGATAAGTTTTGTAACAGTAGTCATAAAAAATTAAGATTGAGTTTAAATTTGTCAAAAGACTCTATTCAACCCATAATCTAGAAAAGAAAAACACTAATGTTTAGTTATTATTTGAATCATGCAGAACTTAAACAAGAATCCAACATGATCTCCAGGCTATCAGGCAAATGGCATCTTGTTTTCTTCCACCAGCATCCAAGCCAACGAAACGTCATCTTGCCTCTCTATTGTGGCAGATCAAAACCAAGTTTCTCAGCTCTTAGGTGGTGACAGAAATAGATACACAGCTGTGCTGATAGAAGGCACTATTTTCTCACCTGTCCTCCTCCTCCAGGCACTTTTCATCTTCCCTTAGCATCGCAGGAGGAACTGTGTATGCAAACACCCACTTTCCCATTCAGCTAATGAAAGAAAGAGGCCTTTGCTAGCTCAGCTCCTTCTGAACAACGTGGGGTAGGAAGCACTCGTGCAAAGCGGTAACCTCCAGCACGGGGGAACCGCAGAGCGGAACAACCAGAGCTGCTCTGCTAGAACCGCAGGGCCCCAAACAGATGCCTGTCCATTGCCTTACCGGGGCTTGTGTAACATAAAAAATGCTTCACATAACACGGGACAACAGAAAACTTGCACTGACTGAGAAAATCATAACAACACAGCAGCAGGCAGGAGAAAACAGTGGTGTTGATGAAGTTTGTCTGAGAAGGTCATTCCAAACAGAAAAATTACTGTTTAGACTGCTAGAAAACAGGAGTTTACCACTGAAGTTAATCAGATAGTGAAGCATTAACGCTTTGAGTTTGCCACTGACTTTGCGCTTCAAAGAAATATCCATCACACTTCTCACAATCAGTAAGTTACACTACAGATATACCTTCAATACATCGACAACCATCTTGCAGCACTCGTGCATACATCTCCACTCTGGACTGGGACAGCAGTTGGTCTCCTGTCAGGTATGTATTGTGAGATGAAGCAATGAAGTAGTTACAAAGGGGTTGATCCATATCCTGATGCACTTCGCAATGCAGTGGATTAAATATATCGCAAGCAGGACTGCGCATGAAGTTGGTGAAACCTTTGAAAAAAGAGAAACAGTTTTGGCACAGATGTAGTACATATTACCAAGCAAATGATTTGCACTCTAAAATTTGGGTTTTTTCTGTTTATGCTGGTTAGAGCTCACTCATGTCTCCAAAACCACTGAATCACATAGCAGGGATTAATCTTCCTGTACCCCATATTTTCAGCATATTAACTGCTGTCTGTGGCTTGCCTGGTTCTCTGCTGACTGAAGAGGCTGCACAGACTCAGTCCACTGCTGGCACACACACAGGTGTTTCTGTTTGGAGCCTACGGAAGTTCTGACACCTTTGAGAATACATTCCCAAGATCCAAGCCTTGTCCCCAGACAATTTTCAAACAGCTTTGAAGTAGAAAACAAATATAATCTAGAAAGACAGATTTATGACTGCCAAAAAAAAAAAAAAAACCAAACCCCAACCCAAACCAAAAAACCCGCATTGGCAAAGCATGGCACTGAACTAAGCCTCTTCAGAAAATAAATAACAACCGATAGTGAAAAAAGAAAGTAGGATTCTAAGAGAAGCATAAAAGTAACAAATAGTAGCTATATAAGACTGAAAAATCCCACAGATTGATGTGGCCACTGCCCAACCTATTTTCAGTTCCGATGTTTCATTCAGACCCTCAAAAGGGGCAGATGACAAAAATGCACATGTAAAAATTCTCTGAAACCCTGGAGAAGCTCCCTACACCAAATCCAGTGCACAGACTAAGACAAGTGTGCTCAAACTGCCTTCTGCAGTTCAGACAAACCCACTCCGTTAATAAGTGGAACAGAAGGAGGTGTTATTGGTTTCCTTACAATTAACAGAAGAAAATATCCTCCCTCACAATTATTCAGTGAGATAAAAATGCTCCCTTCACCTAGATGCTACTGCAAACAGACAGTATGCAGCTAAACCATGAGTCATTACTGTCAGAAAAACTGTTTTTTCCTCCTTCTTAGACTGGTATCCCCTACTCCCTCTTGATTCTTGTTCAAGCATCAGTGTAATGGCAAAATTGGGTCAAATACTTGGGCAGCACCAGTCCGCATTTCCTGGGATGCTGATTGTGCCTTGGAGGGCAAGTGACCCGCTCAGAGGAATAAGGCTGGGTAGCTGGAAGAGAGGGACATCAGCCTCACGTTCAGCAAGATGCAAAGGATTTGCGATGCGCACCATGTTTCCCTCAATGGACCCTTGTGATGATAACGGGTAAGAGCTATCCTGTTCTGCTCCATCACAAGCGTGACATCTTGTAAATAAGAGAAGGCAGAGGAAATCCCTCAAATACTGGGCAGCAGAGAGGTAGGGTATGATGCCTGCAAGAGTATAGGTTTGGTATTCTGCAGATCGTGCTGCTGTTGATGCCTCATGGGTCCCAAGTTGAGAGCAATCTTCAGAAAGTAGCAACGGCATCAAGAACAAAACAAAAAACCACACTCTTACCAAAGTTAAAGAAAGATCTGACCATTTATACAGATCACAGGACAGAAGCAGGAGCCAAAGTGACATCCTAGCTTGGAAGTAAAGGCTTTCCCCCGCCCCTGAGTTTATTGCTGATGCTTAGGCTGTCCCAATGCCATCTTTTGCTGTAAATAAGCACTACCCCCCCGGCAGATACCGTGTCGACAAGGTAGCAGCCACCCAAAGGTCTGCACTGCCGCACAGGGCACGAGGACCCATGCTAACCAATTCACTCATCTAGCCCATTTCACTCCAGTTTCCTCTATACTACAAGTTTAAGTGAGAAGATGGTACTTGGCTTATATCCCTGTAAATCAGATCAGCATTGAACAGAGAAAGTTCTAAAAATACCTCCTTTGAGAATGAGAAATGTAAAATATTTCCAAAGGATAGTGCAAACAATACCAACCCTGAAAGCAACTCAAATATAAAAGAAGCAGCAGTAAGACTTAAAGGAACAGAAATGCTTTCAGAAGCATTTTTTTTAAATATTCATTTTGCTTTCCCTATTTCAGTTTAAGTGCAGCGCCCAGGGTCACACCAGAAGCTTGTTTAAGATCTGGAAGGTCATACCCAGGATTTAAGTACTGTATGGAGGAAGATTTCTCCTTTCCCTCGACCCCAAAATCACCATGTAAATTATGTTGCTTCATGAAAGCTCTCTTCTGGGCGAATTAACACACCACAGCTTTTAATCTATTTCATTCCAACTCAGATTTTGATTTGATACTAGGCTGGATCTGGGTAAATATACCATCTACAATTGCTTTAGCAAACAAGGTGAATAAAGTATTAAAACCCAAAGAAAATGCAACTATCCATATTTCATTTCACATAAGCATAAATCAAAGGATTGTAAAGGAGCAATTCCAGATCTCCAGCGATAGAACAGAATGAAAACTTTGCATTTATTACTTCAGTTAGAACAGACTATAGCATAAAATACATGGTATAGAATGTTTTATGTTTGTGTTTTACAAATACACAGTTAGCAATAAATTCACGCAAGCCTAAGGTTTTCACATTAGTGTATGGTGGCTATCATGTATTGCTGTATGTAACACCAGCTACTAACTCACCCCACCTACTCTCGTCTCTCCCATGTCTCACAAAAATGCACCTACGCTACTGACTGCTGATCTTCTCTGTGACTTTCTATCACAGTCAAATATTATAAGCTACAACAAAATGCTGTTAAAGCTTTTCTATTCCACTACAGCATACCAAGACAAAACTAATATAGAAATCAAAAACTTTACCTTCAATCCCAAGAACATTTTGCTTCTTGTTTTCTTCTGATACTTCAAACTTCTGTATGATGTCAAGACAATATTCTGGTGTCACATTATTCATCTGCACAAAAACAACAGCGTTGGTGCACTAATTTTGACATGTCACCAGCATGTCAAAATCTACTTTAGGCTTCTGAGTCCAGTTGAAAAACCTTATGATCAAACGCTGAGTTCAGACAAGTATGAATAGGGCAGTCAGTAACACTACTGTAAAAGGACTTTAAGATTTTGATTTGGTATTTGTCAGTGCTGCATAAGCCTCGTGGCTCTTACCTTTGAGGAGAAAAATAGGAGTGAGAGGTAGCAATCACTTAAAAGTTGTGTCATTTTAGTTTAAAGATGAAAATTAGCTGTTAAGCACACTTAATGGTCATACTGAGCAATAGTGCTGAAATGAGAACTATGAAGTTATATTCTTTAATATAATCTATTTAAACATGCAAAAAGATTTGGCAGGGTTTGATTTCATTTTCATGCATTTTCCAGTTCTGTGATTTCATTACTTCCAAGAGAGTTCACAGTAAAATACAGGCTATGAGATAAATAATTAGATTCTGAAATGAAAACCAGCAGTTCTTCTGAAACAAATAAGAGTTTTGTCATCAGCTTCAACTAGCCCACAGTTGAAGTCCTAACTGACCAGTGGGGTGACAGTATCACTATACATTTATATTTCCTCTAAAATTAAAGGAAAGAAGTAGCTTCTGTCACTCATCTCATCTTTTCTCACCCCTCTTCCCCCCTCAAGTTGTAGTGAACCGAAGTGAGAAGTAAGATGGGTGTATTTCATTTCTTCCACTAATAATATCACAGGATGGCAACAATGACACTAAAACCTTTGGCAGCTTCCTTATACTATTAGCCTGTTTACTCTTTCTACTCTGCATCCTTTGCCAAAGTCAGCTCAAACACCCTGACATTACGAGCAGTCTGGAAGCAAAGGAACATGCAGTCCCCTCTCTTAGACAGTGTGTCATCCCTGTTAACGTGATTGCTTCAGGCAAGTGCAGGAGCGAGGTTTGTCATCCTGCAGATTACATAATATTTATTGTTTAAATTCGAAAATGGTCCCTCTGTGAACTGTTCTCTTACTAATGGAATTCTCTTTCAGATGGCAAAACCAATTCTATTTACTGTGCTCTGTCTGTAGCCTTTGATGAATTTGTGTTTTCCATTATTTGCTGTAGCTCAGCATTCCCAGCATCAGCGTTCGGCTATATCGAAACATAGAAGTAAGTTGACACTCTTGATCTGGTCTTCTCTAAGGGCCTCATCCTGCCAAGTGCTGAGTTCCTCCTAAGACATGTGGGTGTCATGACTGACCATATCTCGTAACACTTAAATGGCTACAGCCTAGTATGAAGAACTACCAGAAGGGGGGGAAAAAAAAAATAGATATGTCCACATTAGAAGTACAGTAACAGAAGGCAAGCAAGTGAGCACTCATACGGTGACTCAAGCTGAAAAACCTGGAGACATTTTGCAGCCTTTCTCCCCTTCGCCCTTCCCTCTGTTTTTTCTCTTGCATGGGGAAAGCATGGCTCAGCCCATTTCCTTCTCCAAACATTTTATTTATATCTCCTAGCTAAGCCAACAACATGAGATGCCTGCAGGAATTACACAGGATAATAGGAATGAGAGCAATTCAGTAGAGAAAACTAACTGATTATCCTAGCTCAAGTGGATGTTGCTGTTTGATTGCAAACACTATTCATAGCAGGCCCTTCTTCAGCACAAGCTGGCTAGAATTAACTTTTTCATTATCCCACATGGCTCCTTGATGGCTGAGTGGCAGGGTACTTGTGCGCTCTAGGAATGAAAATGTCTAATCTAGTCCAAAGCTGCATCTGCTAGGGAAAAGTCCACTGATTTGTGCTTTTTAACTGAAGCTTAAGAGAGATGACAACTTCAGCTACTAATTTATATTTGTTTTCATTAAGTTTTAAAGTATTCCACTAGAAATCATATCAAATAGTAATGATCATTGTTGATGGCTGACTATTTAGATAAACGGATTACTGAAGATGGGCAATAATGGAGCTTCCAGAATCTCTTAGGTTACTTTCTATATTCCAGGTTAAAAGCTTTAATTTTGATGCAGATATGTTCTTTAAAAGAGTATCGGCCTTTGAATGACCAATAAGATCTTGGTTTTTAAGTAAATGAACTAGCAATTAGTTTTCCTAAAACAAGATCCTACAAAGCTACAAAAAAAAAAAAGCAACATTAGCCCTAATCTTCAGTGAAGAGGTAGGAGAAAGAAGGGAGAATCACTTTTGATTTCACCTGCCTCCTTGGAAGCAGGTCAGACAAATCTATTGCCAAAAATCTAACACCATCTGAAGCTGCAGCGCACTGCAGCGCCAGGTAATGGGAGAGCCATCTTCTGTAAAGGCCCGTAAGCCAAGAATGGGAGTTGTTCTCATTTCCCATTCTCATGGGAAAGGAAATAAGAGAAATGAATGGAAAGTAGAAGAGAAGCTAGGAAAAAAAAGAAAAAAAAAAAAGGAAGGAAAAGTTAGAAAAGAAGTGCAATGCTAATGACAGGTGCTCCTAAACAAGATGGCAATCCACCAGTGCGTCAACAGCGTTCTGATGGTTTAGGCTTTAGCTGTTCACAGTTAATCATTCTATAAGAAAAATCAAAATATAAATAATCAAAGCAAAGACATTCTTCCAATTTCAGTGCAAGATGTCAATGTAAAATGTCATGACATACCGACTCATCGCATAAATCAGTTATACGGATTATCCTTTTGTGTAAGCATGAGAGAGGGAAGAAAGCATCAGCTTGCTTTCCAATTGAGAGTTTCTGTTGCCACAATAAGTTTTTGGGGGTTTTTTTCAGAAAGCAGCAAGGATTGACCAGGTATGATGATCTGGTATTGTCATCCTAGTCTGATATTGACAAGCTCCACAATCTCTCCTCTTTTCAAAGTCCATGTACCAACACTGACATTCTTATAATTTCCTATTTCTTTTGGGATACTAGTTCCTGATATCCTTCAGTACACACTGTTTCAGATCACAGCCTAATATATACTGACATTCCCTGGCATATACTGTCTCATTATACTCCTTTAAAATTTCTTCCAAGAAAGCAGGTATAGTTGTTTCAAAACATTGATTTTCTAAAAGTGTACTTAATCCCTATTTAGCACTTTTTGTCACATTTTCACTATTCACTGCATCACTAGTTATTCCTGTGACACTATAATTAGCATAGATAAGAAATAAGAGTAAACTTACTCTCTCAAGCAGACTTCAATCAAAATGCCCTAACCCATATTGAATAATTAAGGAAAAGTTTTACATAATTATATGTACATGTTCTGAGGGTGTAGTTGTTATAAAATTACTTCCTCTTCAGTTCAATTAAAATGAACAAGGGCATTAATTTTGCCACCAGTTTCATTTGGGCTGCATACGGAAGCAGCCCTTTTAGAAGATACTGGTTTGGTACCAATACGATGGCGTAGCATTAACATTTCCATCTGGTTCCTGTCACTCAGGAGTACGACAGGGCGCATCATACAATATGCAGCGCTTCCCTGGAGCACGCAGAGAACACTGCTGGAGGCATGATCTCAGCGGGCTGTCCTTTTTCTCAGGACAGATGAAAACTGTATTGCAAAGTAACTGATCCATGGTAAGGCAGCAGGTGGCAAGCAGGCACACAGGAAACCTCACCCTCAGAAAACCAAAACTAAGCATTTCAGGTTTGTAACACCAAAGCAGCCTTGTAACTGTGTCGAAGAGGTCTCTGCTATGACTGAAATAAAAGCACTTGATGCGATATGGATACAGCAGAAAGGAGAAGGGAAGGACAGACAGCAATCAGACAACAGCTGCAGGCTGGCTAACCCTCGGACACAGGGCAGCATCGCAATGGGGCTACAAAGACCAGGGCAGAATGAGGCCATTCACTCTACAATGCAGGTCAGGAACGGCCAGCAACCACAAAGCTGCTTCTTAACAGAGAAGATTAAGTTTGTAGAGACGTTTTCACCCAAGCTCCACTACTCAAAGACAAGTATGAGTCAAGATCTGTCAGTCAAAAGACCCTGGAGATCCTGCTGTGGAAGTAATCTGCCATTTAGCAGATCAGTTTCTGGGGAGGACCAACTCAGACATTGGTACTGGTTTATTAGAAGAGGGCACTCCCAAAGGGACAACACTCAGACAACATCCAGGGATGTTCCTCCCTCACAGCCACTTGTGCTAAGAGGACTGCAGGATCAGCAGTCATTACAGGAAACCAGCTTATTTTCTGCTGTTCTGACATTTGAAGCCATATAATTGCAATTTCAATAGCAATGAGCTGAGTTTAACTGCACCTAAGTGGAAATAATGTTTCACAAGCTCTGGGGTGAAGACAACAGGGAGCTCTCCTAAAAAAAGAAGCCAGCCTAGCACGTTAACAAAAACCCCAAACCCCTTTTGTTCTATCCTCAAGCTGTAGAATATTTAAGAGTCTTGCCAAAAGAGTAGCAGATGGAGTTGGACAGACTGTCCACAGATTTCCAAGCAGCCAGACAAGCAAAAATGAAATGCTGTTTGAGTGAAGGCGCTTGAGAACTGCATCACGATTTGAACCGTTATCAGCTTTTGAAGGCAATCTTGCCTTACCCAAGGACATTGTTATCATGTCTGTGTTCTGAAAACATTAAAGGGTAAATCTGCTCTAACACTGTTAATACTGGGAAGTGGGAAGATCAGAGGGAAGAGACAAAGAAAGTGCAATGTGCTTCTCAACTACACTGCCAAGAGGTTCATCTACAGGAGAGCATGCTTTTACTCTTTTTATTGTTTGTTTCTGGAATAATGTTGAGCAGAGCATTTATAGCCAATAGCCCCATCTGCATTCAGCGTTTTGAGTAGCATGTAGACAGAGGAGAGGATCCAGTATGCCAGATTTGACAGTCAACTTGTTTTTTCTGCTGCATCAGGAATTTCATAATGTCCTTGTGCACCCACAAAGACAGCTCTTCTACTGCTTTTGCGTGTTTTTCTTCCTGCTCCAGGTCCCTGAGTGCCCTCTCATACCACTGCTTTTCAGCTGTTTCAGGGCACTTCAGCATCTCCATGAACATGTCCTCCCTGGAGCATTTCTTTGCTTTCTCATCAGTGTCAACCTTGCTACTGCTGCTGTCGAGGGTGCTCCACTGAAGAGTACCCGAGTAGAAGGCAGTGATCAAAAAGGAAACAAAGGAAAAAGCAGTGAGATTTCAGAAGACTTAGGGCACTAGCATAAAGGGAAAAAGATAAACACATTTTGTGCTTTAAAGTTGCAGTTAGCAGAATTGCCAGGACCAGATTTCTTGCAAGAATCTGTGTGTTGAGGCTATTGCAGCGAGATCAGTGACGTGATAGTGCTCCATGTTGGAAGGGATGAAGGACCAGGGAGTTGTACGTGCCAGGGAATTGCCGCAATGGCCAACAGGGGGAAACTCAGCAATAAAAAAGCACAGACTGTTGATGTTTTATGCTAGGGGTAACTCAGAAAAAGCAGTCATCGCAGGCAGGATCCCAGAATGGCACAGGAATTATCCGATGACTGCAGCAGGCACAGCATCTATACCCAGGCAGCTCCTGTAAGTTTGGATATTAGCATTTATTTTTTGTGAGGTTGTTTTGGAGCAACACTCTGCAAAGACACATGGGCTGAGCAAACAGCCCAGGACCAATTGTCAGAAGCCGGCAAGAGTCCTAGCGATCACAAGGTTCCTTCTGTGCTCGTCATTGTCTGGTGTACAAGTTCTCTCCATGGGTTCCACAGACAATTATTGTAGTAATTCAGTTTCTTTCAAGATGGACGTGAAATTCTCCACTAGAGCAACATATATAGGAATATCTAGAGATTTTTTTGTTCAGCAAGTTTGTTCATAAGCGTATTGAGGGGAAATCTCTGTTCTTGACCCATCTTTGCTTAAGTTACTTATGCTTCTTTCCATTTTTATTTTTTTCTTAAATTCCTCATCAGCGTGTCTGTTCCTGTGGTTCCCTGAACCTCACCTCTCTCAATTGCTTCTCTCTGAGGAGCTTCAGATAGAAGTGCAACCTCCAGATGTGAAAGTCCCACACATCTGTGAGGAATGCCTGGAAAACAGACTTTCCTGAAGAAAAATTGGGAAAAGCAGCAGAAGAGGGGAAAAAAAAAAAAAAAAAAAAAAAGGATAGAATCCTGGACATCTCTCCCTCGGTCAGGTTGGCGAGATATCCATCTTTGTATCGTACCACAAATCTGTCATCATCCCTTAAAATTTTAATAAAGATCTAGGCCACATTTAAGAGGTTATTCTTTGTCAATATTTAAACTGCTGTCTTACTAACAAAAGCAGCAGTCCTTATAATTATTACTGCTACTGATAGTTGGGAACTCCTGGGATATATAACAGTATTGCAGGATTCAACTTTGCTTTCAGGAAAGGATATGCAAACACAGATTCATCTCAACATGTTACTGCATTAAGCTGTGCACAGGCAAACCATTTGTAGATAATCAGAAATAGTTTCCTCTTCTTTTGCCATGTGTTTCTAGCTTTAAAACATATCATGTATCATCCTAATTTAGAATATATCTGCGAAGACCTTTACTCAGGAAAGGCATCTCCTGGAGATATAAACATCGCCCCACAACGCCAATAAACAAACCAGACAAGCTATGCAAGAGAAAGCAACCATGTTAAGACACAAGACAGTCAGCTGTAACTAAGAATTGTGAATGTTATCTGAATGCCATTATAAACAAACAAACTTTTGCCCTACTTTTGCCATATTGCCCTACACTTGCCTTTCCTCTACCAGAGTCTGAAAAAGTTCAAATTCTTTCTAGAAGCATGTTACATCTGTTCTCTCCCCCCTGCCCCAAACTACACTTTTCCATACTGCAATGTATTTATATGTACATATATATAGGTGCATAGTATTCCCATACCTTTTGTTCCGCCTTTAGAAACTGAGCAAGTTCTTCAGCAGTGAGGTGATCCTTCTTGTCACTGTAGCTTAAGAGCAGTAAGTAGAGATCTCGACGTAAGGACATCATCTTGTAAAACACTGAAAATTCTTCAAAATTTAGCGTTCCCTGGTTCTCATCTGTGTCTGCTTCCTAAGAGATAAAGACACACAGGTAAGCATGCTAAACACAGGTGAATTCAGGGAACAAAGCAGAGCAGGATTTATGTACACGAACAGAAATTTAATAAATTCTAGTCTGCAAGATTGTGTTCAGACTCAAATCCTAGTAGGCTAAAATAACTGCAAAATTATGATACTATCTATTGGATTTTTTGATGAAAACACTTACTACACTAAAGCCACAGGTTCCCTATGAAAGCCTCAATTCCATCTTTAGTTTTGAATTTGCTTCCCATGTAAAGAGGCTCACCCTGGGCTTTGTTCTGATCTCTGTTACTCTCCTGTATGCCCTGCAGTTATCCTGGATTAAAACATAGCAAGGAACATAATAATTTCACCCTGTGGCTTCCTTTAACAACACAGTATGACATTTTAAAACATTCAGGACAATATCACAGTCTTAAATTTACGTTAATTCAAACTGCAACACTCAGCCCCCTGTCAGCACTCTACAGGGGTGACAAGTCTGCAGCAGTAATAAGACTCCACAACAAAATATATGCCCAATAGCCTCAGTCTTGATGGCAGGTTTTGTTTATCCTCAGAGGTAGGAAGAGAAGAAAACAGTACTTAATGCATGTTAATACAAGCTTTTTACTGTGAACATCTGCCTAAGAGGATTGCTTTGGATTTTCAAAACAAAGAATATATTCTGGAGAACTACTGTCAAACATTATGAGACCCCACCTGGAATACTGTGTCCAGCACTAGGGCCCCCAGCACAAGAAGGACATGGACCTGTTGGAGCAGGTCCAGAGGAGGCCACGAAGGTGGTCTGATGTATCATCTTGCCATCAATTCTTCCTTATCAAGAAAGCTCTTCAGTTGGTGCCCAACCTCACTACCGTAGAAGAGGAGCTTGTCTAATAGCAGATGCAATGAACACATCTCTGGCCTGCTTTGCTTTCCACGGATCCAGTTCTACTTTCCCTTCACAAAACCCACTCCACTGAACTTTGAAGCATCTCTTAGAACAGGAGCCCATCTTTACACCAGTGACTCCTAGTATGCATACACAACTAAAGTAGCAGCCCCATGCTCCATTTCCAGAGGCAGGACCTGGACTGCTCCATAAGCCTGGCCACCCCTGTGGGGCCACAGGTGCTCCCCCAGGCTGGGGGCTGTTTGCGCCATGTCCAAAACTGTAATGCCAAGTCATGCAAACAGAACCACCTGAACAGACCAAGTGCAAGAACAGTGCAGAGTAGCTAGATGTAGGCGCAAGGATTTGTCCCAGAGTTACTTTGCCATTCCCTTTATCCTGTGTTAAGTCCTGGAATTCCACAGGACTGCTGGAACAAAGCATTGCTTGTGGGGTAAGGCCCACAAGGGATTGAGCCCTGAATGACTAACAGTAAACAAGCCTTCAACAGTCCTTTTATATTCGACCTTAATAACTTTAACCATGCCCGTGAGGTCTAGGATGTTAACTCAGGTATAGGCTGGCAGCAACTGCAACAAAATAAAAGTAAAGCAGCTTATTTTTAATCAAAAGTTGCCTCCGATTATATAAAGTTGCTAGAGTGCTCTACTTCATTCCTAGACAGTCTAAAAGTGCAGAGTGAACTACATTTTTTTTTCCTCTCAGAACATAGCTTCACAACTCTCTGCCTCTCCCGCAGCAGTCAGCGGTAACAGCAAAACCTGAGCATCTCAGGGAGCTGCATTTCATTACACCTTGTTAGTGCTACTGTCATCTGAGCCATAAACTCAGATCACAGCAAGTAAGCTAAGAAAATAATTCCTAGCTATCTAGTGTCAAATGGGATTTTAAATCATGTTGTATCTACTACACATCTTAAATGACATTTCTAATTTGTGCGAATAATTGTGAGAACAAGAACAACCTGAATTCACCTCCGCAACACAACCCCACCAGTTTCCACACTTCTCAAGCCTTTGGGGAGTAACTTATACCACACAGATGTACCTCTAATGCAGATTTTATACCAGACAAACAAAGCACTTTTGACCACAGAAGATTCTTCAACATCTCCCTGTTTTATAGCAAACCAGCTTTTGGCTGGTACTGTTTTTGAAGAGTTAAGAACATTTTGTTTTGCTCTCCATTTTGTCCTTGGCTTATCTTTCCTTTCCTACAGTAAACACTGGGGCTGGTGGAAAATGGTAACTGTTTTCAGACAACAGAAGTAAAAAAAATTGATTCTGGCTAAGTAAGAGGAAGCTGTTAAAAAACATAATTACTTTCATAAAGCTAGTTTCTATTAAATAATTTTACATAAAGGAAATGAAAAAAAGATTTCAGCAGAAACAAAATAACTTCATTGTCCATCAATGCCAGCATAGAACAATTCAGATCACAGAGATGAAAACAATAATGGATCTGAAAAAGTAATATTAATAAGTTGTCTTCTACACGGTTCATGCTGTTAAAACAATGTTCCAATGCATCTTTGTCTACAAAGAGATAAGACTTGGAAAACATCTGTGAGGACAGAGTTTTAAGTCCCAACTTGCAGACCCTATTCTGGATCTGTCAAAAAATAGACAGACTGTAACTGGCACTATCTTACTACACCAACGCTGTGTGTTAGAGGCCACCAACCTGAAACATCTGCCGGACCTTCCTGCGGGGCAGATTAACATTTAGTTTATGCATCAGCTGGTGGATCTCTTCAATATTCAGTAGGCCATCTCCATTCTTGTCAGCCTCCTCAAAGGTCTGTTTGACCCAGCTACAAACATGTCAAGGAAAGGTACAAGAGGGTGATTTCCTCATGGAGGAGGGAGGCAGAACAGTTGGGCAGGTAAGGGACAAGACTCGAACTCAGGAGAACAAGACCCTGCCCCAGCTCTTCTGGGCAGGGGGATAATTCTCCTTAGCAGAGGACCTTAACATCTTCCACGGAGAAGAACTGAGCATTATTCAATCCAGCTTTCACAAACATGTCTTTTTCAAGTCAGCACATCTGGGCAAAACATTTGAATTAATATTTCCCACAGCTTGCATTAGAATTATTGGAATACACCATGAATTAAAGTCATTGCTGGCAAAGATCTGGTGCTATCTACATGGTTCCCCACAGACTGGTGCCAAACTGTACACCTTTACTACTGTACACCTTCTGGTACAATTTGCTATTGTATCTCCTAGCTAGTGCAACTAAGACTGTTGACCTCCATGGAGTTGTATCTGAGAGCTACTGGTTTCATGACTCCACTCAAAGGAAGCAAGCTCAACAACCATCTGTATCAGGGATGACGTTAATCTAGTGCAAGAGGATGGAATAAGGAAGTCTGTGAAATCAGCCCAAGTAAATTATTATCAGCCTGTGGTTTCCATAAGAGCCTCATTAAAGATTAACTAGTCTTGTTTTTCCGTGCTCTCTCCTCCAAGACTGTCACACCGTTCATTCATTTGTATATTTGTAACTCTTCCATCTCTGGACAACTTCTTTGTCCATCATTTTCTCTCCAATATCTCTGCCCTCACCTTGTGCCTCACCTTCCACAGGGCAACGACAACTCCATAGAATCATAAGTTGCACAGAGAAAACGGATAGTGCTCATACATCTGCTGTTTCTCCCCTCACAAGGGCAAAATGGCATCAAACAAAGCTAGCAGCTAGCTGTCAAATTCAGAAAACAAGAGGTGATTCTTCACACAGCATATTGCTCATCTCTAACATAATCTTTTTTGGGATGTTCTGCAGATTTACATGGATTTGAGGTGACACTAAACCGGTTTTTCCCCCTGCCTTTGCTACAGTTTCATTCAAATGCTTAGAACTGGTACTGGTTTATGACAATTATTTACAGCTAAGTTCACAATACCAGCGCCTTTGCGCTCTCTTTTCTGCTACTAGCTTCTCCTCTGAGAATGTACTCTGAGTTTTCAAACTTTGCTGGGCTTGCTCTGATATCTTCTTCCACTTCTCCCTTCGTTCTGCTTGAGCTTCTCCACTTTCTAACCAGTATCTGTTATCCCCTTTTTGCACACGTATCCCTTTGCAGCTTTTGCTAAGTTCTTACATTAGCTGGAACTGGTACAGGGTCATTTTGTCTGCAGTCTCCCAGCTGCCACATTTGATAACACAAACAAGACTTGAAGTGATGCTTCACCAGTAGAGAACATACAGCAGATATGTGCAGCTCGGAAAAGTCATGGATAAATATAGCAAGCTGAGTATGTGTGCAACAGAGCGTGCAATATATCCCCCAAATGGATCTGTGCCTATCTTGTAACAGAATTAAACACTGAAAATATAAATTAAAAATGCCTAAGAGTGTATATATTCTCCAGGAGGAGTATTTACAAGTGACCACTGAAGCTTTCCACGTGGCAGAAGAGACAGGTTACAATTTTAGTCAAGATGAGTTTGGTTTGCCTTTTTTTTTTTTTGTTCTGTTTTGTTTACGAGGAAGAACGTTCTTTATATTTAACATATTAGTCAGCAATGTTGTGAAAGACAGCACATCAAGAAAATATTCAATGGACATGATCTTTACAAGAAGTTGATTTTGGTTATGAAGCTACAACAAACATTTAAGGAACTTTAAAGATTTGTGCTCCTGACAGTCAATGGAGGCTGACCAGTACACACAGATATCTGACATATGTTGATCGAGAGAAACGGAGACTGCCAGGAGTTACAAGTCGGTTTACTGAAAGACTCCCAAAAACGTTACGGTTTCACCTATGCAGAGGCTAACAAATTCCAGTTTTCAATCAGTAATATCTTGAAAACAGCGTCTTCTAATGGACCTTGCAATTTGCAGCAGTAGAATAAAAGCATAGTTGGGCAAACAGAAGATGACAGAAATCCTGAAATCATGCTGGGGTTAGTACTTATTGAGATAACTAGAAATGACTGTTTCAACCCTTCAATAAGATTATCCCCTGACTCCAATGGAGTTTAATCCAGTCCCTAAGGCATGGCCGATGTTTTATCGCACAGATAAGTGTCCATATCAAACCCATAAGTCAAGTTTCCATCGCAATCAATGGCAAGGTTTTTGGTCACTTAACAGGAGGCGAAAGGACACCCTAAGCTGCGGTCACTTAAAACACAAGATAGAAATACTGAATCAAAAGCTGGAGCTCAGGCTCATAAAAGGATACTGATCATGTGTTCTCTGTCGCTTAGCAAGCGAGTCCTCATCACTTATTCCAGCCATCAAATATTTCAGTCCTGTGATCCAGGTGCGAGCTTCCTCTGGGTTAGATGTAATCAGATCCAGCGACTCCATGTGGTTGCCATGGTAAATGGTAAAGCAACAGCTTGGGTCAAAGCTCCCCTCTGCATGGCGGTGGAAGATTTCAGACTGCCGGCCTTCGGTGACTTTGTAAATGGAATCGATGACAACTGTGGGGAAAAGGGAAACCAAGAATCGACATGCTTGGATATCTACCCTGTTTCTTTCTCCTTTAGAGCAATTCTGAATTATTCAGGCTAAAAGTCATTAAATGTTTTTTAATATTGCATCTTCACATCCTAAAGGGCTTTTTGATTTTCTAGGTTTACGCTTGCTTTGGCCATGCCACATGCACAGTACAGCTGTCTCGAAGGCAGGCCAATGCACATACAGGCAGGTTACAGCAAAGCCCTCCGAGTGCTCCCTGCTACATCAGAGGACTGTAGGCTACCCAAAGGGGAGCACGAGGATACAGATGCCAAATGTCTTCCATCAATCAGTGAAACACTGCGTAATTCCAAAGGGACTGCTCCCACCACAGTCGTGCTTTCTATGGCAGGAAGAGAGGGATAACCATTGCTGTGCTAGGATAACACAGCTCCCAGTGCCATGGCTCCAAACAGCTACACTGTTCAACGCAGCGGCTCTTAGCCACCACACACTGGCCCAAAAACATCAGCTGTCGCTATCTGTAGGCTTCCCAACTGCTTGTTTTTAATCTCAAGCCTCTGTCATAGTTCTGTAAATTTCTAGTCCTTATTTTATCCAATAAACCGCTAATTTGAATTTTCAATGTAAAACAGTGCAGCAGTAACTTCAAGATGTAATAATGCCTAAAGAAAATTATCACAGTTAAGATTAAGAAACCTCAATCTAAACTTTTCTAGGCTCTGTATTTAAATTTGTGACATATACATTGAAAAGAGTTCAGCATAGTATGTTATGAAGTCACTCTTCAGTTTACTCATAATTCACATAAACCTATAGAAAATGTTGACACCTGACTGAACTACACTCCCCTTCCTTTCATAATCCGGAACTTTTAGTAGGTGGGTAAACTCCACTCACACTCTGGAAAACCTTTGTGTAAGTATCACATCACATTTAAAATAAATATCAAAAAGCATTTATTTAATCAATGCAAAAAATATCATCCAGTTTTCCCTCTGTAGTTCACATTCTAATACTGAACTGCCCAAGAAATTAAAAGAAATATTAAAAGTTTACTTTTTGCCTTTTCGCTTTTTCTGGACGGTCTCCATCGGATGCAGGTCCTGTGCTCATCCAGGTAGAAGAGACGAACTAGCCCTTTGGTTCCACTCTTCAGCTTAACCATCTGAGTCCCAGACTGCATAACACTCATGCATCTTTCAACTGCAAAGCAGAACAAAATAAATTCCACTAAATGACTTACTGGCTTTCCAACATCTGCCAAGCATATGATATTTTTGACTTGCACCTTTAATGACAGAAATCAGTCATTGCTGTGAGAGACATACTATTTCTTCTTCTTCACTACTAGCTTCTCCACATAGGAAAATAAAAAAAAAAATTAAAAAAATTCATCCATCAAAACACTTTTACAACAAAAGAGGCAAAGAAAATTCCACCATATGTTGAAGGAAAATATTTTATAGTTGTTCAATGCTTATTTCATTTAAATATTTTTATATTATAATACACAGTACTGTAATTTTAAATCCCAGCACTCCACAAATTTTGAATGGCGATATTATCATTCAACTCCACATTCCTTTGGGCTCGGTAATCCTTTAGTTTATATCTTGTGCTTTTGACACTGTTAGAACTGCTAAGAGAATTATAAATACTCAAATCCCTCCTCCCTACTACACACGTTTACACCCTCTCCATCCTGCTACCAAATTTCAAGCACATACCGTGATGACTTCCTTTTATCCACCCATCCCACCCGGGAAGACCAGCCTTTGTTTCTCTGTGTTTTGACTAAAATACATCCATCTCTTCCATTTCATCTCACATCTTCCCTCCTATAGTTTTCCAAACACTAGGATCAAGATAACATTTCCTCTTGATCTCAGTATATATCCATGCTCTTAAATTACCTTCTGCTGTTTTTATCCATTCACAGCCTCTCCTCACTTGATATCACTTCAAATTCACCTCCCAGATGATTTGTTTACACTCTGGCTGGCTCCCAAATACTATCTGGGTCTGTCTTTATTTCTTCTTATCACCCTTTTCTTCACTTCTCCCTTCAGTGCTCCTCTCCATATCACAACAAAGACTAATGAACCCTCCCACTCCTCTCTGCCAGAGCTAGGATTTATTCTCTCGGCTCCTGACATCTCCTTAGCTCCCACAGCAAGCGGCACAAGCAGCAGTGGACTTGGCGCCAGCTGAAAGCCCACAGTGCACATCGTGGTGGCCCCCCTCAGTTCATCTCCATGGCAGAAGCATGGTCAGAACACGTCTTCCAGCAGACCCAATCAACCCCGAGGCCATCAGTGAAGGAGAACAAGCCCACTGCTCCTTCCAAAGCGCCTCTGGGTCAGCCGCGGTCACCCTAAACATTAGTCAAACATGGCACAAACAGCCGGCATCACTGGAACAACTTCCCCTGGCTCCCCCGCAAAAAGCCCGTTTTGTTGGCAAGCCAGACTCCACATCTAATAACTGCATGAGAAGGCATATTTTTGCTGAGTTGTTGTCTTTCTTGGAGGAATGAGAGGACTCAGGTTGAGCTGAACAGAACCAAAACTTCTGAAAGCATCACAGATGTGCATGAGTGCAATAAATTTGTCCATTATTATGTCCACAAATATATGGCCTTCCCTGAAGCATCACAGATACCAAATGAATAGGTGGATTTGGAAGTGCTTTAAGATGAGCCAGAAAAGCGACATAGATCAAGCCAGACACAGATGTTATACAGTATCCACATGTTGACTGTGGCAGTTTTAACTCATATCTATCTGAAGATGCACAAAGTACTAAGATGACAAGCCTTGACACCACTAGGGATGGAAAACGCAGAACATTAAAGAAGAAAAATTAACCAAAGCAAAAATAAGTCTCTAAAACTTAGTACATATATATACATACACCCCCTGCACCCCCCTTCTCTTGGGAGACTGAGCCTTTCACTTTGGAACTGAGTTTAGAGCAAGTTTGCCTTGGATTCATACCTAACAAACAAAAAAGAATTGTCCTCCAGCACAGAAATAAGGCGCTCTATAGGAAAAGGTTGTACTGGGGTGTGTGGATACGCAAATTTGAACTGCTACATTAAGCCTGGCATATGAACTGCACGCATGTTTTTATTTCACTATTAGAGTGATAGACTGCAACAGGGTTTTAGCTCAGGAAGAGGTTTAGCAACAAGCTAACTCAACACAGAAAATCTGCTTCTTTGCACCTAAGCCTATCAGTTATTAATAAAAATCTTAAAAAATAACTAATTCTCACATAAGTCTTTCTATTATCATCAGCTCAGTTGTCAAAGAAAAAAAAAAAAACTTGGTTTCGCTACCGTGTTGTTGAGGATTGCTAGTAAAAGGCAGAACAAAGAGAACTACATTTCTTTAATGTAAAAAAAACCAAAAACCAAAAACCAACCAACCCAAAAAACCAACCAACCAAACCTAAAAACCAAAAGCAGAAAATAGACCACAATCAGCAATTACAGCAAACAAAACCATGTTGGGGGGGGAGACAAGGATCATAAAAGGCAATCCCATTTCTTCTTCACTGTTTCAATGGCCTAAATATTTCTACATCGCATTTGTAACTGTTATAGATGCATTTCACATACGTGTTTTAAGGTAGACTTCAGAATCAAAATTATACGGAATAGATTTTTAAACACTTTTTTCACAAATAGAGATCAGTGGAAGAAATCCAATTCCTGCCAAAAATCTCAACATTCTCAATTTCTCAATGCCATCTGCAATAAGTCTTGGGCCCAAGCAAGCACCATCTTTTCTGCTTGCACTTCCTCAGTTGTAAGAAAATACTATCAGAATGTAAACATTTAAATAAGAAGAGTAAATGTGTAAGAAAGTTTGTTGCATCATCCCTACTGTGTACATGTTAATAACCGAAAGAATCCACTTTAAAGAACAGACTACGGTAATAGAAATGCCACACCATTCAAAGGCCCATTGGATTTCAACTCTGGAAACCATTTACAAAATACACCATCCTCTCCTTTAAGCTATTTATAAAACATAAGCACACAAAGAAACAAAGTCTTTTTCAAATCTATTCCTAATATGCTAATTTCAGTCTCTAGCCAGACATTCACAAGAGACAGACACCTCACATTAGCATCTGAATAAGCTGAAGTTATTGAACAGAGGCAATTCAGAATAAAGCTCCAGAAGAGCAATTCAAGAATGCTTTCACTAAGGAATACGAACACGGGTTCCAGAAAAACATTTAATCCTCTAGATAAACCACAAATGCTAAGTAAATGAAGCAGCCCCTTGATACAGAAATATATGAAAATTCGAGAAAGCAAGACATGGTTTCCATTATATGGTATTTTTCTAACACAACGACTAGCTGTGCCTTTTTTGCCAAAAGTCTGAAAATTAATTAAGTTAAACTAGAATACAGTGTAGTTTAGGTGCTACAAGAACAAAGAATGTTAATTAATCTGGAAAGTCAAATAAAATATTATTTTTGTGTATGCCATATTTAAAGCTTTACTTTTCAAATGAAAAAACCCTGGAAACTACAAGTCACTTCTGTTTCCAGAGTTATGCAAACTTATTCTTGACAGTCTAAAACCATCCTAACAGACATCCTGTAGTTTAATAGGCTTTAATAATATTGAAATACTAGTCTATTTTTTTTCCCCCTCACAAAACAACCATTTAAAGCAAACCAGATCTGAATTCAAAGAGCATTTTTTAATTTTTAGTTCAAGCAATGACAATCATTCTTAGTAGAACACACGTCTCCTTTGCAAAAGGATCTCCTTCTCTATCAAATGGCGAACTGGATACAAACCCATCTGTGCCAGCTGGACTTTTTCTGAAGTGGCCACACTCCCCAGCACATGGTAGACCTCTGAAGCCAAGAGGAAAGCCATCTGAGCCCCCGGTAAATCCAGACGTTACTTGAAATCTTGCACGTTAGGCAGATGCTATTTATTCTACCTGACAACACTGCTCCTCGCCGCCGAATAAATCAAGCTGCTGCCTGGGAACACTAAGCTGGAACTCTGACCACTAACCATACGCGGCCTTACGTTCAAAAAGCACTCTAATCCGCCCCAAATCAGCCAACGCTACCTTCCGTCCAACTCTGCTCTAATCTATCCCCATGTGCAATCAGGTCTTTAATAACCAGGGAATGGCTTAGCACTGTGCCCTGCGAGAATCTGTCGCAAAAAGTTACCGCTCTGTTCACAGGTTTAACAGCCGCTCCCAGACGAGCCTTGTTTTTCAGTAGTTTGCAATTAATTTAGTTTAATTCTCAACAGTGATAGTCATGACATGCACATCTGCCTGCTGCTGTGCTTTACCACAAAGCCTCCAAGGCATGCAGGACCCTTTAGTTGACACTAGAAGGAAAATATTTAGGGAATTAAAACATTAACCCTGGCAGCGCTTTCAGTAAAATAGAAATGCACTTTGATGCACAGGGCACATCACAGCAGTGAAACAAACATCCACTCCCCATAAAAGATGTTCATCCAAGATTAAATAAATATGCTGGTCACTTGGCAGCTGGAGCCAAGAGGCAGGCACCGTGCGGGAGCAGCGCCAGCACCCCAAGGACGCCAGCTGGGACGAGGCGAGCACCAGGTGCCCCATGGCCCCCAGACGACAGCCAACGCTGCAGGGAGGCTCCCCGGGTTACCCCAACTCCTGGACTCTTGGTCTTGCTGTGCCCTCTGTGGCACTCGGCTCACTTGGAGCACAACCTCACCCACATTTCCGTCGACTTCCGTGAGACAGCACAAGAAAGCCATTAGACAATGTACGTAGGTCTTTAAACAATGAGTTACTAATTCAATTTCAGGACAGCCAGTAAAACCTATTTTTGCAAGGGGCAGCATGTGCAATGCTACATGCAAACAGCTCAAGTGTTCACAGCAAACCCTTAGCAAATTAATAGTCAGTCCTTAGCAAAACAAATACAGTAAAATGTGAATATATTTAGTAGCTTTAGAAACAGTGTCCTACAACTGAGTATTAAGATTACACTCCTGAAGTTGAGATAGCTCTTTTTTTAATCAAAGATCAAATCAAAATTTTTACTGCTTCCATAAAAACAGTTTTTTCTTATTTTTCCCTGATATACGTTTTTCCCTGATATATGTTAAGAAATTAATATTTCAAAATGCAACAAAAAGAAAAAAGGTTTGGTCTCATGTCTTGCTTTTATGGACTTAACATTACAGCCATCTGACAAAACAAAAAGATGAAGTAATGTATAAAGAGCATTACCAAACAATGAGAAGTATAATTATGAAAGAGGATATAAACTGTGTTTCTACATTATATGCAGCAAACTGCATTAAGCCAACATTAAGCTTGAGGAAATAAAAGAAACCCATAAGACGCAGAAGTCACTTTTTCAACTGCAACATCAGCTCTTCTCCCCTACATTCAGTACTTTTGGTTTTACTATATACTTTGCAGGTATATTGTTTGTTGTCTCTTCAGAGAGGGAAGAGCCAGAAGACCCCCCTCATCATCACCACCACGTGCTGTTCCCACCTACATGATTCCAGACATCTGTGATTCACTGTGCTGTGGTATCCCGAGAACCAGAACAGGATCCTACACTTCACCTTGGGGTAACTGCTCTTCCGCTGGAGAAAGCATGGTTTGTCTTACTTTATTTAAACCCCCAAATGCCACCACCGTACTTCTCTCAATTTTTCAGTTTTTAAAACCCCAAAATTCCAGCAACTGAACTCTAAGTGATGCTGTCATACAAAGAGTAGGTGGTTGGTGGTTGACAAAGGAGTCACAGCATGTTCCCATCACTGGAATCATGTACCTGGATCCAGCTTGCAGTCCAATTTTTACTGACGTAGATGCACATTCCCAGAAGCAGACATCAAAGAAATATGCAAAGAAAAAAAGCACGCACACCCCTGAACTAGAGAACAGTATGCAACTAAACTATCATCATCCAAGTAGTGAAGATACTCCAGATGCAATCGCAAAAAACCCAAAAACAAATTAAAAAAAAAAAACCACACAAGACCCCACAAACCACCAAACCCAACATTCTCAGCTGTCTGAACTCTACTCATCACCCTGTTTTGCATCATTTATTCATCATGAGTACGCTGTAAGTTTGCCTTTACCCTAAATGCCATTAAAAGCCATTTACTCCCTACCTCCATCCCCCAGAGAGCACATTTTATCTAAATCCCATAGAACAGCACTAAGATCCAGCACACCGCGAAGCTCACCACTAATGCCATCACATTGTTGATTGCTGTTTTGTTACACAACAGCCAAAGGGCCCAGGAGAGCAGAGACCGCAGCTGCAGGTCCGGGGGACTCCGCAGCCCCAGTCAAGACTATTTTTACTAGCCAGAACTCATATTTTATGCCAGATTTTAATTTGCTTTGCAGCAACTCTTCCAGCCCCTCACAGAATTTTACATTAAGCGTCTTACAGTGGATTTAATCATAATCTCTGTGAAGTCCATGGACATGAGATAGACAATCTCTCACACTTCTGCAAATCTCAAGAAATCCTCAAGGAAGTCACACACAACCAGCAGAGACACCAAAGGCTGGGGCTAGTCCTTGCAAGGCTCAGCTGAAAAGCACACAGGTATTTCATTTCAACCCTCAAGAAGGCACAGAATCAAAACAAGTAGAGTAACCAGCCAAATACAAACTGTGACTACTCAAAACAATTGTGAATGGTTTACAATCAATGAAAATCTGAAAAACAACTCATGCCTGTAAATTCACTAGATAATATGCAAACAAAAAAAGGGGTGAAGCTTAAGAACAAAAGATATACTACCCAGAAGGGGGGAAAAAAACCAAAACCACCCAAACAAAAAATCCAAAATCTATCAGCATAGTTTTAACCCTTTGTAGGTCTGGGAACTGTCTGGTGTTGTCTTTTTTTCTTAAAAATCCAAACAACCCCCCAACAAATAAACAAACAAAAAAGAAACCAAAACAAAAAACTTGGTAGTAGCTCCCAAAAGTTATGTTTGAGCAATACATATTTCATAGTAACTGCTGTTTCAGCCTACCATATTGAGACTGCTAGCTTAATGCTTCTAGGATGATCAGTTTAACTCATCTTATTTTCATATTCCAAGTGACAGGTCTTTGCTATATGCCTTCTCCACAGCTGATCCTTGACAGCAATTAGTTATTCTTGCCATGGGAGCACCCAGAGTCCTTTCCCAGGCTGAGCCCCCTCCTCTTTTGCACTTAGAGTTCAGAAAGGAACCAGAAGCATCAAAACAAAGACCTGGCACTACAATATAATCCCAAAAGAGTTTTAATGATCCTTAACTGTAAGTTTTGTTCCTACAGCAAGACTATCTTTTACAGAGTAATGTGCAATGCAGAAGATGACTTGTTAGGACAGTGCCTTATTTACAGGGCCTACAACCCCCTTTAAGACCCGCACTTCAAGTATAGCATTGAGGTCCAAGACAGCAGTCCCCACATACAATGAATGACGCACGTTTTCCACCTCTGCTCGAGGATACCTTCCTTCTGCTAGCTCAGCAGACTTCTAATTACTATCTTCAAGAAAGTAGCCCAGGTTTCATTCTAGCAGCACTGTGGAAAGCAGCTGATGAACAGATCGTTCAGCAGGTGCAGCTCCTCTGCCATCCTGCTGGACACTCACACCACTGAAGCACCCCAAGGGCACGAGCGGCCACAAGGCTGCGGGACCCCAGCTCTAAGTCTTGTCCATAAAGACGCACCTTCCACAGGCCACCGCCTGCCAACACAGAGCCAAGAGACGGACTGTGTGACAGCCCACAGGGGGATGTTACTGCTACCGGTTCCTGAAATACAATAAATATCTCTGACATCTCTTCTTTTGTCTTCAGAAACAGACTGCAAAGCTGTCCATTTTGAGAGCTCTGGTGCCACTGCAACCCAGCATGAGTGAGAACTGTAAGTTTTCCATTAAGACTATGGAAGTAGTCCTGTATCAACACTGAAAAGCACAATCATTTAACCACAGACATGGCCAACTGCCAAAACACATTGTCACATCAACAGAGTGAACAAGGAACACAGATTTATTAAGCAAACATGGTTAACAAGTTTGCATCATTACTGTGTGAGGACCCCTCAGCAGGGAGGGCACAGCAATTGATTACGACACGATACAGCAGCAGACAGAAAGACACGGAGGAGGATAGTTTCCACTACACCTGCCAACAAGGAGGATAAGCAGGCAGGTCTGTATGTGCTGCTCAGACAGCCTCAGCAGCAGGGTTCAGGACGAGCAAAGGGCAGAGAGGCATGTGGCTTCTTGGGCAGCATCCTCACGCTGCCATAACCGTTCACAAGGAGTACAAGACATTGTGCTGTGGGTCTGTGGCCATGTCTCCAAAGGAAACCCCAGGGTCTCCCCTTAGGCTAGGCAAGCTTTTGCTCAGGTACCAGAAAGGATGGCAATAATTCAAAGGAGCTCAGCTGAGTCACCTGTGCATGCTCCTCCGCAGTGCAGAGACAGGAGCTCCTGTGAGGCCTCACAGCAACCCATAAAGAACAGTCTGAAAGGCATCCCAGGAGCTACACCTGTGGATGCAGAGGTCAGTGAAAAACAGTAAGCCACAAGCTTTCTCTTCCAGAATCCCTCGTCTGCCCTCTAAAAAATCAAAAAGTACATAAAGAAGGATCATACGCGCAAGAACCAAGCATGTCTTGTTCTAAGGCTGCCTTTTTTGCACAGCATTAAATGTCATCACTGTTCCTCGATCCTTTACGTACTACCCAGGACTTCAATGAATTACAATTCCTGCCACAACATATTGAGCTGGGTCAGATCCCCTCATCCCCCCCTCCCAAAAGATATGCCATTCCTTTATATCTTATCCCACCCTTAACTTCTCCAACAAAACAAAAATAGAAAACCCCCACCAGAATAGCCTCATAAAGCTCACTCCTGTCTCCGCACAGGAGATGTGCGGAGGATAAACTGTCCCAGCTTCAACACAAACAGCGAATTCTGATGTCTGCAAATTTATCAGCAAATAGCAATATGCCGCAGCGATCCTGGCATCTGTACAGCATCACAGCCTGGTAAGGGGAATAAATCACAGGGCACAAGAGCAGCTGTAGCTGCAGGATGAAGTGGAAGAGGGATCCAGTCCCCAGGACCCAGAGCTGGGTCATCACGCTGGGCTGTGACAGCAGCTGGGCTGGAGGGAACACTGCTTCCCCTTCAGGCTGCCAAATAAATCCACATCTGGGGCTTGATTAGAGAATTGGGAGGGGGGGGGGCAAGCAGAGTAGAACTGAAGGTGGAGTTAATTAACCTTTAAAAGTAATGAATGAAGACTACAGTGTAACTGATGATATGAACTAACTTACTCACACTCCTCAGAAACAGACATCTTCTAAAGAAATGTTTTTATCTATTCTATTCTCAAATTACCTCGATGCAAGTCACCGACAGTGAGTCATCTGTAGACAAACAATGAATTGACAGTCTCAAACACCGAAGTAATTTTATTACCGAAAATAATGTTTTGTGCATCTGAGTTTCACGCTGATCAATGTTTCTATTGGTTACATGTGAAAATGCCTCCAAACCAGTTATCTGTTATACTGCTGAGCATACCAATAACCTGACACAGAACAGGCACAAACTTCCTCACCTACAGCTGGGTTTCCTGTCACTTGTATAAAAAAAAAAAAGCCAGCTTGTGGTTTCCCATAACTCTAATTTCAGTCATCCCAGAAGCACACGCACCAGCACAAAATGCTGCCTGCATACCAACAGGCTGTCCTCTATGACATGAGCTTCTTAAGGGACTACTTCAAAATATATGGTAAAGAGGAAAAATAAGCACATGTATTTCCTCTTGCAGGTAAGCTCAGTGCTGGAAAAAGCTGTGAACTTTTCTTGCAGCAAGGTCCCTTCACCAACCCCTGGTTTCACCAAGCTACTGCATGCATTAACAGCGTTAATGTTGATCCCAATATAGCATTTGGCCATTTCAGTCTTCATCAAAGCAGTGAAAGAGTTACTTTAAGAGTTTTAAGTTTATGCCACAGTTTCCCAAAGGCACAATTCTTCAAGCAAACTCCAAGAGCCTTTTAAGTTTCACACGATGATGGTGTTCTGTAGATTTACTGAAACAAGAGTATATTTAATTAATAGGCACAAAAAAAAAAAAAGAAAAAAGAATACAGAGTAGTTAACAAGCATATAACCTAGTTACTAGTTGGTCTGCTGCATCCTTGGCTCTGCAGAAGCAGATTAGATACCTCTCATGGAGACAAGTAGCACCCAACATCCAGCTCCAGCATCCCCTGAAACTTCACCGGTGCCATGGAAGGGACCCAGCACTCCACAGTGCCACAGGACAGTGCCACTCCTTTCAGGCTGGCAGGGGAGGCATTCCTCTTCACACAGGGTAACATCCTCAGAACATGCCAAACAACCCAGAGGCTTTCAACCTTTCAAAGCTGCCACATGCAGGTACTAATGCAAGGGCATATAATGCTGTGACAGATTTAAGCTATTATTGGAATTAAACCTGTGGAAGACAAAGTTCTTCATGGGAGGAGGTTGGTGTCTTCAATATCTACTCAGAACAGTATGCTGTTCTGAGCTAATTCCTTTATATATCACTTACTATGCTACAGTCTATACTTCATAGAATGGTTAGAGTTGGAAGGGACCTTAAAGGACATCCAGTCCCACCCCCCTGCCATGGGCAGGGACACCTCCCACCAGACCAGGTTGCTCCAAGCCCCGTCCAACCTGGCCTTGAACACCTCCAGGCATGGGGCAGCCACAGCTTCTCTGGGCAACCTGGGCCAGGGTCTCACCACCCTCACAGGCAACAATTTCTGCCTAATATCTCATCTAAATCTGCCCTCTTTCAGTGTAAAACCGTTCCCCCTCGTCCTCTGGCTCCACTCCCTGATCCAGAGTCCCTGCCCAGCTTTCCTGGAGCCCCTTGAGGGACTGGAAGGGGCTCTAAGGTCTCCCCAGAGCCTTCTCTTCTCCAGGCTGAACACCCCCAACTCTCTCAGCCTGGCCTCCCAGCAGAGGGGCTCCAGCCCTCGGATCACTTTCGTGGCCTCCTCTGGACCCGCTCTAGCAGGTCCATGTCCTTCTTCTGTTGGGGACTTAATACTTGTTTTATAGGTGCTTGGATAAATTTAAAGATACAACAGTCCCAAATAAGCACTAATAACGGCCTTAAAAAAAGGCTGCTGCGATAGTCCCTGTGAACGAAACGCAACATAGTTCACTGCTGTTTCTCTGCTTAGCTGTACCAACAGCAACCCTTGAGTTCTGCTAAAGCAGTAACAATAAGATAACTACAAAGTGCCACCACCCATCAGCCAAAGACCCAGATCCATAACCAAGGGAAGTCTGTACCGCTCCTCCTGTGCCACGCCGACGAACATCCCACTGCCGATACCTCTTTGAGCACAAAAGCGTTTCCCATTCAGTGGTTAGCAGTCACATACAAACTTACGGCCAAACCGCTGGCAGGCAGGGAGCTGCTGCTTCCTGGAAGTGCTCATTGCGGAGCCGAGTCAGACGGTCAGCCAGCGACAGCACCCGCTTGTCCAGTTATCCCTTTACTTAGGTGCTATCATACGAGCACTCTTACGTGCATAAATTGCATGAAGGGTGTGATCCTGCTGCTACCAGTATCAGTGCCGGCAGGCTAATGTAACTGCCAGCCTAAATAAGTGGGAGATCAGGCACTCTGCCTTCTTCCACCATCCAAGCATGTGGATATATTCATACCTACAAAAAGCAACACCCAAAGTCTGTGCTTGCGCAGCTCCGTGTCACCGCAGGAGCTCACCATGACCCCACATGCACCGCTGCAACACCACCAAACAGGCAAACCTGAACGCAAGGGACACAGAGTTGTACTTGTTGCTTCTGCATCCTTTAACCGCCTCCACCAGGCAGAAATGGTAGTGCTACTAACTGACAGAGATTAACAGAAATTTGGCACTTGCTATTATATCTGGCTAAGGAAAAGGGACCGGAAAATGACCTCAAACAGAATTTCATCATCAACTGTGTGATGTGTTTATCTACACATACACACACATTTACACAAGCTTTAAAAATTAAAGCTGATGTTCTTCTAGGACTGTTCCAAAAACCTCCTTCAAATAAGCTAGCTCTTGTAAATTATTAAATGGAGACAGATCCATTACCTTCTGCGTCTCGGAAAGCAGATGGAGTAACACCTGGTCTCCTTTACCTAACCATATGCATCAAAGCTTAATGTAGAGTTTTGTGTAACCGAAACCTCCAAAATAGAAGTACAGCATTTGGAACTGCAGCATACCAACTCTAACATAGGAGACCCTTCCCTGATTGGATATACAAATAACTGATTTTTTTCTTAAAATAGTCTCAATTTCTTATACAATAGCTGTCTGTTTCCAGTAACTTTCCCTAGTTTAAAAAAATATTTGTCATATAAAATCATCCATGCTAAACACAAACAAAAAACAAAACAAAACATCAGTCTGTATCAACCCCCAACATTGCCCTTAGATTTTTTTTAATATGCTTCATAGTGGGCAAAATGATATTTCAAAGTACGATCCATGACTTTTGGTGGCTTTATTTTAGATTAGTTTGTTTTAAAATTATAGATAATCTTGTTAGAAAAAGTCTTCTGAACTACCCAATTTCAACAAGCCAGCTCTTTGCTAAATGTATTTTGTAAGTTTTTTCTTTAAAATCACATAATCCAACATCATTAAGGATGAACAAAATACAAAAATAAACTTTATCTACCATGATTTCCCCTTCTCTTTACAGAGTTTACTCTATATCCGCTTAGAGGCTTAAACTAATTACCACTTTCCATCCAGCACTGACTTAAATTGAAGAAAATAAATTCAAACTAAAAGTTACTAATGAAAGTTATTCAAGATGTCTTCCTTTTTTGTATTATCCTCTTACAGTTCTTGAAAAGACACATCTTTCTCATCCAATGCTGTTTGATCAGAATTTCACACATCATTTGCATATGTGTTATACTATTCATAAATGCTACTAGGAAAAAAAAAAAAGCCAGAAACTCTCTTCCATAAAAAGCTATGCCACAGCTAGATGACCAATAGATGAAAAGGTCAAGAATGGGGGTTTTTTTTAAAGGTAAATACATTTGTAATAATTTAAGATCACACACAAGTGCAGTTTGTCCATATCATAGGAGCAGTGTCTCACATACACGTTTTCATGGAGAAATGCACTTTTTAAGTCAATAAAAAAAATACCAAGTTTTCCTCTTAAATATTCAGGAATACATATATACATTTTTCATACTAATAATGCCCACATAAATATTGTATGTAACTTATCAATTATAAGGATGAAGTTACCTGATTTTTCTATAAGCACTTCCAGAATTGTTATGAGCTCTTCCTACAGTAATTCCAAACTCAAACATCCTTACCTTTTTCTGGACTTAAATTTTTATATACTTCAAGGTCTGCCATTAAATTTGTAACTCGTGCATTATTGGCAAGTAGATTGGAAATCCTCACTGCAGGAAAGCCTTGATTTAATCTTCATGTCTCCAGAGCTAAACCCTTTGGAAAGCAATCCTTAGAAGTACAGGAGAACATTGCCAGCACTGCTTTTTACGGTGAATGGCAAAATCTTTGTGATCCATAACGCAAAGACACGAAAGCACAAATCCAGAGACAATACCAGGCAACTTTCTTCAAAACCGAAAAGCACAGCCTGAGAGGGAAGCTGGAAGCATCTGCTCTGTGCTGCTGCTGCAGGAACGCAGGAGCAGCGACTACTTTTGGTATGAGATATGCATGCATAGCACAGCGATTAAGACGCTCCAGGCATTAAGCGTGCGTAACGCCTGGAAAGAGCGGTTCTGTAGGCAAGCGCAAGAAAATCCTGCCGGCACCTCGGGAGGCTGGTCAGGAACGGATTACCATACTTCAGTTAAAGAATGGGAGAGTGACGCAGGCTGAATGCAGAAGAGAAAAACCACCCTCACTCCAAAGTAACTCCCAGCACCCGCAGCAACAGGATTCTGCGAGGTGCAAGGAGAGAACCTCTGTGGACCGCGCTCCTTTTCCCCAGGTTTTGTGCCCCCTCCTCCTGTCTCTGTCACTAACTTCATGGGGAACAGCCATTCTGCAGAATCAGGCCAGTTGGAGCACAAAGCATGCAAACGGTTTAGTCTGTGCATCGCTGAGCATTTGATTTCATAAAAACAAGTAGTCTCCTGTGAGATGCTGAGCGCTAACTCTCCCAGTAGCTATAAAAAACTACCATGCTACTGGCTAAATACCCTGCTTGTTTAAACCAACTCAATGCTACTGAAATCAGTAGGTTTATAGTCAGTGTGGAACAACTGCAGAAACATTCAGCCTTGCATAAATTGCACTTACTTATGATGGAGCCCAAGGGGACACAGTGCTGGAAAGCACGGCAAAAATAAAGTAGGCTCCATATATAATGCTTCGCATCTTTGATTTATTGCATTTCCTAATTGTTTCACTATTCAGCTGGCTTTTACACAGTGACATTTACATCAGCGCACCAAAGGAATCCCCAGCTGTATTCTCAAAGATTGTGACAGCAATAAAAGAGGACAGAATTTGTCTAGGGCATGCTAGGAAAAAGTCACACAATAGCATGACTGAGAAGAGGAAAAAAACCAAAGCAAAAAAACCACCATAGTTCTACATGCCTGTAGAACTTGAGTGAGATAAGAGAAAAGATACAAGTGGAGGTGACATGTTTTACTTACTGAGAAATCATTATTTCTTAGTTATTGCTAACACAAGTAGTAAGACTTCCCATAGTCACCACGTCACGATACATCTTGCAGTGTGCTGTGATCTACGTTGACTATATCTAGCAACCTATAAAAAGAAACAACCCCCCAAACCCACTGTAGGATTGCTCTTGGCTGCACTCAAAGTTTGTGCTTCTAACCACACTTTCAGCTGAGGATGGCAGGACATGGCAGAAGTCACGCTCTGCGGAGGGAAGCATCACCCACTCTCAGCTATAACGAGGGAAGTGGAACAGCTACAGCATTACCCACCACTGGTTCACACCTCAGTTCACGACGTTAACAGATGAAGCTTCTAGATAGTTATCAATACATTTACATTCAAATGAATTGATGTTATAGTTGCAATTCAACAACAAAAAATAAACTGTCACCACTCTACAGTTTAATTATTGATACATCAGATTGCACTTGATAATGTGTGAAGTGCAAATTACTCCACACTCCTATCATTCTATTAATTATGAGAGGAGCTATACACAAGCATCTTTGACACCAAAACTGCTCTGTAAGAAACCTTACCCCATCATTAATACGTTCCTTATTATTTTGTCTTCAAAATAAAGTTAAATTTAAAAAACAGAAGTGTTTAAATTCTATATGGCTTTAGAAATTAGAGCATGCTATATGGGTTAGCAAGAACATTACAGCAAACAAATGAAGACTTCTGTGTAATTCAGGAGACACATGCCAAATGGTATGAAAATACTTGTAGGTTTATTCAACTTCAAAAAAAAAAATAAATCACTGTGACAACTCTTCACTGACAAGCCAGGTTTTGCACCCAACCCCTAGCCCTGTCAGTCAGATCTGAAACTGGTGTGTCCTTGAAGACACACTACGTTAGAGTTTGACTGTCTGCATGGGGAAAAGTCAAAAGGCAACAAGTTCACTTTATACCATCCGACACTACACCTACATCTTATTTAAGCGGTGTCCAAGTAACCCTCGCATCTTTCCAGTTTGCTTCACTTTCACATACATCCCCTGTTCTCAGGGGAGCACGTGCTGGGAGCGCTCTGCAGAACCACAGCACACAAAGTTCTACCACAGTCTCAGAGTGGATGGCGACAAACAAGCCTTCCGAATATAGAATTGTTACTCTGTTACCTGTATTTGATTAACATTAATGATCACCACAAGACAACAGTACATATTTTTAACAGCCACTACTGTTTCATAGGTATCGCACAATGCCAAGATAAGGTTTGGCAGGAAAGGTAACAGACTCATTTGTATGCCTGTTTTTCCTATTTACGTTTTCTGCCCCATAAGCCCTTCCTTGTGAGACCCTTGCCAATGCCTTGCATGCATAAAAGTCTGGGTTTTTTCAACTTTTTAAGCTGGTTTCAAGAAACACGTGAACCATCTTCCAGGCCTCATCTCACCGATAGCTTTTGACAATCTCGGCTACAAATGCACTAAAATTTATTAAAAAGATGTTCATTCACTCAAAATCCATCTCCCCCAGGCTAATATTATTTTCCAGTCCTCTTAACTTGCCGTTCAAAAAAAAATTCTGTCATTAAACCACCGGAATTATTTGGAGATAAGACAGCAAGTACCTCCAGGTACAAAGCAGAAAGTGTCAAAGCACTATCCCAGCCATTTCATTAAAAAAGAGGATTTAAAGCAATATCTGCAAATAATTCGTCTCTTCTATGCACATAGTTACAGATATATTTTAATTTAAAATACACTGTAGTTCAGCTCACAGCTTCTGGCTGAGATGAGGGAAACATGGCCTGTTTTGTACTGAAAGCAATGCCAGAGGGACGAAACGGTGCTGGCTTGTCTTGGGGTATAGTTGCCAAACCAACACCAATATTTTTAGCTCCTTGGAAGAAAAGAGACATTAAGCATGCCACCAAGGCACTCCCAGCTCATCCATGCGAGGGAATAGCCCATGGGATAACCAGCAGATATTCCCACAGCAAAACAGATGACCAACAGGACAGACAGCCAGCTGCCGGAATCGCTATGCTCAAGTCTGTTGGGCTACAAAACCAGCTAAAAACTCCCTCAAAAAGAACAGAGGATACATGTACGCCATATAAACCTGAACCACTAATTCCAAGGTAAAAATCCTGCCTTGTGCTTGCTGCTATAGGTTGGAGGGGATGCAGAGAGGCCACGCAGGGCTGTACCCATACGAGCTCACGCACAGGTCCCTTTCAAGAGCCAACAGCTGAGTGGCCGTGTTCCAAGGTATCTGCTGCGGAACTGGTTGAGGTGTAGCCCTGCCCGCACCCCGAGACACAGGAGATTGCCTTCCTTCCCCACAGCCTGGCAGCACTTGAACCTGCCTGTGGCACCAGGCAGCTGCCACATCCCCATTCACAATTAAAGAAAACTTATTACCAAAAGCATCAGCCTTTGCCAAATTGCCAAAAATGGAAGCCTAGTTTTTGAACACTAAAACCCATATGCCACGAAGGGCCATGAAGATGACCCAAGGGCTGGAGCCCCTCTGCTGTGAGGACAGGCTGAGAGAGTTGGGGGTGTTCAGCCTGGAGAAGAGAAGGATCCAGGGAGACCTTCCAGCCCCTTCCAGTCCCTCAAGGGGCTCCAGGAAAGCTGGGGAGGGACTCTGGATCAGGGAGTGGAGCCAGAAGATGAGGGGGAATGGTTTTACACTGAAAGAGGGCAGATTTAGATGAGATCTCAGGAAGAAATTGTTGCCTGTGAGGGTGGTGAGACACTGGCCCAGGTTGCCCAGAGAAGCTGTGGCTGCCCCATGCCTGGAGGTGTTCAAGGCCAGGTTGGACGGGGCTTGGAGCAACCTGGTCTGGTGGGAGGTGTCCCTGCCCATGGCAGGGGGTTGGAACTAGATGGTCTTTAAGGTCCCTTCCAACCCAAACCATTCTATGATTGCTCATAAGGCTTAGATTACCGGACAGAGCCATGACAGTGCAAGTTCTACTGCAAAATACTCATTTTCCAATAAATGATAATGTGATTTAACTAACAGTTTTGAAATTACAGCATCAGAAGAATATTAATTTTCTGGTTCATCGGTTTCTCCTTTTTCACTGTCAAAATAGCTGGAAACTGGTACAAAGACTAATTCTGCTAAAGAGCAAGAAAAGCTGATTAGAGAACTTCTACCTCTTACATTAAATAGATAACGAAATAAGAAGATAACAACATCTTCATATTCATCATCCAAATTTAATCTTAGACCTAAACTGTAATACAACCTCCTTGTGAAAAGTCAGCTAGCAATGAATAAAACTTTATATTAGCTGCATGAAAAACTGGTCATTTTTATCAGATTAAAACTTTTATCAACTCTACTCATTTGTCATTAATGAAGACACAGTTCTTTGGAAAGCTGACAAATGGACAAAGATGGAAGGGGAAAAACACTTGACATTAGAACTCAACAGCCTGATACACCAGCTTGAGGCAGATCCCACACATGAAACTCCTCCTTTCACCAAAGGATGCACCCAGTGATAGACAGAATGTTCTTAAAGGTAGTTTCACATTCAACAAAGCACCAAGAGGCAGTTTCTTCAGGCATTTTAGGCACTTCTTTAATCTATGTGAAATTTAATAAGTAAATTCTGTAGTGCTCTTCTTGCATACACATTTTCAGTTACATCTGGTTGTCTCAAGGAATGAATTGTGGATATTTCGCTACATAAATCAGAATATAACACAAAATATAAATTACTGCACTACTAACTTGTCCTGCTTTCCCAAGCATCATTATAAAACTTAAATTGAAGTTGACTATTAAGATACAAGCCTGAATTTTGCAGTCTACATCTGGCATCTTTAGCACTGTAGCCTCAAGCATAGGGCTTGCATGAGGCTTCTGCAGAGCTAATTATAAAGCATTGCCCATCAGCAAACATCAAGCCTAATAGATACGTGCAATTCCGCAAAGATTTAATATTGTTCCCCCAAAACTCTTGTGCTCTAATAACCAAAATAGACGATTTTACTGTCTGTAAAACATATATAAAACATAATGCATTTTATGTTCCCTTTCATTGGGTACAGAAGTTCAAGATCGCTGAAGCAAAAAAATCCTACAAGAACTTGCACAAAAGCTCGGCTTCTCAGACTGAAGTGAATGGAAAAACACCGGGGTAACACCTGCCGTAAGCAATCTCTTGTGAAGCTGTCCACAACTGGTTGTGTAACAGCAGTAGGTGTTCATCTAATAAAGGTGGTGCACAATTGCATCCATTACATTCAGGAAATCTTTGAGATGATCTCTCAAAATAAGCAATTGCCATGTACTAAGTCTCTCTCTCCCCCCCTCAACTTGGGATGTACATAAGTAGGCGATTTGGAAGAACCTTTTGACAGGCCAGTTGGATATTCCTGAAACAAGAGACTAAGAGCACACGCAGGAATCCAGACCAGCAGTTTCCCTTGCAAGTTTGCTGGTCACTCCACGTTGTCAGACAGCAAAATAATTACTGAAAAATACTGTTTGCTTAGTGCCAGCACGAGAGAAATGTTTGAGTGGCCTATCTCCAAGTGCCATTTGAAGTAAGTGGAAGTATTGATATCCATGGCAGCACTGTATCAAAGCTGTGCTGCACTGGCTTGCGACCTCAATATTGAAGTCTAGAATGAAGTTCCCACTCTTGCCACCTTCCCTTTCCCAGAGGCAGAAGAAAGTGTTATCACCACAATGTTCTCCATCCATTTCTTCGGTAAAATATTAGAATGTGGACATTCAAAGCTACCAAAATGCCTAACACAACGAAGTGCCTATCCACCTTACAGGCTTGGCCCTTGGTTCAGTACATCCAGTCAACTGTCTTTCAAAGGTGAAGGAATCAAGCAACAAAACCTGTTCCATCCGTTACAGCCTGCACGTGGCATGGTTGTGGGAAATGACTGTTTCCCTTCAAGCAGAAGGTTTACACCAACCAACATGAAGTTTTGAGTTAATAACCACAGATGGTCAAAAGTGTGACTGAATTCAAAAACACTTTGGAAAAAAATTATCAGATGTAAAGTTAGTAAGTGCAATGACCTAGATGCATCTTCTGGCTGGGGAAGTACTTGCATTGCTGACCAGCAAGTGCAGGGAGTGTGTGCCACACAAAGGGTTGTTACTATTTTTTCCCCTCCCTTTATACTTTTAGTCCCAAACATCTGCTAGCAAAGTAGACGGATGTTTGGCCTGACAACACAGCCATTCCTACATTGTTATTGCCAGCAAACAAACAAAATACAATCCACTTTTACAGCTTAAAAACCCTGAGAAAATAAAAAAACCTTCTTCCAAGCCTAGTGGCATGATGTACTTTGTATTTTGGCACTGTTTGCAACAGGAAGGAAAAGAAAGTAGGTTCATGGAGTCCTCAAGGCTATTCCAAACATCGTAATTGCTCATCTGCTCTATTCTACAGAAACCGCTAAAATAGCTTAAACCCAGATCTGTCTTCAGTTTGCTATTCTCTATGTGCACACTGAGCACCGTATCTCGCTGTTACTGAAGAAAACTGACATTTTTGCTTCTAGGCAGATAAGACTCCCTAGAGTACAAGACACAGCAGCAACCTCCACTTCAGTAACCAAAAATTTCAGACATAAACAGATAAGAATTTTAATATCCTGCAAATGCAGCTATTAGCAGCTTTTACTAATAAAATAACAAAATTATGAGAAATCCTTAGGCAATTTTGATGCATCTAGCAGTTCAGCATGACATGTATGAATGTTCAGTCATTACTCCAAGACAACCCGTCAAAGCCCTGTGGAAATGCACACAGTTGTGCATCAATACTTTTCTTGCCTAACAACATGCAAGCATCTCAGAGTACCATTATAATGTGGTAGAGCACAGCCTGATCTGTGTACAGCAGTATTTTCCAGACTGGAATGAAGACACCGCTGTTTGTATTTGCCGTTCACTGTATACAGGAATTAGATTAGGACCACTTAAATAGTATTCCAGCCTTATATCCACCTTAGTCAATATATTGCTTGCTACTAATTACATTCACTTCATAGCAAAAGCACAGATAGGATGCTTTAACAATTTTTGCAAAACTTGCCAATCTCCATCTCAAAGTACATTAGTTTCTCCTATGTCTGTGGACAATTTCCGATTTGCTCTTGTGCCACCTTTCCTCTTCAGTTCAAATAACTCTTTTCTTCCCTGATCTTTCCCTTCACAATGCATTTATAGTCAGCAGTCACATGCCCTCTCAATCTTTGATTTTCCAAGCTAAACAAACCAGACTCATCTTGTCTCCACTTCTGTAGTTCTTTTCTCTGCCTGTTCCCCATCTCCCCTTGCTCAAACACTGCTGGCCAGAACTGCATTAGGCTGGGCCTCGCAGCACTGACACCTTCATCTTATTCCATGACACTCAAAATTGCATCTGCCTCCAATTAATGCATCACATGAGCAAGGTGCTGTCCTCCTGGTGCTGTATCTCATATGCTTTGTTCTCCACCACCTCCTCGCTTGCAGCTGATGGCTTCCCACACTGGAGCAGAAGCGTTCACTGCTAGTCTTCCAAGTGAGGTTCCTTGACATTCATGTAGAGGCAACCGTGCACTCCAAAAGGTTATACCTGCAGTGCTGCAGTCTCATTTGGGTGTTTTTCTGCTCTAAACTGGGGGGGGGAAGTTCCCCTTTGGTTGGTTGTTTGTTATTTGGGGTTGGCTTGTTTGTGATTTCCTTTGGTTTGGTTTCCCCCCAAAAAGCAAGATCTTTAAACTACTGCAAATAAACACAGAGCTTCAGCATTCTCATTTATGCAGTCCACAGGAGTTTCTTGCCCTTAGACACCTCAGCTGGAGATGAACAAATGGAATACCATCTGCTCAGCTTCTTAAAGCAAGGCAGGTCCCAGAAGGGTATGAAGGAAACACCAGAGATGAACGCAGCTGAGCAGCAAAGTTCGTATCGTGTGCCTCTGTAGATGCTTCCAGTCCTAAAGGCTCTACGAAGAAAGATGTTCCTATCAACTGATGCAATGGGATATTTTTACCTGGCTGGCTTGCACCTGAGATGCAACAGTTTTTCCAGATTAGAGGTTCAATTACAAATAATAACCGTGTCACTGTAATGTGACCTTCCAGACAAGCCTGATACAACTGAATTAGTCCATTGCTCTGAACAGAAGAGTGCAGTTTAGATAATATGAGCAAGACTGAATTAACACGACATCCTACCAATAGCGGTCAAATCTCTACTGACACAGGTCTGGAAAGAGGTAGAGAGGCCAGAAGATAAAATTAGAAACTAAGAGAGAGAATTAATTACAATTATGGAAATGCAATTTAAACAAAAGATTTGTATTTCTGAGAGAACTTAAGAAGATAATTGGCATAAATAACTGACTAATAAGATAAGTATGAACATCTACTCTTGGAACTGCTGAGACAAAATCAGCTATTTGCTAAACATGTCACAGCTTCTTTCTGTTTAACGATTACAGAATATTAGCATTCATAAATGTAAAAAAAAAATAAGCTAATCAACGCCTCTGTGTGCTTGCTCCCTGAAGAGCCACCGTCTCCATGTCAGAATATGAAACTATAATAGTAATAATTACCAAAAATCATTAAAACACTGAGTAAATTAGAATTACTAGACATTAGAGCTGGACACATACAACCCAAACACTGAAACATCAGCAAACCACGAGGGGCTGGATCACAGTTCCTTCCCTGCTAACAGACAATACCTTTCCCACATAGAGTTCACATCAGATTTTCTCTCCTAATTTCCCAGTGGTGTAAAAAAGTGTTAAACAAGTACAATTTCCTTACTCCTGCTGGAGGAAATATGGTCTCAGACGTAGGTAAGTCCCAATTTAGTTGTTTGGCATTTGCTTAGTCATGCAAACCCCAAAGTTCACTGCTCAGTCCCACTTGGTCTTGCTGAGAGACAAGGAGGATGGGTCAGTCTTAACCACAAGGCTGCCATCAGGAACAGAGGCAAGCACCCAGCCCGCTCACCCCCACCCACTGTCAGGACCTACAGGATCAGAAGGCTCACTGACAAAAAGCAAATCCTTAAAAAGCTCTATCAACCCTTTTATCTGTATCAGCCCAGTCCCGTAGGAAACCAACTTCTCTCAAGCATCAGGAGCGACATGCTAATTCCTGGCGACATGCACATGTCTCCTTACGTCATGCTGTTGGGAACTGCCACCTCTGCAACTGTCCAGCAGGGACTTCAGCTCCCTCCATATACTCAGAGTGAAAGGAACTGTCACTGCGGTGTCTGGCTTAGGTTGAAGAGACAAATGGGAAGCCCTGAAGGATTGTCAGGGAAAAATAATTAATCCTGTCTGGTCATGAATAAAAGACAAATAAATTAAGCCATAGAATCTTTCTGGTCCAGGATTCCTGCTAATTATGTCTTCTACTTTAGATGATTATCACTTTGCAGACTCATCACTCAGTAGCTGTTTATGGATTATTGGACTTTGTGCTAATGGATCATTATCCAGCCTTCACGCCATTAGCAGGATAAAGACATCATGCTGCTCTATGATAAAATACCACCTTAAGTCACAGAGCATGGACCAGACTGTTCTCTCACTTGATCTGGAATAGCAAAACTGCAAATATGCATCCAAAACGTAGCTGCTCCAGTTATACACTCACACTAGAGAGCAGACTGTTGCCTGGAGAGAAGTGTTATTAATGAGTATTGACCAAAACACTCCCAAGAGTGCTCAGACTCAGGGGGACCTGGGTGAAGACATCTGGGAAATAACCCTCTCCTTCAACAATGTCAGAGAGAACTCAGAAGGAACACGATCCCACCAAAATCAGTGGGACTGCATGAGTGGCCTGATAAATCCCAGGAATGAATCTCAGTTTTAACTGAGAAGCAGAACAGTTGTGCCTGGAGATGGATAACAGGTTCACCAATGACAGATCTGTGAGCCACCTTCCCTGTAACGCATGTCCCAAATGTAGTGTAGAGATGAATTAATATGACAATGCCACTGTCAGACTGACTTACAGAAAAGTTATTAACATTCTTCTGGTGTCCCAAATAGAACTAGCAGGGACTCCAGGCAAGAAAAAGCAGCACAGGGGAAAATGGTGTTATCTCTGAATAGGCCTTTGTTAAGAAGATGCACAAATTGACAAATGATTAATTCTCCCACTAAACCATTAGCTTCATCGATAGCAACATAACCACAGTAACAAAAATACAGATACAGTTTGGTTTACAGTGGGTTGCATCGTAGTTCTGTGAGCTGCAAACTTCCCCAGCTTCCCAACAAAAACAGTGAAAATGGAGATACAGGTTTTCTAGGACAAAAAAAAAAAACCCTTTGCTTTTGAAAAAGATGAACATTTCTATCTTAATTTATAGGCATTCCATCCTGCTGTTATTAATAGTGCCACAAATCTGCCCTAAAGCGACAGTTCTTAATCACTGACTTCAAAGGCAGTAAGGAATACAAAATGGGAACCTCTCAGAAACAGCACTAGAAAGTCACTCCCCCAGTAGGACAGGCAGGGGTCCAGCTGTCCTGTTAGAGTAGGCCTGCAGGGGTCTGTTCCAGGCGGGGATGGCTCCCAAATCCTGGTGGTCCCTCACCCACTGCAGAAGCACGGGCTGGCTCAGTGTTGCTCTCACCCAGCAAAGGGAGACAAACCTGCATGGGGAACGCATGCACTCTCTAGTAAAGGTGATACGTCAAGTTTTAAGCATATAAAAAGAGGTCTTGAAAAGGAAGTGTTTTATATAAAACTGTCTTCGGAGTATTTCCCGACTTTGCTATTGGAAGGATATTTCGACAATTGAACGATCACAGCATGTAATCTGTAATGGCAAGAGACTAAGAGGTAAGGAGTTGACAGGGGACTAATTAGGCATCACTGTTAGGCATTTATTTTGCACAAACTTCTGATCGATACTTGGAAGTCAAGCTCTTGCTGGTACTTTCAATTCCTCCTCGCTAGGAACACAAAGGATGCATACCTGCAGATTTCACTGGAACAGTTCTAGAAATGCCTCAGGAGGAAAGGTTTCAGTGCAGGGCCGTGCCAGACCGTGCGAACACGGTTAGCCCATTTCACTCCAAAATACAATCACCATGCACGCAGCAACCCTGCGCTCTGCAACCGCTGCTCTTCTCTTCTCCAGGCTTTCCCACCTTGGTTGGAGCCTGAGCCCTTTCCCTGCCAGCGGCACCTGCCTGTCGGTGGCCGGACCGACGGGGAAGGGC